>JANAVB010004796.1:14603596-15025320 GCA_029216955.1 Iris pallida | reverse complement strand
TGATATGTGCCCATGGTTTACATCTTAGTGATATGAGCTTATCTATCTTAATTTAATTAGGTTGCCAAAATCAAAACTATGTTTTGATTGTGGTCATTCAATTAAGTTTAATCATTCTGATATCACTAACATTTATTGCACATCACCTTAGCACTTTACTTAAACTTTGCATAGTCCTAATGTGCTTTAATTTATCATACTTGCTACTATGAGATATTGCTTTGTTCGTCTAACATGTACATGCAGAAAAGCAATAAGCAAGATCAACGTGGACATATGCAATGAAGAAATCATGGTGGCCAAAGACGACGGATCCCACAAGATTTCTCTGAACCACCCGACGACATCTCTGGAGCCACGCACCGGGGGTTCCGCTGCCCGGTCAGCGGAGGGGTCGACGGGGGGCAGCGCCCCTCGTCAGGGGTTCGGGGGCGAAGCCCCGAAAGGTATTCAGTTTCACAAACTGGATATCTTTGGACAGCTGCCGCAAGGAAAAAAGCCAGCAACTATTAAAGGAAGAAGCCAAGCCATGCCATCATCATTTCAAGACTCTAAGAAGCCTGCACCTGCTATAGTTATCTGGAGTCTGTAATGAGTCTTAGAATAATTGTAAACACAAGAAATGGATGGCAAAATCGAAAGCTGGGTAGAATATATCCCAGGACAATCTTCGGAATCCTGGCGGATAATCCGGCGGATCTCCGCAGAATCCGGCGGAAGATCCGAATGGTCTCACAGAATACCTTCTGTGAGTGTTGGATTATCCGGCGGAAAACCGCGGAATTCCGGCGGATTTTCCGTCATATGACCTTGCATTCCAACGGTTGGATTTTACGAATGATGATCCCAACGGCTCTTTTTATAGCCGTTGGACTATTCAGGCGGATGATCCGGCGGATTTCCGCGGAAATCCGGCGGATGATCCGTCAGCCTGAGAAAGTTGCATTATTGTACTTTCCTTTGCTTTGGTTATAAATAGCCTTGAACCCCTTCATTCAAGGTTGATGATTTGAGCCTAAAAATTCCTAAACCACCAAAGCTTATCCACATACAACTCTACAAAGCTTTCATTTGCCATCCATAAATTGTGTTAGGTTATTGAGTTGAAAAGGAAGATCTTCATCCTATTGTAAGGAGATCAAAACCTACTGTGAAGGTTGAAGTTGGGGAGTCTTCGTATCCAAACTCTCGGTTTGAAGTTGGAGAGTCTTCGTATCCAAACTCTCGGTTGAAGTTGGCGAGTTCTTCGGATCCAAACTCGTGTTGAAGTTGGCGAGTTCTTCGGATCCAAACTCGTGTGTAACTATTTACTCAAATAGTAGATTAAAGCCGGAGAGAGTTCCGGGACTGGACTGCCTCTTAGGAGGATACCATGATACATCGGGTGTCGGTATTGTGTTTGCTTCTTCTCTTGCACTTTTATTTTTAAATTGCCAATTAGCTTGTGCTAAGTGCTTGATTAGTTAGCTTGACCCTATTCACCCCCCCTCTAGGGTTTCTACAATCTCACGCAGGTCAGAGGAACCACTTTGTCCGTTTGCCGCTGGGGACTGGACTTGAGCGGTTCGATACAACTTCCCATCAGAGGCCCGCGTGATAATCAGCGGGACGCCTCGATAGTCAGAGGTTGGGGCAGCTGCCTGGGCTTGATGAGCCCGTGCTGCCCTGGACTTCTTCTTCTTAACACCTGTGGGTGCATAATAAGAAGAGTCCAAGTTGAATACCACAGAGTCTGGAGAATCATCAGGGTTCGGACCGTACGAGAGACGGTCGAAAACTGATCGAGAGGAGCATGGAGCGGATGTTATACGGCTGGGATTGGAAACCGTGCAGGCTGTCTGCATGCGGTTGTCTTCTGTCGTCGGCTGAGTTCTTGTGCGGCTAGGAGTCACGACCGTACAGGCTGACCGCATGCGGTTGGCATCTGTGGCCGCATGGGTTTTCTGCAAACGATTGACTTTGATAGCCGCATGAGTCTCATCCATGCGGTTGGCAACTGTAGCCGCATAAGTCATGCGGCTGAAAGATGTGGCCGTATGAGTTTTCTTCATGCGGTTGGCGGATGTAGCCGCATGGGCTTTCTCCCTATGGCTAATACCCTTCTGCGGCTCGGATCGCGTAGAGTTCCTCTTTGCCCCTGCAAGTCCAGCATCATAGTTTTCTTCTGCCGGACTTGGGGACAGCAGAGTTGTCTACGGTCTGAAGTGGGGCCGCAGGAGAGTCCTTCTCGCCGTTTTGAGCAACAGAGGGTATCTCATCGAAGACTTGAGGAGGAGCAAATTTTGGCCTCCACTCTTTGCGAGCCTTCGTGGTGCGGGTGCGCTTCTGGATCGGGCCAGCGCTGCCTTCAGAGAGCATCTCTTCGAACGCCTGTTGGTCGAAGCGGACGACCATCTTCTGTTGTGTGGAGCCAAGTTTGGCTGCATCCGATTGCGTCACCAACTCCTCAGTCGTGGAGAAGTTAGTCCCCAGCAGAGTCGCCATCGTGTTTGCCATTGATTGTAAAAGTACAGAACAGTTTTATGGAAGGACTGAACTTAGACTCACAATACAAACTCGCTTGTACAAAGAAAGCCTAGGGACGAAACCTAGGTACAGCAGTCTAAGTACAATTGTCTATTTTAGATTCTGGAGGGTGACGATAGAGGCTCGGGAAAGCGACGACCGCTCTGCCTTACTCCTTGGACGATCGGTATGCAGTCTTGGCTCGGAGAAGATCTGCTTGGCGTGGACGAAGGGATGCTCTTCTTGCTCTCCTCGTGTTGCTCTCCTGGCTTCTCTCTCTCTGTGGTTATCGAAAAGAGGGGAACTCTCTCTGTATATCTGTCTCTTTTTTTTATATTCTTTTGTTGCCCCTTGGTTTTTGCAAGGGAATGATGCTGGCTATTTATAGGAGTGGGGTGTGATCATTAGGGTTTGCTAATGATCATTTGTTTGGAATGTCGGCGCTCCTTCAATCTATCTGAACCCTTGATCCTGATTACAATAAATCTAGGCCATTAATGCTGATAGCACCGTATCTTGTGAGCAATTAATGCTAATTGCTTTAAATCTTCATGATTGATTATGCCAATGTCTGATTGCTCGCCACGTGTCCTATTAGCTTGATAATAAATTATATGTCCTGATCTTAGTAATTATGACGATGATGTCAAATATACTTGTTGGGATTCGGTTAAATCCTTGATTGATCCGATGCCACGTGTCTTGATTGTGGGTCCTGCCAGAGCCGCATAGGATGGGCAACACTTGAACCGCAGGGAGATACTCTTCGTGAGCCGCATAGGACAATGTTTCATCGGACCGCAGGGAACGAACTCTCAATGAGCCGCATATGCATAGTCTTTGCGAGCCGCATGGGCTAACGTTGTATTGAGCCGCAGGGACTGAGCTCTCAGTGGGCCGCATATGGCTGATTTCTGCTAGTCATATAGGGTGACTTCTCAGTGAGCCGCATGGAGCTGTTCTCTATTTAAGCCGCATGAGATTTTGCCACGTGGCAACCTAGGATTTCTGACGGATCGGGTCAGAGATCTTCCTCTTTTCCCGAAGAGTCTGTCATTATGGCAGAGCCATTATGACACTTTATGCCAGAGCCGCCACAGTCGTCAAATCGTGTCAGAGCATTAAATGAGGCCACTATTCAAAGGGCCAGCTGTAGGGAAGGATCACAAGGGGACACGTGACATCGATCGAGCCGCATATTCCTGCTGAGCCGCATACACTCTCGAGCCGCATGAGACTGAGAGTCTTTCTTTGAACCGTGTAAGACAGCTCCCATATGAGCCGCATGGGCTTCGTATCCGGAGCCGCATGGACCATTATTCTGATATTTTCCATGCTTCTACAATGAGTCAAAAATTAAAATTTTATTTCAGTGAAAACATTTTGTGACGACCAATAAAAATAAAGTCACTGAATGATTTAACTGTGACAATAAGCAACTGTTGTCACATAATCAAATAATGAGTGACATCAAAATGTATTTGTTACAGAAATATCCCTTTAAGTGAAATTTTTTACACTTGTCACAAATTAATTGTCACGAAAACCCAAATTTTTTTTTTGTAGTGATGTCCTTTGCAACGCTAACAAAGTCCATATCCTTTAACACTTCAGACCACGTTAGTCTAGGTCTACCTCTAGTCATAATGGTTCCATTTAACTACTATATTATCACTCTTCCGTAGTGGAGCATCTATTGGTCTGCATTATACGTCTAAATCATATAAGTCGATTTTCTCTCATTTTGTCCTCAATTGGCACAAGATGATAAAAAAATCATCTTAGGTGGTTTTGACATGTGCAACGTAGACCAATAGCTACTCCAGTAAATAAGGGGATAATATATTACTTAAAGAGCTATTAGAATCAGAGATATGCCTAGACGAATATGGATTGAAGTTTTAAAGAGAATATGTAAATGGATTAAAGTTTTAAGGAGGATATGATTTTTGTTAGTATTACAGAGAACATGGCTCGGTCATGAGACATTCTTCATGCGGCTCGGTTTAGGAGACGTCCTTCATGCGGCTCAGTTAAGACGTCGTTCATGCGGCTCGGTCATGAGATATTCTTCATACGGCTCGGTTATGAGACAGTCCCTCATGTGGCTCAGCCAGGATACATCCTTCATGCGGCTCGCCACAGAATAGTAGTTGAGACACGTGGTAGAGATTGACCAAGTCTTAACAGTTCAAATTTACTGCAACAAACAGATCATGATTAATCTCAACCAATCCCCAGCTGTCCACTATAAACCGAGTCTTGAGCCACAGTTACAACCATGTGGCCCGAAATTTGCCACGTGGCTGTACATCCCACTCCTTATGAATTCCTATAAATAATAAGGTGCTATTCCCTTGCAAGAAGAGGCAGATAGACGCACATGAAAGCACACAAAGCTCAGAAGCAAATTCTTCCCTTCGTGTCTTCAGAGAGCATTTCTTCACCTGAGCCGAGGTTGCGTTCGATCGTCCAAGGATTAAGGCAGAGTTGATAACACTTTTTCGAGCCTCTACCGTCACCCCCCAGAATCAAAACTAAACAATTGTACTTAGATTGCTTTTCCTAGGTTTTGTTCCTAGGCTCTCTTCTGTACAATCGAGTTTGTAATTGTGAGTCAAGTTCAGTCCTCCCATAAAATTGTTCTGTTCTACGACGATCAATGGCAAACACCCTATACTAATATAGACCGGGCCGGGCTACCCTAATGGACGGGCTATATCGGGCCAGACGGACTTTTTCGGACGCCCATGGGCCTCGGGCTCAATTATGATCCCTAACTTATTGTTATAATTCTATAACGAAGTCACAAAATACACTTTAAGTGACAAAGATGTTTACTTGTCACATAATACAGCTTAAGTAACAAGTATTTTACTTGTCACGAAGAACTTCTTGTTACAATTCTTTGAAAAAAAGTAACAAAAAACATCTTAAGTGACAATAATTTTCTCTTGTCATATAATACACCTTAAATGACAAGTATTTTCACTTGTCACAGAGAACTTGTTGTTGCAATTCTTTAAGGATGCCACAGAATATACCATAAGTGACATGTATTTTCATTTGTCAGATGAAACTTGTCTTTGACATGAGTCAAAAATTAAAATTTTATTTCAGTGAAAACATTTTGTGACGACCAATAAAAATATAGTCACTGAATGATTTAACTGTGAATAAGCAATTGTTGTCACATAATCAAATTATGAGTGACATCAAAATGTATTTGTTACAGAAATATCCCTTTAAGTGAAATTTTTTACACTTGTCACAAATTAATTGTCACGAAAACCCAAAAAATTTTTTGTAGTGATGTCCTTTGCAACGCTAACAAAGTCCATATCCTTTAACACTTCAGACCACGTTAGTCTAGGTCTACCTCTAGTCATAGTGGTTCCATTTAACTACTATATTATCACTCTTCCGTAGTGGAGCATCTATTGGTCTGCATTATACGTTAAATCACATAAGTCGATTTTCTCTCATTTTGTCCTCATTGGCACAAGATGATAAAAAAAATCATCTTAGGTGGTTTTGACATGTGCAACGTAGACCAATAGCTACTCCAGTAAATAAGAGGGATAATATATTACTTAAAGAGCTATTAGAATCAGAGATATGCCTAGACGAATATGGATTGAAGTTTTAAAGAGAATATGTAAATGGATTAAAGTTTTAAGGAGGATATGATTTTTGTTAGTATTACAGAGAACATGGCTAGTTTCTATAATATATTGTTACTAGAGACAACAATGATAATTTTATGACTACTTTCACAGGCATGGAGGATTAAGCAATGAAAATGAACTCATCTCTGTTTGAATCTTTGACTGTCTGTGAGGCTTTGCTTTACAGTAGAGGAAGGAATTTGGAAAATAGTATTTGACCAAACTACAAATACATTCATTATAAGGTTGTAAGTAAATTGTAGATGTTCTTTGTTCAATTTACTCGATAGGAGTCTAACATATACATATAGTAGTCCATATGTTTGTATCGTTGCCTCTTGTGACAGTCTTGTGTGCTGGCTTCAGAAGGCACCTGAAGATATTATATTTTTCCTCAACCTGACCGTAATTATGTTCCTTTTATTACAAGTCATGTGATTTTTAAGGAAAAAAGTTCCACCTAATTAATTTGAATGTTTGATAAAAATTTGTATTTTTTATGGGTTGGACTAATTTTGTTTTCCATCATTTTGAAAAAATATATATGAAAACTGATAGATGTTTGAAAATTAATTCCATGAAATATGTACGTTATTAAACACGGTAAAAAAAAATTGATGGATTTTTATTTATGCGGCTTTAGTATTTTAAAAAAACCAAAAGTTTGCCAAACCGAACTGAATCATTTATTGAGTTCGTTTTCTATAATGTTCGCTCCTATTTCTATAATTTTTTAAAAAAGAATTGGACCCAGCCCAAGAAAAAAAAAATACAAAAAAGAATTGGACCCAGCCCAACCAGTTCTTTCTCTCCTCTAAAACCCTAATTTTCTTCCTACCCCAACTTCCTCACTCCAGAGACCTCGAGAGAGAAAGAGAGTTTTTTTTCTAGAGAGGGAGAAATGGCGAGCGATAGTGAGAGCGAGATCAACACGAGCCTGGGATTCCGCATCGCCAAGCCCCTCGCCAACAAGAAGCTCTCCAAGAAAATCTTCAAGCTCGTCAGGAAAGGTATAATCTTTTCCCGATCCTTTCCTCTTTGCTCGAACTAGCCGTCGCGTGTCCGTGTCCTTGTCCGCGTAGAGCCGTGCTGGGCGCGACACGGGCACTCCATCCCGTGTGTCCGTGCAACATACGTTTTATATGCTGCTACCGACAATTGTGAATTATGTGGAGTACTTTTTTTATTGGTTTAGGTTTGATTCTGCTAAAAATGAGCTCACCAAGTCGGAATTATGCCATTCTCATGTTTTTATTGGATTAATTCGTGAATATGATATTGTAAGATGGTATTAAGAATGTTTGGGTCAAAAGGCTTTGTTGGTGTATTAAGAACGGCTGGGGAATACGTGGTATTAGTCAAACCTAAGGGTCTGCTTGGTAACGGGTTTTCACCGGTTTTGGGGTGTTTTTGAACCGACCGTTTATGAAAACCTCTGCTTGTTAATTTTTTTGAGACACTGGTTTTGGTCGGCTCAAAAACCTCCCAAAACCGGTGTAATGTATTTTTGGGTGGCTTTATAAACACCCCAAATCGGTGGGTTTTGAGCGGCTCTATTTTTTTTATTCCATTTATATCCTCAAAAATATATATAATTATAACTACTGATACCCTTCCCTATTTAATCTATTCATGTAAAAAAATTTCAGAACCGCTCGTTAGTGAATTACCAAGCATGGATTGGACTGGTTTAAAAGCCGCTACTTAAAACCACCCAAAACCGGACCCCTCATAACCGCGCATAACCGGTACTCTAAAAACACCCCATAACCGCTACCCCTACAATTGCCAAGCATACCCTAAATGAACACGAATAAGTTATGGAAAAGATGGGAGATGAACCCTAATGGTGCAGTGCAGAATGGAAGAAATGCTTGGGACAAAGTTTTCTTGGTTTAGTTGGTAATTTATACTTATATCATCTTAACCTTAGTGTACTCGTGGGAGATTGGAGGTGGATGAGTGGTGATACCTTGAGGATAAAAGATGAGTATGTTCATGGGAAGTTGATTCGTGTAAGTGTAAAATAGACCAATAGATACACCGATATGGAGGAAGAATAAGATATCTGTGAGCTGCCATAACCAAGGGTTGGCCTAAAAGAACCTGGGTCGAGGCAAATGACCCTTAAGAGAGCTGATGGGAGAAAATGATTCAAACAGACGACCAATATTTTTGGGAAAAAAGCGGATCTTGGAGTTGTATAACCTAATGTTTAAAAAAACGAGTTAAACAATTGACCTGGTAACTCAAACTCGACTCATCGAGAACCGGTCAAATCGTTCGGTTCACAGAAGCCGACATAATAATTATTTTTGAAATTACTTAAATTAAATTTAATATTTATATCTTGCATTTTAAAGTTATAGCCCTAGTCACTTTAGGATATGAACACTCAAGTGTTGGAATCCTAATAGTTACTTTACTATTTAATATTTTTTTCCTCTAATAATATTTATTTTTTTTACTTTAGTTTGGAGTAAGCACTTGACCTCATGGTGTGAGGTGGGCTGGGCTGGGCCGGCCCGGGCCCAGTGTTGACCGGGCCTGGGCCAGGCTGGGCTTAGCCCAGATGGAGGAGCGGGCCGGGCCAATCCGGAGTTTAAAATTTTGAACCTATCCCGGACCCGTGGCTCGGTCTTGGGCGGGCCGGTTCAGGGTTGGGCCGGACCGGCCAACTTTTAAAATAATCAGGAAAAAAAAAAAAAAATTTATAAATGTTATAAAGTTGAAAAATATGTTATAAAATTGAAAATTTGCAAAATTGTACACACAAAATTTAAAGTTCAAGTTTATTTGCATAATTTGAAAGTTAATAACACGCAATTAATGACTAATACAAGATTTTATTGTTTATTAATGACTCACTAATACTACTAGTACATAAGTTGCAATTAATGACTCATACATGATTACTGGATATCCATACAAATTTTCAGATGTCTGTGTAGCTTTTTGTACCATAGCTATGGCCCCATTTGATTCATTTTCTACAATGCAAAAATTCAACAAGAACTTTAGTGGAGTATCTTCTTCATGTACCGCCACTTTTGCGCTTATTGCAAACTCTGTTGAAATGATGCCAAATGTTCGAATTTGATTCCATGCGGGTTGCGGTTGGTTGCGGTGCGGGTTGCGGTTGCAGATCTTGTAGTTGCTGTGGTAGTTGATCATTATCCATGATATTAAATAGCCTCTTCATACTAGATTGCTTGTAAATATTGTAAGAGGAAATAAATTTTGGTGTGATTAATTTTGAAATTTTATAGCCTATTTATAGGAATTTTTGGGTGCAAAAATACCCATAATACCCTAAAATATAGTTGTTAAGGCCATTTTTGGTCATTTTCAACAAAATTCCCTTAAATGGTCAAAACAATCCTCAAAATGAGGGTATTTCGGTGTTTTTAGGCTACAAACGGTAAAAAACTGGGCCGGTCCGGCCCGGACCGACCTGACCGGGTTTACGGGTTTAACCGGCCGAAACCCGTGGCCAAATTGGGCCGGGCTACCGGTTCGAAAAGCCGAACCCAGCCCAGATCCGCGGAGTGCTCGGGCCGAGCTGGTCCGGGTCGTTGACAGGGCTTGGGCCGGCCCAGACCGGGTTTGACCGGGCCGGGCCCGGAAACTGGGCCGCCTGACCCATCTCACACCATGAACTGGACCATAAATTTGGATTTTATATTTAGTTTCGACTTTCACACATTTCAAAGCACCACAATTCAACCTATTGCATTGTATAATCTACTCAATTTTATAAGTATTACATTTGTAACCAAACAGAATGTGTATCAAAGTGCTCATGCACTAAAAAAAACTCACTAATTCAGTAATTTGCTTACAAATATTTGTGTGAAAGATATTTTATCACCGAATTCAAGACGGCTGGTGGTCAAGCTACTGGTCTGGGAGACGATAGGCCCAGGTTCAGTTACCTTACCATCCCCAAATGTTTTCTTATAGCGATGAATATATTATTTTCTTCTTATTTGTGAGCTGAATGGTTCATCGAACATCGGACGGTTCGAACGGTCCAATCCGGTTCTGTACAGCTCAACCGCTCCAGCAGTTCAACAGGTTGGACTGACCCAGAGAAGTTACTGGTTCACGGTCCAACCGGTCCAATCGTCCGGTTCAAACCATTTTTTAAAACACCGGTGTAACCTTTGTAGCCTTAATGTATTGAAGTGGAGCTTAATTGGTTTATTTCTAGGTTGTTTTATTAATTGTTTATGGGATAGAAGGTTCATCATAATCATTTTCTGTTTGTTTCCAGAGTTTACTTGTTTTCATTTTGTTTATGTATTCGTGATATTCTTTATCACGAATACTATATCATGCTTGTCTGTCAGGTCTCCTTAACTTTGATTAGTTTGTTTGAAGTTTAATGGGTTACTTCAAGTTTCTATACTACTGTTGATTGTCTGTGATCATATAATTGTTTCTTCCGGTATTATTTGTTTCTTTCTTGTGAAGTTTATTGGTTTTCTTCATAAACTTATTTTTTGAAGTTGTCCTTTTTTTTGGTATACAAGTTTGTGTTTTGATGGATAGAACCTATTAATAACAAACAAGATTGTTTTTGTTTTATATGTTCTTTCAACAATGATTGAGAAAAGTTATCAACCTCATATTTATATTTGATCATATGGTCTTTTTTCTTCATTGTAAGTACAAATGGAAGCTTATTAAGCTTAATCTAACAACACATTAATGAACTGATTATTTTGTACTTTATTTCGTTATCGTCTTACTTCATACCTGGAGTTTTACTTTATGATATACTGTGGTAAAAATGATAGTTTACTATTATATCATGCATCAGAATGTCGAAGTAATGTTCTTTGATTATTGATATTAATTTCTTTTACATTTAAACTTTAAAGTAGCATTTCTCTTTTCTCTTAAGATCGACGACTTATATTTGTAGGTATGTTTTTCCTGCTTCGTTGTAAACTTTAATGTTCTTGGTTTAACAGTATTTTGATTTTAAACTTTAATGTTCTTGGTTTAACAGTATTTTGATATTAATGGGCTGTTTAATCTTATTTGTAGCTGCTGAATCCAAATGCCTTAAAAGAGGAGTTAAGGATGTGGTAAAGAGTATCCGCCGAGGACATAAAGGGTCAGTTTCCTTATCCCTCTACTCTTCAGAATATAAATGGTACTGGCTATTAGCCAAATTGCGAAGTTGGATTGTGTTTGAAGTGTATAGAACAAGTTGTCAGTTGGAAATAGATGAGTGATCGTACTAAATGAAAGTTCTTTTACTTCAAATTTTGGACCAATAGTCAAATCAGTTGATTATAGATGATGCTTTATACTAGGTTGCAATCATTTTGATGCAGTTGACTTGTATAGAATTTGGACGTTGTTCCCACCTGGGATTTTTTTTTAGTATTAATCATGCTTTTGGTTCTTCAAGAGGTCAGCTGTTTTAAGCTACTCCCTTTACTTAATTTGTTACTTAGTTGAGACTTGAGAGTATTCCGATTCCCATAACCATATGATACATTGTTTTGTTTATAGTTTTTGTGGTTGAAGATCTCACTTATGATGTGCTAATATTTTCATCAATTTTGTAATGAATCTATTTCTTTACATAATTGGCACTTCATCAATCCTTCATTAAGAATGTTAGTTGTTGTAGATTATTCAGTTATATACTTTTCAGTAGATGAATCTATATGAATTATGAGCGAGATATATGACATTATTCTTAATTTACTAAATATTTGCTACTGTACTACTGCCTATTTTGCATGTCTTAACATCTATGTTGCATGAACAGTGGAAATGGTGTCTTTATCAATATTCTGTATGTACATGTCGGTATTCGTGGCACATAGGTTACTATATTGTACCTATCTGAAAATGTTCGCATCCGTATTGTGTCCTTATCCGTGTCTGTATTCGTGTAATAGCTTTACAGTTTACATATAACTATAGTATGAAATTTTGTAATGCCTTATTTCTCTACTATCAAAGAGTGTAAATCTCTATTTTTTCCAACCTCTAACCTTGTTCCTAAGAGTCAAAAATCTGTTGGTAAGTTCTCTAGTAATCTAATAGGACTCATGTATTGCTTTCAATAGTTTAAGTCTATAACATTTGGCACATTGAATTGGAGCATTTTGAGTTGCATTGTTGACCAGAACTACATGATTCCCACATACCAATGTACAATAGGGTTTTCATCCTTGCATGTAAAATTTGTGCACTTGCCTGGCTTGTGGCATTTTAAACACTGGCAATTAGTATGTATAAATCATTTTAAAGCCTTATTCATCTAAGGATTGGACTTGAGTGATATTTGATGTATTGCTCTTATGTCTCACCGGCACTATATAGTTTTATATTGCCTCTCATGCAATACGTTTTCACTTGTATTGCTGAACGAGAGCTGTAAAAATACAGTAAGAAAAAGAAGGGGGGGGGGGGGGGGGGGGCAACTGTTGGTTGTCTTATAAGAACTGGGAAAATAATAGTGAAAAGTAACTTTTAGGAGTTTTAAAGACAAATGGTTAACAAGCAGAAAATCTAGATAATATTTATAATAATCCATGTGGACCTGGTAAATGGAATGCAATTATTCCTTATCACAAAAGGTTGATGTTTTATATATCACATCAGGATGGAGTGAAACTTCCCATATGTCCAAACAGTGCAGCCCTCGAAGTTTAGCATAACAAAAAGATCTATATGGATCCTTGAAGGAAGATGTAATTCTAATTGAAGGACTGTATATTTCCTACGGACTGAATATAATATTTTCCTTTAACCTAGAGACACGAGTTTAATATCTTAAGCTCCTATTTGGTTAGAAGCAATATATTGAAGTGATGGGAAAAGATAAAGCAGCTAGCTAGAGGCTGCCACTGAGGGGGACTTGAGCATGGCAAAAGCTTTTGAACGCTCGCGACCAATGCTTATTGGGCAAGCTGTTTCTCCAACAACTAAGAAAGAACTGTTAGAAACTTATATATGCCAAGAAAAAATATAGTATTATTACTTTGGTGCTTAAATAAGGTACAAAACCTAAATCAAGGCAACATATACGTCTAGGGGTGAACGTTCGGTTTATTCGGTTTCAATCGAACCAAAATAGTCAAAACCGAATAAACCGAAATTCTAGAAATCCGAAACCGAAACCGAACCGAATTAGCCAAAAACTGAAACCGAACGCAATTCGGTTTATTCGGTTGGAATATTTCTATTGTTTAATGGGTCGGGCCCAAAGTGGAATCGTGGTTAAATTATATTAAAATGGTAATTTTTATACACACATTTGTTGTATTTCAAAGTTGTGCACAAAGCTGGATTAGTTGTTAAATTGTTGAGCTTCGAAACATATACATAAAATTGTTGTTTTCAAAGTATACAAATTTTAATCACAAAATATGCATAAAATTGAGAATATTTACATAATTGCGTAAGTCTTATTCACTTTTCGGTTTTGGACCGAAACCGAAAACCAAAACCGAATAATTTTTTTTAGTATTTTCAAAAACCGAAACCGAATCGGTTTTTTAAAAAACTTAACCGAATCTCTTATTTGGTTCGGTTAGGTTCGGTTTTCGGTCTAAAACTGAATAATGCTCTCAATTACACTAGTGAGCTCAAACCAACAACATATGATCTTAGAATTCAGATACACAATTTATTTAGGTTATTTTTAGGGGCACCTCATTTTCTACTAGGGGACAACCCAAAAATTATTTGAAAAATTTACAAGTTTGCCATTGGGTTTTTTACTAGGGGGGCAGCCCAAAAAAAGCTATAAAACCAATTTCATTTTATTTCATCTCTCTTCTTCTTCCTACTTCTCTTCCTCCACTTCTTTTTTTCTTCTACTCATATAAACCTATATCTAACCTAACCTAGGTGAAATTGTCCCCCAACCAAAAATCGTTGAAGATTTTTGGTAGAATACAGTGTCAATCACTTCTCTATTTGTAAGTCGTCGAATTTATTTTTGTGTAATATTTTAAGTTTTAACCTAAATTTTACATATAAAAGGGATTTTTTGTTTAATGTATAAAGAAATAGACAATGGATCAACCCGGACCATCAAATGCTGGATATTATCCTCCCAACACATCCGAAGAACACTTTGACGCATCGGAATCATCGTGGTAACTACATTTGAACTTTACGTAGAGTGGAAAATTGAACTTCGACACAGAGGACTGCCACAGATTGGGCAGTCCCTCACATATATAGGACTGCCAAAGATGTGGCAGTCCTGTATATGTGAAGGACTGCCACATTTGTGGCAGTCCAATGTATGTGAGGGACTGCCTAATCGTTGCAGTCCTCTGTAGGAATGTGTGTTAATGTACATATGTATATATTTATAAGTGTTGTCTTAAAGGTTGATGGAATTTCACTTGTAGCCTATAGGTTTAATGCCTTCTAAGTTATTTGTATATCACACCAATATGTGATTTTCCTTTAGTACTATCTAACTAGTTAATCCAGATTTATATAATATAACCCAAATATGAACATTGATCCAAATGGACAATGTTACTTTGAAGTGTTGTCTTAAAGGTTGATGGAATTTCACTTGTAGCCTATAGGTCACATCGGTGACCACTTCGTCATACTGAAGATGATCGGTCATTCTCCGATTCCTCCACCTTCAAAGTTTGGTACAAAGAGCACCGGTCGAAGCCAGAGCTTGGACCACACCTTTCGATCATCAAATCGACCATTGTAAGAAGCTGTTGAAGTTTGAGGAGCCAAGAGACTTACCTGCAGACCACTGTGACGTCGAAATCGACTGAGTATCAATGTGTTATATGGAGGACCACTTTTGTATACTTTTTGGCATTTGGTTATAGAGTACCACTTTTGTATACATTAAACTATGAAATATGAAGTCCAATATATGTTTCTTAATTTTATCCAGGTGTTATATGTCTTCTATCTGGGTGTTATACATGTGGTTTTGTGTGTTATACATGTGTGTTTTGAGTGTTATATATGTGTGTTTTGTGTGTTTTTGGGTGTAAAAAATGAAGTCCAATATATGTTTCCTCTACTTTAGCTAGGACTGCCACACACAGGGCAGTCCTTCACAAGTGTAGGATGCCCAGTGTGTGGCAGTCCAACTTGAAATGTGCTGTGATCAAATCACAGAACATTCCAAGTAGGACTGCCACACACAGGGCAGTCCTACACTTGTGTAGGACTGCCCTGTGTGTGGCAGTCCTACTTGGAATGTTCTGTGATTTGATCACAGCACATTTCAAGTGTAGGACTGCCCTGTGTGTGGCAGTCCTACTTGGAATGTTCTGTGATTTGATCACAGCATTCAAGTTGGACTGCCACACACTGGACAGTCCTACACTTGTGAAGGACTGCCCTGTGTGTGGCAGTCCTACTTGGAATGTTCTGTGATTTGATCACAGCACATTTCAAGTTGGACTGCCACACACTGGGCAGTCCTACACTTGTGAAGGACTGCCCTGTGTGTGGCAGTTCAACTTGAAATGTTCTGTGATTTGATCACAGCACATTTTAGGACTGCCCTGTATGTGGCAGTCCAACTTGGAATGTTCTGTGATTGATCACAGCACATTTAGATAGGACTGCCACACACAGGGCAGTACACTTGTGTAGGACTGCCACACACAGGGTGTAGGACTGCCCTGTATGTGGCAGTCCAACTTGGAATGTTCACACAAATAGTGCCAACACATATCACATATCACATATCCAACATATCACATATTCACACAAATAGTGCCAACACATATCATATCCAGCCAACACATCACATATCCAGCATATCACAAATCCACACAAATAGTGCCAACACATATCACATATCCAACATATCACATATTCACACAAATAGTACCAACACATAACATATCCAACACATATCCAGCCAACACATATCACATATCCAGCATATCACAAATCCACACAAATAGTGCCAACACATATCACATATCCAACACATATCACATATCCAACATATCACATATCTAACAGAAGTATATCAACATATCCAACACACATCCAAAATAGTTTACAAGACGGACACAAGTATTCAACATCATACAGCCAGACGTTAGACAATCATATCACATATCATGGCGGGCCTTCGAACGAGACTCCGCATTACGCATGAATGGGAACTCAACCTCGTCGTCGATGCGCTCAAGCTCGTTGGCGACCAAGGTACTAGTGTCGACCAAGACACTAGTGTCACTTTGGCAAGCGCTCCGAAGTGTCTTGGCCAGTTCCTTCGTCCTTCTAGACTGTAAATGAAAGTATAATTGAATTTAGTATACAAACATGAAACACTCGAACTAACTACTAATGCAGAACTCACCATCTTCACCAATGAAGCGTACAAGAGATTTTTGGAAGGAAGATTTCCAACAGCTACTACGGCGAGGGACCGGGTTTGTAGGGTTCAACAACTTGGGATGTCCGACCCGCCGGAAGTACGACTGTAGTCCTTGCTGCAGTCGGCCATCTGGGTGGCCGGTTGGCTCTCATCTTCCCGAAGCAGGTGCCTTTGCCACTCGGAGTAGAAGTCGGTCACCCAGTCGAAACACGCCGGTTTGTAGTTCAATGGTGGGTTCCCGCGGGGAGGTTCCAACATCTGTAGTGTGCGCTTCGGCACACTTTGCACGAAGCCGAACTGCGAAGTACACGATCAGGCATGTACGGCTCCTTGATATCATAGCATGTGATCATGCCATGAAATAAAAAAACTGGTTGGATGGCACGACTCCCCTCGCGCAAATCCCGGTATGGATCCCAAAATATCTGTAGGAAAACAGTTAACAGCAAAAAAAAAACTTAACATGAAAAATTAAGGTTAGTCCCAATTTATTACCTCTTCCGGTACCAAATTGTCAAGTACTTCACGAATGGAAGCCAGGATTTGCCAATCTTTGGTTCCACCTGGGCCGGCCTCCATCGAGCCACTCTAGGAAGTTGTTCAAAATAGATTGGGTTCTGGTCACCCGCCTGAGCATCGGAAAGTGCGTATATCCATGCCTATTCAATTACTAAGTTAATAGTCACAAAATATAAACAACAAAATGAAGTATACGAGATTAAATCGTTGAAAGTTTTCTTACATGTAGCAGAAGAGTCTGGCATCCAGCAATTGTTAGTCCCGACACGGGATGCGATGCCGAGTTCGCGGTAAGATAGGCGAGAATACCGCTACCCCACGATATATCGATGAAGTCATCCACGGACAATAAATTGAGCATGTACCTCGCATGTATCGAGGTTCCAGACTTGTCCGAAATGCCCACCGTTCCAAGGACGAACAGCATGTAAGCACAGGCCATCGCGTCGACCAACTCAAAATCATCCTCATCCAATCCATATTCCTGAAGTGCTCCACCAGAAATGAAAGAGAATTCCATATGATTTCTTGAAGCCCGGGAGGAGTGGTAAAACTAGTTTCCTCAAGTCCAAGGTTACTTGAGACAAACTTGACGATCTTTGAGTACCATTTTGTCGATTTTTCATCTCTGTAATGTTCTTTGGTCATGACGCGACCGGTAACTGGTAGCTCTAGTATCTGGTACACGTCGTCAAGTGTAATGGTTATCTCCCCGCATGGGAGATGAAACGTATTGGTCTCCGGGTGCCATCTCTCCACAAAAGGCGGATATCAGGGCACTATCCATTGTCCTATAGGCATAATCAGCCAAATTATGTAAACCGCTCGGTACGATTTTCTCCTGGACGGCCTCCGGTAAGCTTCTAAACGGCCAAGACACGGTTTCTTCCCGTGACTCACAGCCCTAAGCATACGAATGTCCTCTGTATATCAAAAACATATAAAAACATAAAACATATGAAATACATAGAGATATCATATACTGAACTGCTAGCTTACAAAGTAATGCACATACCGGGTCCTTCCATATTGCATATGCAATATGGTTCTCAAAAGAAGCCAACATTGAGCAACCTGGAGGCCGGACAGGCGGCTCAGAAGGACCGGCCTCTTCAGAAGGACCGACCTCCTCTTGACGTGGTGGTAGGAGTTGGCTAAGTGGCACGTCGTCGTCATCACTGGAAGGAGAAGGAGTACGAGCTCGTTGCTTCGACCGAGCTGTGCAACCGGGGGGGTCTCCGTGTCCCAGCCCGACCTTGGCCCTCCGGTTCGGAAATGTTATCGGGCGCTCAAGAGGACGTTCGGCGCGTTCCTTCCGCTTTGATGCGGTGGGACGACTTTTTGGTGCGTCCGGAGGACTGTCACCCCTATAGAACAATAGATTGTGCGACCGTACAATTAATAACTAATGCAGACTAAATAGATCTGTTACCCCCTAATTTGTGCGACTGTTACCCCCTATTCTTACCCCCAGAACTGAGTCCATTAGGACTGCCAAGGTTGTGGCAGTCCTCATGTACACAAGGACTGCCAAAGGCCTGGCAGTCCTCTATTAACAGAGGACTGCCAGGACTGTGGCAGTCCTTGTGTACATGAGGACTGCCACAACCTTGGCAGTCTACTGTACTCGGCCAACAGAAACGACTCGCTTTTGTCGTTTTCTAGGGTTAGGATTTGAAGAGATTGTGGGTTTGTCGTGTTCGAAAATGCCATATAAACCCTAAATACATTATAAACCTAAATTATCAAAAAAATTTAGACAATTAAAAACTTCTAGGGTTTCAAAAAAAAATTTAGAAAATTATAGAACGAAATTAGGGAAAAACGTACCTAGCATCCGATGTCTTCGACTTGCGTGTCATCTCGTCGAACGTGGGAGAGTTCGTGAAAGAAAATGGGTGGAGGAACTGTGGAGGAGAAATTTGTAGGGTTTAGGGAGATGAGAGAGCTCTTCTCTTTTTCTTCTTTTGGGGAGAGAGAGAGGAAATGATGAAATGAGATGAAAAAATGAGTTTGGGGGGGTTGGGCTGCCCCCTAGTAAAAGTTCCACCCAATGGGCTGTCCCCTAAGTAAGGGCTGCCCCTAGTAGAAATGGGGGTGCCCCTAAAAAAACCTTTATTTATAATGGACAAAACTATATATAAGCACACCAACACTCGACATCCAACAAGCATGGCTGAGTCAATTTTATATTCCTAACTAGGGGTGAGCATTATTCGGTTTTGGACTGAAAATCGAACCGGATAAGAGATTCGGTTCGATTTTGGTTTTGAAAATACGAAATCTCTTGTTCGGTTTTGGGCTAAGCACTTAAAAACCGTTATATATCGGTTATATAACCGATATATAACGGTATCAGTCCGACACCGATTTTTTTGAGAAAAAAATCGATAAAATATCGGTACCGATATTATCGGCCGATATGATCGATATATCAGTTTTGAAAAAAATCGATATATAACGGTTAGGTTTTTTTAAGACCAAAAGTCGGGGAGAGAGAAGTACAAGGTCACGAGGTGTTATAGATTCACTCTTCACTTGTTCACGATGATGAATATATGGAGGATGAGGAAGATGAAGATGAACAAACTATGGAAGAAGGTGGAGAAGATGGTGATGGTGAAAACGAAAAAAATGAAGTTGAAGTTGAGGCTAATGAAGATTATTAGATGTTGAAACTTGAAAGTTGAATTGTAATCTTTTTTGTTTTCATCTTAGTTGAACCGTTTTGAAGTGGTACTTTTTATATTGTAATGTTGGTTTGGGCATGAACCTTTTAGTTTTAATGCTTTAAGAAACTCTTCTTGCATATTTTATAATAGATAACTATTAACTATGTTGTTCATATATAAAAATTGTGTTAAAAATGCAAACCGATATTTATCGTTATAAATCCGATATATCAATAACTCTACTGGACCGTTATCATGAAAAAACTGTTTTTAACTGCATAGGTTTTGGGTTTCGGTCCATAACCGAAAACCGAATAAGACTTATGCAATTATGTAAATTCCTTCAATTCTTTGCATATTTTATGATTAAAATTTTCTTTATTTTGAAAACAACAATGCTATGTATGTGTTTTGAAGCCCAACTTTGGTAATTTAACAACTAGTCTAACTTTGAGCTCAAATTTGGAACATATCAAATGTGTGTATAAAATTACAATTTTTAATATAATTTAACCACAGGTCCAATTTGGATATGGTCCATTAAACAATAGAAATAGCCCAACCAAACAAACCGACTAACCTAATCGATTATATCGGTTCGGTTTCCGTTATGGCTAATTTTGGTTTGGTTAAACCGAACGCTCACCCCTACTCCTAAGGCACTCAAATGAGCGGTTTTATTTACTCGTGTAAGCATGAATACCTCAAAAGTTAAAGAGTGGCAGCTAAACTAAATGCACCAACATGTCTCCACACGACCTTTATCTATATGTAGAGAGAGGTGTTTGAAGCATTAAGAACTCAACAGGATGTTGTGGACGTCATGATGCTTCGCAACTCAGAATCCAGATTTATATAATTTTTATGCTTGGTTTTGGATGAAGATTCAAGAGTACCATAAAATCAACCAATTCCAAATATATCGAGGTTTCATCAAATTCCGAAATGGCAACTGATGCAGATGTCAATTGAAATTCAGAGATGTCTTTTGTGTGTATAGTGTTTCTCCCTGATTAGATTGTTGCACTTCTATTAGAGGTAAAGCAATAATCTAAGAGTTCACAAGGAAAACTGCCTGAAATGAGTATTCTAATGCAAATGAGAGTAGGCCATTTTAGCTACTACAGATAAGATTTGTGGACCTCATGATGCTTCGCAACTCAGAATCCAGAATTGTATAATTTTATGGTTGGTTTTGGATGAAGATTCCCGATTACCATAAAATCGACCAATTATGAATATATTGAGGTTTCATCAAGTTCCCCAATGGCTGTAACTGATGCGAATTTCAATTGAAATTCAGAGATGACAATTGTGTGCATAGCATTTCTCCCTGATTAGATTGTTCAACATTTATTAGACGTAAAGCAATAATCTAAGAGTTCACATGGAAAACTGCCTGAAATGAGTATGTTAATGCAAATGAGAGTAGGCCATTTTAGCTACTACAGATAAAGAGTAGGCGACTGGAATTAGAATAAGAGTAGGAGACTGGAATTGTGGTACTTGGAATTCTGCAATCGTACCTATTTAACTATTAATTCTGTCGTTAGAAATGGAGCGGCCAAGTGGACTTTGGAAAGGGCCTTGCATGTATGGGGATCGCTTATTTTAGTTCTATACTTGACAATCAACTAGTGTGATATACTTCCACACTTATTCTTCTCTTGGAAGATGCTGAATGCTATTTTTGTATCTCTTGTGAGTCTGTGACTGCTTTGACGTGTCATCTTCAGATCCAAGAGTGCAGACATGACTTGTATATTATGCCATTTCAAGGTTTCAGAATCAAGGAATACTTACCTTTTAGAAATTCTGATATAATTACTCGCATTGATTTGCGGAATTACTCACATTGATTCGATGTCTTGTCCAATTTGGTCACAAGACTCGGAACAAAGAATGATTACAACAATTGGCTGTAATTTGAAATAGGCAACTTGGGCCAAACTTTGAGAATATTAGTGGATGTGGTCTGTTGACCTCATAAGCCGCAGGATAGTAAATGCCTTTATAGGAAAATCTGATATAGGGTGGCGTTCAATGATGAAAGTATATTTCGGTTATGCATAGTCCTTTCCAGAATGAACTGCCATTGAGATTGGCCTATACTAATTAATACATAATAAAAAGACGTAATCTTAGTATGGATGTGGTCACAAGACTCGCAACAAAGAATGATTACAACAATCGGCTCTAATCTGAAATAGGCAACTTGGGCCAAACTTTGAGAATATTAGTGGATGTGGTCTGTTGACCTCATAAGCCGCAAGATAGCAAATGCCTTTCTAGGAAAATCTTATATAGGGTGGCGTTCAATGTTGAAAGTATATTTCGGTTATGCATAGTCCTTTCCAGAATGAACTGCCCTTGAGATTGGCCTATACTAATCTATACTACAATATAATGAGAAAAGTAGGCTCCACTGTGAAAGTTTTTTTCTTCCAAAAATACCCTCATATATGTTTACTTATTAAAATTGTTTATTAAATTTAATGTGGGCAGTTATGCAACTATATAATAAGAAAAGTAGGCTTCATTGTGGAAGTTTTTTTCCCTCCAAAATACCCTCATATATGTTTACTTATTAAAATTGTTTATTAAATTTAATATGGGCAGTTATGTAATTACCTATAGAAGAAGAAAAAATAAAAAAATTTGTTATTTGTTTTTTCTAAGTATTTTAAAATACGTGCAATGCACGTGCCTATATCCTAGTTAATATGTAATGAAAAGACCTAATCTTAGTATGGATGTGGGGAATAACAAAGGCACAATGCAATAATTTTATTCAAGTACTGTCTCAATTTCTATAAGAATTATATGCGCCATGTTCATTATTTTTCAATGAGGTATCCTGGTAAACCTAATCTTAGTATGGATGTAGGAATATCAAAGGCATGTTCAAGTATTGTCTCGATATTTATAAAACTATATGCGCCTTGTTTCAGTATTTTTCAAACTTTTATGCGTCATCAATGAGGGCATGAAGACGTGTAGCAAGAGTTTTCTTCATGTCAAGTGTTCTGGGCCATTTTTATGGTTTCTGCCCATTTATTCTCATCACAAACTTTGCTTGTATGTTGAATGTGTGTGTGTGTGCAGGCTTTGCGTGATTGCTGGAAACATTTCTCCTATTGATGTTATCACACACGTTCCTATCTTGTGTGAGGAAGCTGATATTCCGTACATATATGTCTCTTCTAAAGAGGTATGAGAGCTTTATTTATTATAGTGCTCATTACAGTTTGAAGGTTGATAGCTTAGTATATGTGCCATGACCCATCCTTTGTTATGGGATACTAGAGAGAGGAGCTGATAGGGGGAATGAAATCAAGTCCTATTGATCCTAAGAAGATGTCGGATTTGTCACGCCCCGCTCCCGTAGGAGCGATCGTCCTCGCTAAGGCGTGATGCCGCACGAGCCTAGGTTGCGCTCGTGCAAGCCGGGTTCCATAACGGCCGATTTCAGCGGCTGCGACGGGGTCGTCGCACAGAAGTCCCAAGCAGAGACATTGAATAATAGCAGCGGAATTTGAAGCAAAACACAAGTCATTGCAAAACACTCTTTTATTGATATTGAAACAAAGGTTACAATAGGACACAAGGCCAAGATTACAAGTCTCTCAAGCTCACTCAAGCTCACATTACAAGTCACTCAGCTCTATCTCATCTCTCAATACATGTCTTGAGCCAGCGGATGCTTTGGAAGGCGACGTCCATACATTATGTCCTGTATAAATCTTGAATACATGCGGTCGCACGCTTCGAATCGCCAAGGAACTACGTGCCTCGACGCATCCAAACGAGCTCCGCGCCACGAGCTTCTACCTGTGCCTACACATGAAAACTATGTGGGTGTCAGTACTCAACTGTACTGGTGGAATGAACTCCTTGTCCACCCATACAAAACCAACACGTTAATTTACTTTGTGTGTAACATAGCCCCTTTATGATTGTCTTTCTACTCTTTCCTTAGGATCGGTATTAGGACAGACGCCTTGGCCTATTTTGTGTCTCAAGACCATTTCGTGCTTGCAACGCAACATCAACTCAACAACGTTAACCTATCAAGTCGTGCTTGCCTTACAGCTTAAAATCAGAGACGCAACTACGCGATAAGACTCCATTCCCGTGCAACCGTGCTATAAGTCCTTGTTGAGGCCGTGCCTCGCAACTCAATGAGACTCTATCATATCGCCGCCTCGCGGTCCTTGCCGTCCCACGGCCCTTTGCTACTAAATCATCAACTGACCCAATCAAGACTTGTGGGTTAAGTGTCACTCGATCGACTTTGCCTTGCGGCATTTCCTGACTTAGACTCAAGACAACTCACATCCAAACTATGCAACTTATATGTCGACAACATAAGACTCGACGCCACATCTCGCGCCAAAGCACGTCGCCTACGTTGCAACCAAATCTTAGGCCCAACATTTTGTGTTCCAACTACACTTACACATTTAACTCGACTTCCTTGATATACTACACTCAATACTCGACTCAATCCAAAGGCATACACGCGGATCGCCGCCCATGCCGACTCATCTATATGAACTAGTCACTAGCGCCCAGCGCTATAATGGACTCCCTTTGAGCTTTTGATTAGACGGATGCTCCTTGCCAGCGCGAGTAGCTAGCTCCGCTGCAAGTCCTCGCTAACCCGTGCGGTCATCCAGCACAGCTACGAATGTCTTTATCGCAACGGTTCCCATGGGCCGTCTGGGTCGCCGTTCGAGAAACAGTTTATTTTACCTCGTACAAGTTGTGCAATGACCATGCAAGACTCGACTCAAACTGACGTATCACACAGTCAATCTACTTCTAGTGTTACCATCTCTTTCAGGGCTAAGTTCAATACTTCTCACATCTGAGACCTTGCCTCGACGACCCAGTCGCGAGCATTTTTCTTTCTTGCCTCGACGACCCAGTCGCGAGCATTCTTCTTTCTTGCTCTATCATTTCACTCAACTCAAGAACAACTATTGAAACACTTTCCAAACTCAATGAATCAACCGTGGTCCGTGCCTTAAAACACTAAATCCGTGCCATCGTGTCTTAAACCAACATGAAACTTTATGTGACACCACCGCTCAAGTCATACTCTATATGACGGGTCTTACGATCGTGAGACTATGTAGTTATACCCAGCCGTAGAACTCATAGGACCGTGCTTGCTACTACTCCTGATAGCTTAACATAACTTGTCTAACTTACTTTGCAACGACTTGACGAGCAAAGGCTGCGTCAAGCTTTGCGTCGTGGGAACGTGCCGTGCACGCGTTCGACTTTGAACAACCAAGTTATTTGCGGTGCCTAGACTTATGCCACAAGCCGTGCAATACAACTTAACCCGTCGGCAAGCAGAGGCTATACCACGCCTTGGGCGAAGAGACCGTACATGCTTTATGAAGCATTTATGCGGGCGACGCCTATGAATTTGGCTAACTCTTAGCTTGTGGCGAATACCAACTTTTCCTTCTCCCAAGCCACGGGACGAAGGACCGAGTATCATTTTCAAAGCACGTCGTGCACCAACTCTAAACCGACCGTTGGACCTTTCCATATTCTAACTCAGTTCGACCTGTCGGGATTATTCCCTTTAGCTATGTGGATTCGTCTCTTTTATTATCAAGCCTACTTGTGCGAGTTGAAAACATGCGATTTATTATGTGAAGGCTAAGATGAGGCGACTTCACCGAAACTACTCCACCTGAGCGAGCGGTCGTCTTGACCGAGCGATGTCTTCGAGCAGCCGTTGCAAGGCTAAGTCCGAACGCCGTCGGTGTTTCGATTCCTCCGATTGACTGAGCGGGACGGGACACTACATCATACACCACTCAGAAAAAGTTTCGTCCTCGAAACTAACTGGGTATACTTATCGACTTATCACTCGAACGCTCAACGACTCTCGCACACATTTCTCCTATGCATTTCCCAAATTCGAGCCACGCTCGTGCTACTATCAATCTTTCCTTTAATACAATTTCAAAATCCTCGACACTTTTTCATTCTTCAAGTCTCACTTGATTCAACGTATCACTTAGTTGGATCGTGCACATATTCTAGGCGTCCCCAAAATACATGTATTTCAGCCAAGCCTCGTGATAGAGAATCCACCATCACCACTCGAGTCGGATCGTGCACATATTCGGACGTCCCTGATATACATGCATGTCAACCGATACTCGCGAGTGGTGCCTCCACAAATCCTACCACTTCGCACTTGGACGTCTGCCAAACCGCTAGGCTGTCTTTCCGTCAGTATTGGAATCATAGTTCCCAAACAACAATATCAACACTGACCCCATCCTAAGGTCAAACCAAATTGATAGTACGGAGTTTTCTACCCAAGCTCGCATCACTCCGATTTCTAAACTTCGAGCATAGATTGCCTACACACATCCCAACATTTGTCGCACGGGGTCCGAGTCATTCAGCAAAGTCATCCTACGATAACTCACGTTTCAACTAATTCCTTGGCATATCAATATCACTTCGTTCATCAAGCCATTTCGCATAGTCTATCTCTTCGAACACGTTCGACATAATACGCCTATCAATCATTCTCAAATCAAGCACGCTATGACACAATTTGTTACTAATCCATAATTCACATTCCATACCCCCTAAGTCATTTATTGCCAATTCACGAAATCGATCACAAGGTCATCTGACTTAACAATACGTTGTGTCCCGATCTCACGCGAGTCAGTTTATCCACGGTGGACATGAATCACCATGCTCTCTCTCCGCGGGATAATTATCCTCATCGGGATGTAACTCTTGTTCAAGTCTAGACTAATTCATTCTCGATGCGCGGATTGGACCTACTCAAGCCTCAAGTTTATTTCATTCATCAATCGCAAGTCCTAACATCCTCAAATTTTCCTTCGCATCAAACCGACAAGTCGAGACAATCAAAGTTGTCGTATCCTGATTTTCCGAGTTCGATCATTCCCGCGACATGAATCACCATGTTATTGCTCACGCGGAACGATCGTCCCAAATCAGACGCAATGCATGTGCGAGGCTAGAGTTGCGCTCGCGCAAGACAAGATCGTCGACGTTGTGGTTATCAACGTAACCATCAAGACAATATCACTTTCATCCAACATTCGTCTCAATCAAAATCCTAAGTACTGCATCCATCAGAACGATAACACTTGCACGATCGTCATTCACCGTATCAGAGTACCCCCGAGTTATGGCATATCGATCTTTGATACGCCTCAATACCATCGATGACATGCGTAACCTGACGATCTTCCTTTGCAACAAGTCTGAATCGTGCGAATGATGCTATCGTCCGACTTGGATAATCTCCTCGACATTCAATTCAAGTTCGATCATTATCCCTCAAATCATTTACAACATCAATTTCCTCAATCCCAATTTCGCGTATTATTTATCCGTCTATCTTAAGTCATCGAGCAACATTCAATCCAATCCTAGTCATTGCGTAACTTCAAAATTCAACTTTTCATGCACGCTATCTATCTGTTGTGCTAACTTTTCATATACGATCCGTATCAATTTTCTCGATCAAGTCATCCATTCGCTATGTCTTAACTTTTCTTCGATTCAGTTTCACCTACGCAATCATCTTCCTGTTTCAATTCGCACAATCCTCAATCCCGTGCACGTTTCGTACGTGTCATTTCTAATTTGTTCAAATTCACTTATCAAACTTTAAGATAACAACTCACTCAATCGTACACGATCTAAGGTTTTGCATATGTGCGACGCTTGCTGATAGACTCATCGACACCCAACATCCTCAATTGATCGATCGACATTCCTGAGGCTATCGCATACACCACTCAGGAATGAAGTCATTCAACAATTCCTCAAAACTATCGTTCGAGTCAAAATCGACTTCTTCAAATCCCGTTCGAACCATTCCTCTAATTTCAAGCACGCTCATTTATATCGCACCGATGTTATCGTCGTTCGATAGTACCCCTATCGATAGTCATCTCATTTACTCAATCGAGTTCAACTAATTCTTGCTCGACACTATTCAATTTCCGTACTCGACTTTTCTAAGGTCGACGCAATTTTGGTGTATATGCCCAGCCCGACTTAGCCAATCGTGCTTACGCGAACCATCTTTTTGTTTTGTCAAAAACTTTTCTCCTGTGTTTTGCAAAATAATTAGACTTATTGTATGGACATCCGCGGGACATTTGAGAGAGTGCGCACCAACGACATCAACTTGCGGAAGTAACATTTCAGAGTTTGCGGAAACAACGGAGTTAAAGAATTCAATCGATAGTCCAAGGACGTAAAGCCGTACTCTGATACCATTATGTCATGTCCCGCTCCCGTAGGAGCGATCGTCCTCGCTAAGGCGTGATGCCGCACGAGCCTAGGTTGCGCTCGTGCAAGACGGGTTCCATAACGGCCGATTTCAGCGGCTGCGATGGGGTCGTCGCACAGAAGTCCCAAGCAGAGACATTGAATAATAGCAACGGAATTTGAAGCAAAACACAAGTCATTGCAAAACACTCTTTTATTGATATTGAAACAAAGGTTACAATATGGCACAAGGCCAAGATTACAAGTCTCTCAAGCTCACTCAAGCTCACATTACAAGTCACTTAGCTCTCTCTCATCTCTCAATACATGTCTTGAGCCAGCGGATGCTTTGGAAGGCGACGTCCATACATTATGTCCTGTATAAATCTTGAATACATGCGGCCGCACGCTTCGAATCGCCAAGGAACTCCGTGCCTCGACGCATCCAAGCGAGCTCCGCGCTACGAGCTTCTACCTGTGCCTATACATGAAAACTATGTGGGTGTCAGTACTCAACTGTACTGGTGGAATGAGCTCCTCGTCCACCCATACAAAACCAACACGTTAATTTACTTTGTGTAACATAGCCCCTTTATGATTGTCTTTCTACTCTTTCCTTAGGATCGGTATTAGGACAGATGTCTTGGCCTATTTTGTGTCTCAAGACCATTTCGTGCTTGCAACGCAACATCAATTCAACAACGTTAACCTATCAAGTCGTGCTTGTCTTACGTCTTAAAATCAGAGACGCAACTACGCGATAAGACTCCATTCCCGTGTAACCGTGCTATAAGTCCTTGTTGAGGCCGTGCCTCGCAACTCAATAAGACTCAATCATATCGCCGCCTCGCGGCCCTTGCCGTCCCGCGGCCCTTTGCTACTAAATCATCAACTGACCCAATCAAGACTTGTGGGTTAAGTGTCACTCGACCGACTTTGCCTTGCGGCCTTTCCTGACTTAGACTCAAGACAACTCACATCCAAACTATGCAACTTATATGCCGACAACATAAGACTCGACGCCACATCTCGTGCCGAAGCACGTCGCCTACGTTGCAACCAAATCTTAGGCCCAACATTTTGTGTTCCAACTACACTCACACATTCAACTCGACTTCCTTGATATACTACACTCAATACTCGACTCAATCCAAAGGCATACACGCGGATCGCCGCCCATGCCGACTCATCTATATGAACTAGTCACTAGCGTCCAGCGCTATAATGGACTCCCTTTGAGCTTTTGATTAGACGGACGCTCCTTGCCAACGCGAGTAGCTAGCTCCGCCGCAAGTCCCCGCTAACCCGTGCGGTCATCCAGCACAGCTACGAATGTCTCTATCGCAACGGTTCCCATGGGCCGTCTGGGTCGCCGTTCGAGAAACAGTTTATTTTACCTTGTACAAGTTGTCCAATGACCATGCAAGACTCAACTCAAACTGACGTTTCACACAGTCAATCTACTCTAGTGTTACCATCTCTTTCAGGGCTAAGTTCAATACTTCTTACATCTGAGACCTTGCCTCGACGACCCAGTCGCGAGCATTCTTCTTTCTTGTCCTATCATTTCACTCAACTCAAGGACAACTATTGAAACACTTTCCAAACTCAATGAATCAACCGTGGTCCGTGCCTTAAAACACTAAATCCGTGCCATCGTGTCTTAAACCAATTTGAAACTCTATGTGACACCACCGCTCAAGTCATACTCTATATGACGGGTCTTACGATCGTGAGACTATGTGGTTATACCCAGCCGTAGAACTCATAGGACCGTGCTTGCTACTACTCCTGATAGCTTAACATAACTTGTCTAACTTACTTTGCAACGACTTGACGAGCAAAGGCTGCGTCAAGCTTTGCGTCGTGGAAACGTGTCGTGCACGCGTTCGACTTTGAACAACCAAGTTATTTGGGGTGCCTAGACTTATGCTACAAACCGTGCAATACAACTTAACCCGTCGGCGAGCAGAGGCTATGCCACGCCTTGGGCGAAGAGACCGTGCATGCTTTATGAAGCATTTATGCGGGCGACGCCTATGAATTTGGCCAACTCTTAGCTTGTGGCGAATACCAACTTTTCCTTCTCCCAAGCCACGGGACGAAGGACCGAGTGTCATTTTCAAAGAACGCCGTGCACCAACTCTAAACCGACCGTTGGACCTTTCCATATTCTAACTCAGTTCGACCTGTCGGGATTATTCCCTTTAGCTATGTGGATTCGTCTCTTTTATTATCAAGCATACTTGTGCGAGTTGAAAACATGCGATTTATTATGTGAAGGCTAAGATGAGGCGAGTTTACCGAAACTACCCCACCTGAGCGAGCGGTCGCCTCGACCGAGCGATGTCTTCGAGCAGCCGTTGCAAGGCTAAGTCCGAACGTCGTCGGCGTTTCGATTCCTCCGATTGACTGAGCGGGACGGGACACTACAAGATTAGCTATGGAAGAAATATTTGTCTTAGTTTTGACAAAATTATTCATGTTTAGACAAATAGACAAAATTATTCATGGTTAGCAAAAGAGAATTTTAAAATATAGTTTTTGATAAATACTGGATTCAATCTTTAGCCGAAAGACTTCTTCTAATTTCCCCTGTAATTCATCAAAATTTACTGTTTTGCGATGCCTTTTTTTTTCTCCCCCCAGGAGCTTGCAAGCGCAGGAGCCACCAAGAGGCCAACCTGTTGTGTGCTAGTCATGACGAAGCCAGCCAAAGGGGAGCTGGATAAGGAGGTCCAGGAGAAGCTGCAGTCTGGGTACGAGCAAGTGGCATCCGAGGTTCGGCTGCTAGCATCTTCTCTCTACTGAAGAGCAAGGGGTAAATAACAGAAGGTAGTATAGCAATTAGGCGAAGTTTGAAGCCTTGTGATCATTAGTGGTCCAGAATCTACTATGGCATGTCGATATCATTGGCTGAGTTATATGTGCTGTATCAGTGCATGCTGCTAGGGGACCAATAGCAGAGGTCTGTCCTCACGAATTATGCCATGTACTTGGGGCAATGTTGGATTCTGGACTCTTAAATAGCTAGCAAGCTGTTGTTTCTTCTTTCTTGATGTCATGTTATTGTCAATCAGAGTAACTTTGGGCTTTAACCCACATATGATGTTTTCTGAATTTGCTATCCAAGTATTTGAATGCAGTCTCCTCTATGATTAAACTTTATGTAGGACTGATCTCTGTATCATCAAATTATACCATTACTTCTATTCGTTTGTGTAGAAAAATTGTGTATTTTGAAGAGAGAATAAAGTCCCATCAGATGTACTGAAAGCTTTCTCGTGTTGTCTCATGCATACACTGAGAATGCTTTGAAGGGTTTTGGCAGCAGAGACTGAAGAGGCCATAGAATTTGCAATCCCTAGAATTTTAAGATACAGCAGATCACCTTTGGGACGAATGGAATAGTGCAATTATTTGAGCTGGAAACTTGGGAGCTGCATCCTGTACTCACTGACACTGTTCTATATTCTACATCATTTTGTAAAGCGTTTGCACCCCATGCTTCAAAGTAATGATAACAACAAATATTCTGCATCAACATCCATCATCATCAATCATTTTTTTTTGGCAACTTTCTGCTGATATGCCAAGTGCTTTTGCACGCATCTCATTATTTCCTTCACATCTGATGCTTTGTTATAGGAATATTGTGTTTGAACAAGTAAAAGTACATGATTGTATAACCCCTAAAATGAGTGAGTATTACGTATGTAGACTTTTTGTATTCAATTCCTAAGCTAACAGCCTAACAGTTTACGCTTTTTATCAACAAGAATTCTAGCATCCTGGCTTTTGGTTTGTTGGAGTCAAATTTGCTAGTGGAAAGAATCTTCTCTTCTTTTCATTGGTGCCCACTAATATTATTCAATTTCATACATATCAATACAACTCTGCTAAAAGAAAAGCTAGCTTCTGCATGAGAGGGCTACATCCAAACACCCAATGTGGCAGTCTCTTAATTGACAATGGTTGATATTGTGCCAACTCTTGGGGAAATTTGTTCCAACCTTTTTCTATTCTATTTTCTAATCCATTTTTCAGGTCATTAAACACCAGAAATCTAACCATTTGGCCCTCATTTTGACTCCAATGCACAAAGTGGGTTTGGTATATGGTATATAAGAAGAGGAGATAAGATAAACTACATTCTTACTCTCTCTTTTTAAAGTAAAAGAATCACTGTGAATACCATCCTAAATTTCTAACAAATAACTATTTACAAGATGCAAATGTCAAGTCTTATCATTACCGTCGATTCGAAGCAATCCTATGGAATATTAGCAAAATTCATAAGCAAGCTGGCCTGTTTCTAGGAAGTTCGAGTGGGAATGATATTTTAGGATAAAGGTGACCAAACAGATTGTCAAGTGATCATGTGTATGCCTTTACTAAAGTCTCTTTGTATAAATTTCTATGATAAAGGATGGGCAAAGCATATCATGTGATGTTATGCTCACTAAGTAAAAGAATTATTGGAAGGGCAGCTCCTAACTCACTCAACTCAATTGACCTCCACCAATATTGACAGCATCATTTCCCCACTAATTTTGGCTAAAAACTAATAATTGTTCTCCCTTTAATTTTGACTCTTTTTTGGGCTTCTAGATGTATGAATTTATTCTATAATTTTCATTGTGTTAAGGCATCTAATTAAAGAAGAGACCGGATGAGGTTATATCACATTGAGTAAAGTGGGTATCTGATGTCAAGCAAACTCATGTCTAGGTTGAGATCGAGTTTCTTTCTATTTGTGAGCTTTTGAGGGTGCAGTTTGGTAATTGAATAAGTTCAAGAATAAGCAACAACAACAAAAATCATTTGTTTGTGTGATATACAATTTTGTCATCAATGTTGTAGTTTGTTATAACTAACTACTATATGTGATAGTACGTACCAACAAACTATGGTTATGCATATCTCCTAGAAATATTGTTGTTCTATCTTGTAACAACATTGACTTTGTATATAAACCTAACAGCATACTCATCCAAGGGTTGCTTGTTCTTCTGAATAAACATGAGGTTTTCTCTTTCTCTCTTCTCCATCACTTTTCTTCTCCATTATATTTCTTGAATAACTCATCTGCCGTATTTACTACAACACGTTATCATCACCAACTGCGACAAATGTTACACGATCCGTTATCGTTCTCGAAAAAAAGAAGTATGATCTAAGGTTTTCTTTATGAACTAATTCTTTTTCTATGTGTGTTTTCTCCATGTTTTCTTATTAACAGATGAAGGAAGAAGCAGGCAAGGCAAAATGATCATATCCTTCTGGATCAAAATTCGCTAAATGGCAAATAGAAATAATCCTTCAGGATCAAGTTTGACACAAAATTTCTCACAATAGAACATGTTAGAAGCAGTTCGCCACATAAGTACTTTTCGCATCAGAACCTTGCTAGATGCAGAACTTCTAACTGTAGAACCTTGCTAGAAGCAATTCGTTGCATAACTTCTCACCACATAACCTGTTAGAAACAAATTTGGTGTTGTAATAGTTTAGAGTAATATCCATTATTTCGTCCTAGAAATTATAAGCAACAATCGCGGGTACTAATACTTGAGTATTCGTAAGTTGCATAGCCTAGGATGCTTGTGACGTATTCGACTCGTCGTATTCCATGAACGGGACGTAACAAAGGAAGATGATGAAGAGATATTGGAACCTAAAGTTCCATATATAAGTGAGATATGCACATTATTGTACTTAGCTTCATGTATTAGATTGCCCAACATCTCATTTGTTGTGAATCTCTTGGTTATATTTAGCGCCATGCCAACACGCCTTCACTAAAATGACAATAATTAAATATATCTTATGTTATCTTAAGGGTACTACAGACATGGACTTAACATATCTTTACGCATCTCGGAATGGATAACCCTCCTTGATCTTAGAAATGGTTTTCATCTTGTCGGCTATATATGTCGATGACGATTATTTTTCTAACCTGCACCAAGAGAAGATCCCAAAGTAGTTATGTCTTTACCATTTGGGATATATCAATATCTTGAAAGTCAACAAAGCATATCATGGTCTCCACTTCTTCAAATTATGTCGAGCTTATCGTCCTTCATGGTGCCACCCGATAGTATGTGTGGTTGTGAGCCGTCATTGAGCATATTCAGACTGCAAGCAGATTTTCTTCTATCAATGTTGTGATCTCGACGATAATAAATGAAAACAACACCACATACATTGACTAGATGAAGAATGGCTATATCAAGGGAGAATATCAAACACATCGCATTAATTTTTTCCCCCCTCACATCAGCAACAACAACATCAAAACATTGAAGGCAAGCAAATTTGATCTAGAAAAACTTGGTCGACATGTTCAAAAAGTTCCTGCCAAAATTCACTTTTTAGAAGATCGTTCATGACATTGGATCGCGGAAGCCGTATTGCAACGCTCATAATGTCGAAATTATGGAGAATATCTAAAAGTATACTCACTTGACGTTAATATACTATTTTTCCTAACTTAGGGGCATTTTTTCATTGGATTTTTGGTCCCCTAAGAAAGTTTTAACGAGACACCAACATCGGGATGGTCATACATCTAGATATTTTACATCTTAAAAACGTATCGACATCGACTCATCTTTCACCTTTGATTACGAATTTTTCATTGGATTTTCTGAATCAATTATTTTAGTGAAGTTCATATACATCTATATATCCCTATAAACGATCGCATTAATATGTTGCCTATAGACTGATGCTGAACATCCCTGAAAATTGATGTTGATCATTCATAATAACTGGTATTGAATACCTAAAAAATGATACATATTGCTTATTGAGTTGTATACACTCAAGGGGAGCGTTGTAATTGGTTTGTAGATAACTACTTGATTGTGCCAACTACAACTAAGTAGAGAGATATCCTTATCTCTTCATGATCTCTTAAGATTATATTGTAATCTATTGTAAGCCTCATGGATATTGTTCCATTTGTGTGTTATGTATATTGACATCAGATATTTCTTCTTTCTTATACTCTTCTACTAGAGTTCCTCGAAGAACTTTTTAGTCTTTTAGACTACAACTATATCTATGCAGAAAATACTAAGTTAATTACACTTCCGGGTTATTTGTTAAGCACTAAATTTGAGGATTGCACTTAGGATAACCATGACAACCCTATATCTTGCCCCCTTCCCCCCTCTCAATTCATAAAAAAAAAGGATGTGGGATAAAAATAGGTATTTCAATTATCTTAATAATAATTAATAGTAATTTGTTAAGTAGTTGTAATATTCATAAATAACTAGTTATCTTATGTTAATTAGTGTTGATTAATTAAGATGTTTAATTTAATTATTGTTCGTTAATTAAAATAATCAAGTATTATTATAATTAGGATACTTAATTAATATTTCATAATTAATCAAATATTTACTTAATGAAATTATTTTTTTAATTTTATACCAAAAAGTATAAGTTGTTAGGGTATTTAATTAATATAATCTATAAATTTAATTAGATAATGAATTAGTATGTACAATTATATTATTATATAACTAATAATTTATTATAAACAAGATAATTTATTAATATTTAAGTTAAGTAATTAGTTTTAAGTTATAATTAACTTTTTTTTGGGTTAAAATTAGTCGATTTAATAATTATAATTATTAGTTTGTTAAGTAGTATTTATTATTATTCTAATGCTTCTCGTATACTTTCTTGTTCAACCAAACATCTTTTAGTGTTTGAAGGGGACAAGAAAGTATTTTTTTTAAACATCAAATTTAATTTCTTCCCTCACTTGTGGTTTACCAAACAAGCTCTTATTGTGATGCCAATGTCTAACAGATTTCTACGAAGTATTGTTGAGAATCAATAAGGGACTTTTAGTCCCACATCGGAATTTGTAGTATGTAGAGGAGCTAGACTCCCTATAAGTAGTGAAGTAGTCCATCAATAAAATTCATCCCAACTATTATTTTCTACATGGTATCAGAGCCATAACTCTCTCTCTCTCTCCACACAAAAAAAAAAATTTTTTTTTAGCCCCCTCCCGGAGCAGCCCCCCCCCCCCCCCCCCCCCGACCCCCCTTTCCCCCCCCCTCCCGGAGCAGCCCCCCTTTCCCCCCCGACCCCCCTTTCCCCCCCACCCGCTGACCCGCGCCCCCCCCCCCCCCCCCCGCTGACCCGCGACCCCCCCCCCCCCGCTGACCCGCCGTCCCCCCCCCCCCCCCCCGCTGACCCGCCGGCTGGTCGAGGATCTTCTGACCAAGAGATTACTGGAGGCGACCCCACGCGTGGCCCATACTGATGTGGATCCGTCACCGTACAAAATGGGGAAGTTGGACAAGCTGGAGACGAAGTTGGAAGGCACGACCAACTACTTGAAATGGTCGCGGCAGGCGATGCGGACGCTGAAGGGACGTGGCTTGGTTGGTTATGTTGATGGCCACACTACGACCCCTGTCGATCACTCCTCGAAGGAGTTTGCTGTATGGGACATTGTCAACAATGTCGTGGCTGGTTGGTTGACAGCCTCTTTGACCGACCAAGTGTCGGATAACGTTGAAGCAATGGAGGGAGCTGCTGATATCTGGAGAACGTTGAAGGACATGTACTCCGGTTCGGGTAACCCCATGTGAGTCTTCCAACTCCAGGATGAGCTCGATAGGGTAATCCAAGACGATCGTACCATCTCTGAGTACGCTGCCTTGTTGAAGAAGTACTGGTCTGATCTTGACCATTATGATCCTCTTGGCATGGAGGATGCTCAGGTTGAACCGACTTTTGCCAAATATTTCCAGAAATTTTTGGATTGTATTTCGCGGCAACGGATGATGAAGTTTTTGAAGGGGCTCAACCCAGCGTTTGAGCAACGGCGGAATGTCCTTCTTGCACAACCGACGCTGCCGACATTAGAGGACGCCATAGCTGCCATGGCACAAGAAGAAGCACGGTTGAAGCTGATGCCTACCAAGGGTATCTCCCAGGGGGAGCAGGCCGGAGTTGACACATCTGCTCTTGCCACTTTCACACAGCCTCCTTCTACGGGAGGCGTTTGCCACAACTGTGGTGACACAGGGCATTACATCCGCTTTTGCCCAAAACCGACACAGACTCCCTCGAATGGTCGGGGTCGTGGTCGCGGTGGACGACGAGGTGGTCGAGGCAACTACGGTGGTGGAAGGGGCACTTACTCTGGAGGCAATAAGGCGCATCTGGCGGATGAAGGTGGGGACAATCAGCTGGCGGACATCACTCCATTTGAGAGGGAAGTTCTCGAGAAGATGCGCGGCTCAAAGCTTGGTTCTGGTGAAAGACAAGTCATTCCTGGGGCGCCGTCCGCTACAGGAGATTACTGCACTTACTTCTCCCAAACCAGTGCCGGTATACCTCCGCGTGCTCTTGCATCTGTCTCTCAGCCAGCTTGGATTATGGACTCTGGGGCATCTTGCCATGTCACGGGGTCCCGAGGAGAGTTCCGGGAATACTCTCCTCTAACGCCGCCAGAAAGCATTCAGACTGCTGATGGTACCTACAGGCCGGTTACGGATAAAGGCACTGTTGATTGCACTCCTTCCATCACTCTATCTAATGTCTTACATGCTCCTTCCTTTCCTGTCAATCTTATTTCCATTAGCGCCATTATCCTTGATCTAAACTGTATTGTTTCCTTTGATATTCCTAAGGTAACTTTTCAGGAGAAGGGAACGGGGAGACGACTAGGCACTGGCACATGGCATAAGGGTCTATGGTACTTGGACAGGAACGGTCTGGATAGAGCACTGGCATCTTTGGTTGCAGACGCCCAACCGGAAGTCCGAAGTCGAAGTGTCGAAGTCGAGCTGCTCCTCCAACATCAGCGTGTAGGACATTCTTCTTTTTCCGTTATTAGTCGACTGTATCCGTCATTATATCAAAAAGCAAATAAAGAGTTGTTAGTTTGTGATTCTTGTGAGTTGGGGAAACATACTAGAAGCTCCTATGTGCATTCTGGGCATCGATGTTCTGCTGCTTTTGATATGATTTATTCCGATGTGTGGGGCCCGTCCTACAAACGGTGTTAACGGTTATAGATGGTTTGTTACTTTTATTGACTGCTCTACCCGCGTAACGTGGGTCTAATTGCTGAAGAATAAAAGTGATGTTTTCGAGGCATTTCAAAGCTTCCATCAACGGGTGCGGACACAGTATAATGCTCGTGTTAAGTGCTTCCGGTCGGATAATGGGACGGAATATACCCATAAGAGGTTTGCTGCGTATTTATCCTCTCATGGTATACTGCATCAAACCTCTTGTGCTTATACATCGGCTCAAAATGGTGTTGCCGAGCGAAAGAATAGGCACATGCTGGAGGTGGCTCGGACAATGATGCTGGCTATGAATGTCCCTAAATTTTTGTGGGGGCAGGCTGTCTTGACAGCCTCTTATCTCATCAACAGGATGCCCTCTCAATTACTGGACTGGAAGACGCCTTTGGAAATGCTCACGGGGACAAATGCGTACACCGTTCCTCCCAAAGTATTTGGTTGTGTATGCTTCGTCCACGATAACAGGCCTGGTGTTAGTAAGCTGGATCCTCGAGCACTTAAGTGTATCTTTGTTGGGTACACCGGGACACAGAAGGGTTACGTATGCTGGAGCCCGGTTGAACGGAAGCTGTTTGTAAGCATGGACGTTACATTCAGGGAGCTGGAACCTTATTATGGTTCGGACGAAGGTTCTGCGTTTGGGAACACGCCTCACACAGCGGGTGTTAGACGTGAGGGGGAGGTAGTACGCCCAAACGTCGTTGTCGGATCGGTACCTTGTCCTGTCGTGACAGACTGGCAGAAAGGGGGAGACAACATCACTGATACTGATACGGAGGATGAAGAAGACAATACGTACATTACGCAGGGGGAGAAGCAGACAAGGGAAAAGGAGCTCCAAGTTTACAGAAGAAGACAGCAGAGGTCCAGTACTGTGCCGTACCCTGTGCCTATAGTGCCAAGTCCCTCGTCTACTCCTGCTCCGACTCCTGAAGATGTTACTCCCGCACCGGATCGCTCGGATTCGGAAGCGGATCTCTCCGATTCGGATGGTATGCTTTCTCCACCACCCATTGCTCCCTTAAGGAGGTCTTCTCGCATTAATACGGGAAAGGCTCCTATTCGTTATAAAGATTATGAACATGATATCGCCAACTACCTATCTTATTCTAATATTTCTCCGACTTATCAAACATTCCTCACTTCGTTAGACTCCACTTCTTTACCTAAGAATTGGCAGGAAGCAAAGAAGGACCCAAGATGGAAAGCCGCAATGATGGAAGAACTTGGGGCACTAGAGAAAAATAAGACATGGGAGCTGGTGCCATTACCTGAAGGGAAGAAAGCTGTGGGATGCAAATGGGTTTACACAGTGAAGGAGACACCAGAAGGAAAAGTTGAACGATACAAGACGAGACTGGTTGCAAAAGGCTATACCCAGACATATGGTATCGATTATGATGAGACTTTTGCCCCAGTAGCGAAGATGAGTACCGTAAGAACACTGGTCTCCATTGCAGCAAACTATGGGTGGAAGCTACACCAGTTAGACGTAAAGAACGCATTTCTTCATGGAGACCTACAAGAAGAAGTTTACATGGAGACTCCTCCGGGGTGCTACTCTGTGTCAGATTCAGGTGAAGGAACGTCACATGGAAAAGTGTACAAACTGAAGAAGTCGCTGTACGGGCTGAAGCAATCTCCTCGAGCCTGGTTTGACAGATTCAGAAAGGCTGTCACTGGCATGGGGTACCATCAGACAAATGCAGATCACACGGTCTTCCTCCAGCATGCAAGAGGCCACATAACTATACTTGCTGTATATGTGGATGATATAGTAATCACAGGTGATGATGCTGATGAGATCACTAAGCTGAAGACGAAACTCGCCAAAGAGTTTGAGGTGAAGGACCTGGGAGAGATGAGATACTTTTTGGGTATCGAGGTGTGTAATGGTGAACAAGGAATTGTTCTCTCACAAAGGAAATATGCACTAGATCTGCTGAAGGAGACAGGAATGCTGGGATGCCGAGCAGCAGTCACTCCAATTGACCAGAAGTGCAAGATGGGAGCAGAAGCAGGAGAGCCTGTTGATCGCGAAAGGTATCAAAGGCTAGTAGGCAGACTGATTTATCTAGGACATACTCGCCCTGATATCTCATTTGCAGTAAGTGTTGTAAGCCGCTATATGCATGATCCAAGAACGGGTCATATGGATGCAGTATTTCAGATCCTAAGATATCTGAAAGGGACGCCGGGAAAAGGACTGTGGTTCAAGAAGAATGGATGCACAGATGTTGAGGGATACTGCGATGCAGACTGGGCAAGCTGCATAGACGACAGAAGGTCTACCACAGGGTACTGTGTTTTTGTAGGAGGAAACCTGGTTTCATGGAGAAGCAAGAAACAGTCAGTGGTAGCACGGTCGACAGCTGAAGCAGAATACAGAGCAATGGCTCTAGGAGTATCAGAATTGCTATGGGTAAAGGCGCTGCTGACAGAGTTGAAGCTAGACAAGGGGACACCATTGCACCTTCGGAGCGATAGTCAAGCTGCGATAAGTATAGCGAACAATCCGGTTCAGCAGGACAGAACGAAGCACATCGAGATCGATCGATTCTTCATCAAGGAAAAGCTGGAACAAGGGATACTGAAGATTGACTATGTTCGCTCAGAAGAACAAGTGGCAGACTGTCTGACTAAGGGTCTTAGTTCATTGAGTCTGTCAAAGCTGTGTAACAAGATGGGGATGATTAATATCTATCGCCCATCTTGAGGGGGAGTGTTGAGAATCAATAAGGGACTTTTAGTCCCACATCGGAATTTGTAGTATGTAGAGGAGCTAGACTCCCTATAAGTAGTGAAGTAGTCCATCAATAAAATTTATCCCAACTATTATTTTCTACAAGTATATCTTAAAATCTAGCTTGAAATTGTTGATGCTTTTTAAAAGAGTAACACTATAAGCATGAGGGGGTCATGGGAGGATTTTGGTTGTCCATTGATTAGACCTTGGTAAGACACTTTTGTATATCACCAGAGATCGGGGGAGGGATTGGGTTATCCTAGTCGAAGTTAGTTTTGGTTGACCATTGATTAGACTTTAGACTATATCATGAGGGATCGATCATCTGCGACCCAAGTTTCTTGCAGATCAGGTGAACATTAAGTGCTTGCTTAAGTCCAAAATCTTCAAATTTCTTGCAGATCAGGTGAACATTAAGTGTTTGCTTAAGTCCAAAATCTTGTGAAGCTTATTTCTTGATTGGCCCTGTCTTACATACATATATATACAAACATACACCAGTGTATGTACAATTTATACATACATATATGGAGAGAGAGAGAGAGAGAGAGAGAGAGAGAGGAGAGAGAGAGAGAGAGAGAGAGAGAGAGAGGGGGGGTGCAGCTTTTGCTTTTGAATGCTCAATTGCTGTCCCATTCTTTTCTTCACCACCCCAGTGGCCCCACTGCTTTGGTTCACCGAGACTAGACAGCCTTGCTGGTTTGTGTGTGGTTCAGCATCTGCAGAAGGCAGAGGAGCTGCTGCTGCTGCTGCTGCTGCATTGTGTGTGTGTGTGTGTGTGCAGCTGCTGCGAAGAGCGAAGACCAGTGATGATGTGAGTGTGTTTGTTGGGAGAATCAATAAAGCAAATAAAAGCAAGCAACAACACCCCAACACTCGCATTATATATATATTCTAATACTTTACTAGTAGTAGTAGAACACACATCACAAGGCCTTAACCACTCCTTATTTTGGGATTCTAATCAGAGGGGCCAAACAAACTTGGGAATGTTTGGTTCGGTTTGGTTTTCATCAAATTTGATCAAAAACACAAAACACACATTCCCACTCTCATTCTCTTGTGTTTGTTAACTGAGATTCTTTCCAGGATTATAATTTTTTTTCCCCCCCTACTAGCATGCACGGCACTTTACACCTGGAAAGTGTGATTCAACAGTATTTTGTCCTTGATATTCAAATCAAACTTTACACGGTGTGCCCAGGGCCGGCCCTGAAATAAGTCGGACAAAACTTAGAACTTGGACAACCTTTTTCTGCTAGGACAACTCCAGTCTCAGCGTGATCCCACCAAAGGTCAGGATCACGAATGACCATTAGAATCGGTTCACAATAAAGATCAAGAGACAATCAAAATTAGTTCCGGATAGAGTAATCCAACCCTCCGTACCGGTCCGAGTGTGGTCATGCTTCTTACTTTGCACCCAAGACTCCTCTTGTTTAATGGTTATGGGCACAGCGGTCATATGGGAGATAACCAACTAAAGATTAAAAGTTGGTCTCAAATTGTTTTCACAAGTTGATGCAATAAGTTGTCAACTAATTTATCTTATAGCCTTATAATTATAATCGACAAAATTAGACAAATATTAATAGGCATTTCATATAATAAATTTCTGAAAGCATCATGCTTCCTGCTTCACAAAGGGGGCTGTTTGGATGACATAAGTGGTGTACGAAAATGTGAAAATGAACAAATTCTTGAGATCCTCACTTTTTCATCCTCCTCCCTTTTTCCTATTCCTGAAAGTGTGAAAATGAACTAATTCCTGAAAACATCCCCCTCCCTTTTCATATTTTCACCTTTTTATCCCATTCATATTTAACATCCAAATATGAAAATGTAAATTAATTTGACTATTACACGGACAAAAATATTATATATCAAATATTGAAAGCCAATTTTAGCTGACAAAACATAGTATGAAATTTAAAAACATACATATTTTAGTTTTAGCAGGCAAGAAATCATTTTCACAGTTATTTAGTTATTGCAAGTTACACATATTCAAATTTAGCCGAACTCGAGTGGAGGTAGGTGTTGGAGGACAATAGGCCCAATAAACATACAATACAGCGTACACAAAGTTCTGCACTATCGCCCCGATATTAAAAAAACCTCCAAAGAGAAAGAAAAAAAAGTTTCATAACTTCTACCAAACACCTTGAACTTCTTACTTTGTCCTAAGAGTCCTCTGGTTTGGTCATGATGGATAGCCAACTAAGCAAGTATTTTCTTCACTCTCAAGTCACAATGGTCCATGGTTCACACCAAGACAGATCAAAGGAGGCCAAAAGCATGGAATGCTATACTTGAGCATGAGAGGCTAGTGAGAATGGGAGGAGGACTAGGCACCTCCCCCTCCAAGGAAATACATAGATTTTTATAAAATCTCACACACTCTTGTCATGATCTTGTGGTCCTGTGTGTGTGTGTGTGGTAGATAGGAGGAGGGTTGTGACATTGTGTGCAAAGTTGTGCCCACCATTTAACCAAAAACTTGGCACTCCCAAAGACCCATTCCTACTAAATTATTGTCCTTGAGCTAAACATCACACAAGCTCTCTCACTCCCTCCTTTTCTTCACTACAATCCTACCACTGCCTCAAATCTATTGAACAAAGCTACTTAAAACACTGATTCTTTTGCCCATACTCCTCAATGATGCCAAAAGGAATTCTTCTCTCATGTTTCCTCTTTTTTTTTTTTTTTTTAATAACTGTGATGGTATCGATACTTCCCATATCTCGAGGAACGTTTTGAAGGAATTTTTTTTTTTTTTTTGCATGTAAGTCCCTTAATTATGTTCTAATTTTACATAGATCCTCGTTACTTTAATTTTTTTAATTTATAAAAAATTATGTCATAAGTTTTCTCCCTTCTCAGCGACAATTGACATAGAAGAAATATATCATAAGTTCTCTCATTTCCTCGTCCACCACCTTGTGAGTGCAAACTTGGTTTGGACTCAGTTTGACTCAAACTCAACTCAGCTTGACTCGACTTTATTAATGTGCTAAGATCATAGGAAGCTCTAGTTATGATCTCATGAACAAGCTCGACTAGTAGCACAATGGCTTCTTTCTCTATATTTTATGTCTAATACAACTGGACTTGAAAAAAAAAAAATCAATCTATATTTCTATCAATAGAGAAAACAAGTTCAAATCACAATCTCGAGTCGATCCGAACCGTTTGTAAATTCAGTCAAGTACTTCACACATGAACACAGTCTTTGAAACTCCTGGTGCGATCTCTAACTGGACTCCATAATCATTTAGTTCAAACTCAAGTTCGATTCAAGACTCCATAATCATTTAGTTCAAACTCAAGTTCGATTCAATAAACTTTAAACTTGAGCTCGAACTTGACTGGATAATCTCAGGCCATAAATATGTCGATTTTGAACATGACAAGCTCAACTAACAACTTACTTTTTTTTTTTTCTTTATCTTCCAGCACGTGCGAGTTCAGTTAATTCGTGTGTCTACTGCACACGATTTTTAGCCGGTCGTCGTATCATTTCGGACTCTTCATGCGGATCTAGTCCGCACTGGCTTTGTCATCATTATCCCACACGCACACTCCGCGCACTCCGTGCTCCACGAGACGACCATGACGTCTTTCGACGTCCGCAACTCAACGTCTCGCTTCGTCCTCCGACGTTGAAGGCTCCCCCGGTGTCTTCACGGCGCCTACGACAGCCGATGCCACCCAGCCACCCGTTCTATGCGCACGACATCCTTACAACGTCTTCTCGACACTCTTACGGCACCAAACGATGGGTCGCGATATCGGCCGTCGTTTATATCCGTGGTAGAATGGTGCCGGTCCTACTTGATTTATCAACGTGCATGATTTAGAGGACTCATTAGCCGTCTTTCTCCATTCCCGTTAGTTAATTTAAGGAAAACGATATATGGCCCGCGGTTTGTGCCCGTGGGCCACGTGTCGCGATTCCATTGCCCCCTCCCAATTTGCTTGGATCCGCCACCGAAATCTCAGCCGATGGGTCGCAGACCGCGGACAACGTAGCAGCGTCCTTAATTATTTAACCACTGATCGTAGTGGGTTGGAGAACTTCTAAACAATAAGCAAAGTTTGGAGGACCTATGTCAAACTAAGGTTGGTATATTTAAGGGCCATATATTTAACTTCAAGGGACTTGTATGCAAAAAAGAATAAAGAAAAATAAAGAAAAATCACTTTGGAGACATAGCTAATATTCTCTCCCAAAGTTGGTTCCCTCACCCTCTCTTTATTTGCTTCTTTACATGTTCTCTCAATAGAGCACCACCACCACCACCATCATCATCATGGGTCCATTCCTCCTGACAACAACATAGACGAGAGAGAGAGAGTGAGTGAAAAATAAAACCCATGAATGAACTGACCACCTGACTCCAATAGACCACTCCCTCAGCTTCTCTTCCTCTTCCTCTGCTCTTTGAAACTTCTGTTGGCTCCATGGGAGTGGTGCTATGGCTTCTTCTCCTCTCCTCCTCCTTCCTACTCTGCTCCTTGGCCTCTGTGTCCGCTCTCCTCTCCCCCAAGGGAGTGAACTACGAAGGTACATAGAGCAGCAGCAGCAGCAGCAGCAGCAGCAGCAGCTGCTATTAACAAACACTGCTTCTTCTTCTTTGGTTTACTAATGCCGGGCTTCGTTCTGCTCCTCCAGTGCAAGCTCTGATGGGGATCAAGGACTCCCTCAAGGACCCCCACGGCGTGCTCGACAAGTGGGACCGGGACTCGGTCGACCCCTGCAGCTGGAGCATGGTCACCTGCTCCCCCGAAAATCTCGTCATTGGCCTGTAAGTAGCAGCCCAACCCCCTCCCCACTGCAACAAACACATCAATTTCGTAACAACATTTTTTTTTCGGTGCAGAGGAAGCCCGAGCCAGAATCTATCGGGCACGCTGTCGTCCAGTATCGGCAACCTGACCAACCTCGAGATTGTGTAATTAAGCTTTGCTCTATCATTCCTTTTCTGTTGTTGTTGTTGGCATTGATAAGTTTTTACATGTGGTGCAACAATTTGTAGGCTGCTACAGAACAATGGCATATCGGGACCAATCCCCCAAGAAATTGGCAGGCTCTCCAAGCTCAAGACGCTCGACCTGTCCAACAATCGCTTCTCCGGTCCGATCCCGGCCTCCGTTGGCCACTTGAGGAGCCTCGAATACTTGTGAGCCTTGTTAGCAATCACCCGACGCGAATTTTTCCGTATCTTTCAGAAACGTATAATATTTGGGTATTTTTGACAGATTCAATCAGCACGTAAATTTTGTTACTTCGAAGTTCTAAACGTGTTCCGTATAAATTATTGAAAAATTTGGCAAAAAAAAAAGAACATGGTGGGAGCCTGTTTAAGTAACAAATTTTGACAACATATTTAAGAATGTGAAGTTTCTAACCTCTATATTGACCGAATTTTTGAACATATTTTATTTGCATTGAACCGATTTATACTCGTACTTTTGCCGTCCCTAATTTTTTCTGTCTGCCGAATTGCTAACAAGGCTTGTGAGCACAATAGCTAGACTAGAACAAGAGTTGCATAGCTTTCATAACGTGATTTTTTATATATATATATTTTTTACTCTAGTCGACGTTTAATACTTGTATAGGAGGCTCAACAACAACAGTTTGTCTGGAGCATTCCCGCTGTCACTGGCAAACATCACTCAGCTGGCGTTTCTGTGAGTTCCCTGCCATGCCATGCTTCTACTTCTCTCCACAGTGGTTATTTTTTCTTTTGTTAGGAGTTGTTGCTGAAGAGACATGTTGGTCTTGGTTCAGGGACTTGTCTTTTAACAACTTGAGTGGACCTGTGCCCAGGTTTCCAGCAAGGACATTCAAGTAAGTCTCGTGCTGTTCTGAGAATTTTGAAGTTGTATGGTTCTATTTGGATTGTTGGTGTGATTGAGAGGCCTATTTATTGCTTTTGGTCCAATTTGTAACATGGAGCTGCAGCAACAGGAATTGTTTATGTAGTGGCGTCTACAGAACAAAGTTTGGCATCAAGGAATAGTTTGGTTAGGTGGCACAATTGAAATTCTCAGAGGAAAATGGCAGGAAATCATGTAGAGAGCAACAGTGGGAAGGAGGAAAGGGGGAGAGAGAGAGAGAGAGAGAGAGAGAGAGGGAAAAAGAAAACAAATGGAGACTTGGGGAGGAATTTTGCCTAATTTTTTGTTTGGATTTCTTAGATTAAAAAGCACCCTCATTGATTTCCAATTACAACATATGAAATGGAAACAAGAAAATTAGGAAACAGAACCGTATTTTTGGGGAGGTTCTTGTTATTATCTATGCATCAAGTGCTAAACAAATACGAGTATAAGAAGCTGATTGGATCAGTATCCCAGGAAGTACCTAAATTCCATGAATTTTGTAGATACCATCTAGTACTAATTTTTCTTGTATTTTTTATGGTAATATATTTGGCTTCATCACGGGCACTCTAAAAGTAGTTGTTGTATCGACACACATCGTGTCAAGCACGTATGGACACACCAGTCACTCCAAATACGCTAGGACCCTCCAAAATCAATGCCGTGTTGCATGTCTGAATCGTTTCATATCGTACACAATGTGTAACATAGCTTGGTATAGAATGCTATTAATTTGTTATGCTTAGATGGATTAGAATTTAGGATCTAGTTTCTTAAAACTTGCTTATCCATTGCGTGAATATAAGTGTAGATCAATATCAGTGTCGGCGTAAGTTTTCGCTCATATTTTATAGAACTGCCTATCTACCTACCCAGTGCAGCAAGCATGAGACCGGAACTACATATAGAATAACATCATGAATCTATCAGCCAAAACATGGACACTGGAAATACTGCATGTTAGCAGGACTGAGAAACAGTACAATTAAAAACATCAGAAATCCATGATTTAAAATGTGAGCGAAAGTTGTGGGTATTTCATGGAAAAGACTAGAAAGTAACCGAGAAGCATTACAGATAATGTTTACCAAATTCATGGAAAAGCGTGAAGGACAATAAGTGCTATTGATATTTGATACGAAATAATACCAAAACCCGTGTGATGTCTATGAGAAATATTAGTCCAATCAACATTTTGTTAGAATTTCTGGTATATTTAGACTATGCTGGCATTATCTGCATTATGTCTTTACTTAAACAATATAAACAACTGCTGAACTTGTTCATTGTTATACTCCTGCAGCATTGTTGGAAATCCATTGATCTGCTCAACTGGCTCAGAGCAGGATTGCTACGGAACTGTGCCAATGCCTATTTCCTTCAACGTGAATGACACAGATAGTAATTGTCTAACTTTCCATGGCTCTACTAGAATTATATTGTTCTCTATATCAATCTTTTTTTTCTAAACATACCAACCTTTTCAGAATGACAAATTAATGGCATATCGACAATTTTATGTCTTTTCAGTGTTTTCAACCGAGTTTTTACCATCTTCATCTATTTTATTTTCTCTGATGATAAAGGCAAAGTGAATCTATGATGAACCTCTAGGTTTAGCCTTTCAACTGTGATTCATCATTAACAACTGAGCTACAGTTAGAATGCCAGACAATCTGTTGCTTCTCAATTTTAGTTGCACTTTAGGTCTACACACCCCTTCAATTTTCAAAAGTATAAAGAAAATCAATCTCCAATGAATATTTCTCACCTATTTGTAAACTATATTATTTTGAAAAGTGTTATTTCAAGCTTTCAAACTTTACTTTTTTGTACAAGTAGTCTAAAGCAAGTCACAGTTAGTGGTTCTAGCCTACTAAATTACTTATGCTATTATAATTACTTATATCAATTGAAGGGTCGGGTAAATGAATTTGTCATGCCTATGTCCTGACTTGCTGATCATTTGCTTAAGGTAATCCAACCTCCGCAAAACCCAACACTCACAAGTTCGCACTTGCATTTGGCTCTGCTCTTGGCTGCATTTGCATCCTAGTCCTTGGGTTGGGGATGTTTCTCTGGTTGAGGCACAGGCACAACCAACAAATTTTCCTCGATGTAAATGGTTAGTAAATAAAGAAGAGAAATCTATCATCAATCTTTTATCTAATTTCGCAAAGCAAGCTAACCCGTAGCCTCAAAAAATTTCAGAACAACACAATGAAGAAATTTCTCTCGGAAATGTGAAGAGGTTCCACTTCAGGGAGCTTCAGATAGCTACGGATAACTTCAGCAGCAAGAATATACTAGGAAAAGGCGGCTTTGGAAACGTATATAAAGGTCATCTTCCGGATGGTACTCTGGTGGCCGTGAAAAGGCTCAAGGATGGGAATGCTGCGGGCGGGGAGACTCAATTCCAGACTGAAGTGGAGATGATAAGCTTGGCTGTCCATAGGAACCTCCTCAGGCTATATGGTTTCTGTATGACTGCTACTGAAAGGCTTCTGGTTTACCCTTACATGTCAAACGGAAGTGTGGCTTCCAGGCTGAAAGGTAAGGGTGTCTTCTAATCCATGTCACACGAATTCGGACACGGAAACGAATAAGGACACAATACGGATACGTGATACAAACATTTTCCCATAGGTATAATAATAACTAATAAGTGGTCAACTATGTTGCGAGGGTATGGGAATGGGAATGGACATGATACGGATAAGGACCCTACTTTGCCATGTCCATGCAACATAGGTTCTAATCATCTACATGCATTTATATTGTCATCAAAGTGATGGATTCGTAGAATGCTCCAATAAAAAATAGTATATATTCTTGGGAGGTGCTAGAAGCTTCATTTAAGCAAGTTACTGCAAGGATTCAAGGAATTGCTGTAGTGTGAACAGTTTTCATAAGAATGCATCGTGTCAGAAGAATAAAATGTGATTTTATTGGAATTTAGTGTTTGCTTCAGTTGAATTTCAATTTTTTTTATTTATTTATGTGTTTGATACAAGTGAAAATAACCTTTATCCATTTTTCTCTTATAGGAAAACCATCATTGGATTGGGGTACCAGAAAAAGAATAGCACTTGGAGCTGCACGAGGCCTACTATATCTTCATGAGCAGTGTGACCCCAAGATAATTCACAGAGATGTCAAGGCAGCTAATATACTGCTCGACGACTACTGCGAGGCCATAGTAGGTGACTTTGGGCTCGCAAAGCTTTTGGATCACAGGGATTCACATGTGACTACGGCAGTTCGGGGTACGGTCGGTCATATAGCTCCGGAATATCTATCCACAGGCCAGTCTTCGGAGAAGACTGATGTCTTTGGTTTCGGAATCCTCCTCCTTGAGCTGATAACTGGCCAAACAGCGTTAGAGTTTGGTAAGGCGGCGAATCAGAAAGGAGCCATGATTGAATGGGTAAGCACAAAATTTTGAAACCTTACACTTATCATGACTGAGTGACATACTGAATGTTCTACTGTGCATCATTGGTTGATGGATCAAAATTTTGTCGCCTATGTTGTTAGTATCGTGTGTACACAATATGTCGTGTATCGTACAATACAATATACTACCATTTCGTCACATGTAAGTTGTTGATCCAATACGATACATATAGGCCATAGAAATTTATGAGTCTAGACATGGAGATGAAGAGATTATACAAGGAGAGAGATTCTTCTTATTCATAATAGACAAAGAATACAAATATAAAATGATAAATATTGGACTTTTGACTGTAGCTATAAGATTGACTAAATCTACTAAAATCTTATCCGAGACTAATCTTAAAATACACCAAAATTGGTGTTGGCTCAATTGTTCTAACTTACCATAGTTACGGTCGACCATGACCATGATTTATGGTACCCTACATACTCTATTCTTCTTCACTTCCCTTAGAGTTGAACATGTTGAGAAACATGTACAACTTGCAATTAGAAACTCTCTCTTAAACATCCCCTGAAGTGCACACAGTAGACATATGTACAACTTGAGTTGCAAATTTTTTGAACCTCCAAAATAAATTGAAAATTACAAACTGACTCAACTTGTCGATCGCACAGTCATAGACTACTCAGACTTCTTTATTATTTATTCTTTCGACACTGCTACTAGTCTGCACCATCTCTTGTTATTGGCTCTAAACTCATCACCGCCTTGCATTATCTGTTGTTGTAGTTGATATTATCACATCAGCTGCTCTATTTTCCTAAATTCTTCCCACCAAGTTGAGTATGGCGATGAGTCGAAAGATTAATCATCATGCTCAACTTGCAACAGAAAAAAAAGGATCTAGACCGATAAACCGATGTGTTGTCATAGCCTCTACAGTCGTTATATGTTGCCGTTACGAACAATATCTATATTGCCAATCTATGAATACTTAATGATTGTCTTGACATTATCCACGATCGTTGCCCCTTCAAAGCGACCTAGTATAGTTGTCTCCAAATTTCAGTCTTTACTGTTCTTGTCACCTCACCGTGGTTATCTATTACATATTACCATGACGTTGTCCCTTCAAGGAGGCTTATAACAACCCCTTGCTACAGACGATGCTTTGCTGCTGTCACCATAGGGTAATCGTATATTCTCGAGCCAACATTACGACCCACAGAACTTCTTGTTCGAGTATGCCTTTAGTTACGAACATTTTTTTCTTTTCCTTCCTTTTTTCTCTCTTTAAACTCCCCTCACCGAAGAACTCGGTATGGAGATCCACCTCTTTATTTTCCATAAAGAATGACACATATTCTCTCTACTCCAAAAACTAAAAATATCTCATGTCTTCAACTTTTTCTTAGAAAAAACCAACATTCTCTCCTATGAAGAGATTCTTCTTATTTATTATAGACAAAGAAAACAAATAAAACGATAAAAATGGACTCTTGACTCTAGCTATAATTATTCAATAAATCTTTGATAATTCTACTAAATACGTCCTAGACTACTATTAAACTACACCAAAATTGGTGATGACTTGATTAACTTTACCATGGTCAAACAAGACCATAATTTATGGTACTCTAGTTACCATATTCTTCTACATAGGCTAATAGGTAGTCTTGATTTTTTTTTTTTAATTGATTCATGTAATATATAGTTAAGAATCTTAATTTTTGAACTAGATAGATATGTACAAATAAAATATTTATGAGAAAATTATATCAAAGTCATGCTCCTATATGGTTTTATAAATATAACCTAAACTTCTAGAGTTAATGATACAATACGCGATGCAAGCGATATACAATACTATATCCAAGTAAATCAATGCATGATATCTATAGTAAGTTGACAACCTAGCTCGTCGTCTCGTCACCATTCTTTCTCATCGCCTTTCCTAGTTTAGAAAACTTTAGTTGATCCTATTGTTGCACTAAGTTGGATATGCATAGCATTCAACTATAAATTGTTGCCTTATGAGCCGTGTTCTAAAAATTGGCATGTTCGGCCGCTTAGGTGCTAGGCGCGTTGGCCGAATAAAAAACTCCCTATTAGGTAGTGTAATGTGGTTGTGCGGTCCTGTTCGGCGCCTAGGCGTCTTGTGCGCCCTGTTCGCGGCCCTTAGGCAGCTTTTGCGGCTATTCGGATTTTAAGTTTGTTTGATGTTTTTTTTTATGCTTAATTGTATTGTAGATACGTTGTTTGGATTTGGATTTGGATTTAGAGCATTGAAATTTCAAATTTGTAGTATGCATTTGGTGATTCTTTATTAAGTGTGTTTCGTTATGACATAATTTTGATGATGTTTTCATGAATTGTGATAATGATAGAATATCTGTTGATGATTCTTTATTAAGTGTGTTTTATTATGATATTAACACTATATAAGTTGTTACAAGGGAGTATGGGGAAAAAAGACCGATACTTGTTCGGTGCCTAGGCGTTAGGCTCCCCTCCTCCACACTGAATCCGTATAACGAATTTTAGAACACTACTTATGAGTTAGGAGGGGTGAAATTGCATTGGTACCAGAGAATTTGAACACTACTAGATGTTTTAGGATGTTGAAGTTTTATGTAGCTGTTTTCTTTTCTCCCATCCAGGTGAAAAAGATCCACCAAGAGAAGAAGCTCGACCTGATCGTGGACAAGGACCTGAGGATAGGCTTCGATCGTGTCGAGCTCGAAGAGATGGTCCAAGTGGCCCTGTTATGCACCCAATACCTCCCTGGCCACAGGCCCAAGATGGCGGAGGTGGTGAGGATGCTCGAAGGGGACGGGCTCGCCGAGAAGTGGGAGGCCTCGCAAGGGATCGAGGCGCCGCCCAAGTTCAAGGTTCCCGAGTTCTCCTCATCGGAGCGCTACTCCGACTTGACCGACGATTCCTCGCTCCTGGTCCAAGCGATGGAGCTGTCGGGACCGCGGTGACGGAAATAAAGTAAATAAGCCCATATAGAAAGCTAGAACCAGACACGCCTTAGTCGAAGAGTCTGTACAGTAATTATGTGAGATGAAGGTGTTTTTTGGGGTGTCTTCGTTCATTGAGGGGAAACTGAGTTTGTGAAATTAATACAGCATAGTGTGCAAGTTCAGTAAAGAAGCTTCCTGCTCCAGCATTTTTTAAGATGTTGGGCGATACGCATGGGACTTTGTGCACGCTGCATTGCATTCCTATTGGGCCCATCGAGTCAGGATTTGCATTGCATTCTTATTGGGCCCATCGAGTCAGGATTTTAAACCTCTTCTCGGTAACCATGAGACGCTCGAGTTCGGTTACTACTCCAGCATTTGGTGTAGAGTTCAGAAGATCCGACATATCCATAAAATTAGTTGTTGTCATAATATTTTGTTCAGGGCCTGGTGAATAATTTTCATATGTCTGGGTTGTAAATATATTTCACTGGATTTAAAGATTACTTACTAGCCGTGTTTGGATTATATTTGTAGAGATTGAAGTAGGGTTTGAAGAGATGAAACTAGGGTTCAGAAGAGAAGGACAACATGAGAATTCTTATTGAATGATAATAATGAAAAAAAAAAAAAAAAAAAACTTGAACTCTTCTTCTGAAGCTAGGTATGGAGAAAATGTTGATGATACCCAACTTGTCCAAGAGTAAATAAAGGTAATTTCTAAAGGCACTCTACATTTTACTTCAGGACAGTCAGACGGTCAATCCTAACATAAAGTAGGCGGTCCTCCTTAATGTTAGGACAGCCTTGAAGTAAAATGTGTAGTGCCTTTAAAAATTACCTAAATAAATCTGTGTCATGCAATTTTCATTATGAACACATCTGCCCACTGTTGAGCGGATAGAATGGAGACAAGGCCACCCCCCTTAGAATCCAGCTTCTATCAGATGAAATGACGATCAATTGCAACGTCCTTAGTTTGATAATGCTGAGTCGGATCACTAGCAATACTTATAGCCACGCTCGGTTATCACTGTAAAGTAGAATATAGAGCTCAAACTTTATTTTCAGTTCTTCTTTCAGTTCTTAAAGAAGTATCCGAACCAAATTCCTTGGGTTAAAGCTTTGTGCCATGCCTCGGCACTAGATCTTGAAACCACCGATTGTAACTTCTCCAAGTTGCTAAGTTTCCTCCAACATAGAAACGATAAAATGTGTTTGTTTCTTTGCACAAGATCCCCTTTTCAGGATATGTCTTCAAGTATCGCAGAATTGGATGAACAACGAGGAGCTGCATCGTCCGGGAAATTTTTCGTGATAACCATATCATCAACATAGACAACGAGCAGACATGATACTCCTCTCTCTCTCTCTCTCTCTCTCTAAATATATATATATATATATATATATATATATATATATATATATATATATATATAGGATGAGGGAGGTGAGATGCCACCCTATGGAGGGTGTCTACTTGTCACCTCCCACATGCTATCATCATGCACCTATGTGCATGATGATAGCATGTGGGGGGTGACAAGTAGACACCCTCCCGTGAGGTGGCACCCTACCTCCCTTATTCTCTCTCTCTCTCTCTCTATATATATATATATATATATATATATATATATATATATATATATATATATATATATATATATATAAAGATCAACATAGACAACGACGAGAAGTGTGATACTCCTCTCTCTCTCTCTCTCTCTCTCTCTCTCTCTCTCTCAGGTAACCAAAATGAAGAATGAAACAACGTTTTAAAAATCGGACCGGACGGACTGGTTGAACCAGTCAATCCGTGAACTAGTAATCTTTTCTGACTGGTTTAATACCGATTTTTTTCTTCTTCCAAAAATCGGTTTATTTTATGTAACCCGGTCGACCCGGCCGGTTAGACTAGTGAACCGTCTGACACAGTTGAATTTTAAACCGGTCTGAACCTGACTTTTCTAATTCAACTTTTTTTGGGGTTAGTTTTTTACTTTTGGTTTGGACTTTACATGCAATAAAAGTTTATATGTATAATTCTTGACTAATTTTAGCATAAGTAGTATATGTGCAGTTGTGTACTATGTAATATATTCAAATAAGATTATAAGCATATACAATTGCTTCAATTTGAATTAAACCACTGGTTGAATCGGTTTAATCCAATCCAGTGTCCTCACCGGGTCGATCTTCGGCCCGGTTTAAAACATTGAAATGAAACTACTCGGTCTATCATCATGCCCATGGTAACTGCTTCAACCAATAAAGTGAATTTTTCGAAGACTGCACACTTTCATTTTTAACCAATTCCAGGGGTAGACTCGTAAAAACAATTCTTATAAGTCTTTATTGAATAATACATTTTTAACAGCAAATTGGTAAAGTTTCCAAGAAAACTTGGCGGCAAAAGAGAACAATACCTTGATTGTATTATTGCAAATGTGGCAACTGTGGCAAATGTAGGCAAGTTATATGAGCATATCATATTTTGATCATGGCTAGCCCAATTTTTTTTATTTTTCACTAGGCTAGTCCAATTTTTTGATCCTTGGTTGTCCCAAATTCTCCCCCCCTCCCAAAACCCATTTTTTCCCCTTCATTTGCAAAATCCCTTCTCTCTCTTCCAAAACCCTCACCCCTCTATTCTTGAGTTTTGAAGTTTTGAAGAAGAAATTACAAAACCCTAAAGCTTCTTCGCAGTTTCCTGGCAGTCTTCCTCTTCTCCTCCACCATCCTCCTATTTTGAAGAAGAACGATGACACCGAAGAATAGGCTAGCCATAATCAAATTTTGAGAAAATCTGAAACCCTAGAAATTACCCATTATTTCTAAAATTTTCCCCATTTGAAATCCTAAAATTGTTTGTTTAAATGATCTCATGTGCATTACGTTTCATTCTTTGTTTTAATTGTAAGTATTTTAATGGAAATTAAAGTCTTTTAAATCAAAACCTAGCATTCACGAATTAAGAAAATCTGTGTCGATATGGACTACCCAACTATCTGATAGTCCAGTCTATATGGTGGACTGCCAGAAGAATGGGCAGTCCTAAGGCAGAGCCTGTTTATAACAAAGGACTGCCCATTCTTCTGGCAGTCCAACATATAGTTAGGACTGCCAGAAAAATGGGCAGTCCTTTGTTTCACATACTGTGACTTAGGACTGCCCAGTTTTCTGGCAGTCCATTCAGTTTGTAGGACTGCCAAAAAATTGGGCAGTCCTTGTTTACACTAGTTGAACAACAATATTATGGTTTCCACCAATATTAGGGTTTGTGCATTATGAGGAGCCTTTGGGTGCCATCAAAATTGGAAATGAGAAAAAAATTATAGTTTAATTTTTGGGTGTTTTCTTCTCATTTTCTTCTTCTCCGTCAATTGAAAATCGAAATACGAAATGAGAAGAAAATTAGAGTTTAAACCCCATTATACTTGGAGATAGTGAGAATGAGTTGAGAAAGAAAATTAGGGTTTAAACCCCATCAAAATTCTTATTTTTGTTGTTTTTGTTCTTCTTCTTCTTCTTCTTCTTCTTCTTCTTGGATGAGTTGAGGAAGAAGAAGAGCAAAATTAGAAAAAATTGACTTTTATACCAAAGAGTGGGATAGCCATGATCACTTTCTTCAATGACAAACTTGTAAATAAACCAAAGTTCTAAATGGGTTAGCCATGATCAAATTTTGATGTGCACATATAACTTGCGCAAATGTACCAACATAGTCAATCCCATATGTTTAGGTGAATCCTTATGCTACTACTTAGCCTTGTAACGTTCAATACTGCTACTATTTTCTTTGTGTTTGCATGAATCTCAGGCTTCCATATTTGTTTGCCAGTCAGAATCTTGAATAGTCTCCGAGTACCTATATAAGGGACAACATTACCTAGAAGGGACAACATTTGATGACAAAACAAAAAGAAAAAAAATTACATGATGGTGAACAATCAATGTATGTGAGGTAACCAAAAATTGGATGAACAATAAAATCACAACGAGAAGGATGATTTCTTGGTCTATTACCTTTACAAACATCAATAGGGAAATTCAAATCATCAATGATAGGATTACTTTGAACTAATAGTAAGAAACATTACCAAATACATCTTGGACATCAGTTAAGGCATGTGATTATTAAGGTGGTAACATCATAGTTGGCTCGTATTTGTTGGTATGAAGGGGAATGACAATATGGGACTGACACGTGACACGAGATTGGTGATGACATTTGAATTGGACTTTGTATTGGAGGTGACTCTCGGAGGAGCAGTATGACTCTAACTCGGAGAATGTAAAACATCACGAACCAATCATCTATCCGAAGCAGCGATAGCGATATAAGGTTGGTGACACCGTAGTGAACGGGGCTAATCATCGATGCTCCGCGACTCGGCATGAAGTATGGAATAATGAGGACATGGCAACATGTGGCAACCAAGAGACACGTCGTTAGATATAGTTACTACATCACGAGTGAGTTGCGGGTTTCGCATGAATAGCCCACGAAACCTAGCAGTTAATCTGTGTCACGTCCCAGAACCAGAATACCGGAGAGCGGGGGACAGACACAGCCAGCTACGTATATTGAAGTGAATTTCACCTCGCAATACAGTCACGGCTGTCTAGATGCATGAGGGTTTACTACAAGCCATTAGTCTCTTAGGGTTAAGAACAAGCCTAGTGTCTCAATCTCAAGCAAGCAAGTAAATGTAACAAGATGGTAGATCATCAGACATACAAAGTAAGGCGTCCCAAATATTACATATTCAGATGATCATGAAGTTAGTTATACAAAATGCGAAGACTAACAAGAGTTTAAGTCATACATGATCAACCCTAGGATATGTCAATCATGTTACAACCATTAGGCAGACATGAATGTAAATGCAACACGAGCTAACACTTGCTCGACGGCTAAACGCCTAAAAAGAATAATTTTACAATAGAGTGGGAGAGCAAAATAAAATCCACTCGTTGCCAGGGTTTCTTCTAGTGGTCACCATCTGGAAAGAAGGCTGGAAGATCCTCGGGAGCTGCTCCGAAATCTGGCCATACAAAACCAGCTGGGTCAGACCCTAGAAAGAGCAAGTGCCACAAGGGAGGCTTCACTTAAGAACTAAAACCAGCACATTAGCACATGAGAACATAAATGATAATAAAAGACATGAGTTAGAGAAAACAAGGTGATAAACGATAAGACAACTAAGGGACTATTCCGGTAGCCAAGTTACAACCCGTAAATCAAACAAGGACCAGGGTTGTAACCCTTCACCTGAACAGAGCTTAGTCTCCAACCAATTATCGTCGAGAGTAAAGCATAACAGTAATGTGCTAAAATAACCATATACTGGTCTTGCCTAGGCAAGACTAGACGGGACTCCATCCATCAATCACGGCCAAGCAATGAGTATGGTATGATACTTTAACTAACTAGGGTTATCACAAGCTTAGTTACTAACAAGATGCATCGAGATGTTCTAACAGCCACAAGCCCTGCAGTCTTAATCCAGGTTATCCGGTCACAAGTTGAGAGAGTTGAATTAGGTGACTTGGGGGTGAAACACATGACAGTGTACTGGAAATGTGCCCTACTCGACGGTAGGCTACAAGTCCAATTAGAGTGCCTAGATAACGGGACTGCCTATAGCTAGGAAATCTCTTCATAAACTACTTGATCAATCTAGTCATTATCCTAGTCAGATTCAGTATGAATCCCTGACCGTGGAAATCAGAAATTCATATCCTAGACATGATGCAAGACGAGACATGTAGCTTATACAAGCACAAACACCCACGGTGTCAAGATAAGAGTTACTTAGCAAGTCAAGATAGCTATCACAACAACATATCGGGATTATCATGTTAGGTTTACTTATCAAGAGTGTGCCACGATGGGCCACTATCATGTCATGTTACTTGTCAAGAGTGCACCACAACGGATCACTATCAAGAATCATCATGTCAAGTTACTTGTTAAGAGTGTGCCTCAACAGGCCACTATCGTGTTCTATCCTTACATTATCATGAATGAGAGAAACTTACATAAAATAGCTAGTAACATATTCTTGAAGCCAAGGAAAAGATCTACAACTTTCATGTTGAGAGTTGGAAGAAATTCTGGCCACAATTCAGCCAAATAGGACATAAAACAGCAAAAAAGCAGCCAAAATAGGCACTATGCGGCATTCTGCGGCACTATGCGGCCTTCTGTGGTACTATGCAGCTTCCTGCGGCACTATGCAGCCTCCTGCGGCACTATGCATCCTCTTGCGCCACTATGTAGCCTTCTGCGGCACTATGCGACAGGCTGCACTATATGGCAGGCTGCATCACCATACGGCACATGCGGCAGGCTGCACTATGCGACAGTCTGCACTATGCGGCAGGCTGTACTATGCGGCAGTCTGCACTATGAGTCAGGCTGCACTATGAGACAGGCTGCACTATACGGCACTATTCACCGTCCCTGCCAGAATCAGGACAGATGAACTAAGAAATGTCCCAATCTTATTTTGGCCATAACTTTCTTAAAACAAGTCGAAATATAACTTTTCAAAAGTCCATTTTGAGTAAAATCGAATTCTCTACAACATGAAATAATCAAAACTTGAAAATAATAAAGTTTGGTAGATCAAAATCCAAGAAAACCGAAAAAGCTACAAACTTAGATCTATAAAAATCCATCCATCAAACCCAAAAATGATAAGTTCTAAAGAGGCTTAAAATCAAGTAAAGAAGAGAAAAGAACAATAAAACTTGAGATCCATCATGAAGCAAGTTGCACTTGCCTAGGACTTGGTAGGGGGGAGGAGTAAATGAAGAAGATGAAGAAGTAAATGAAGAAGTGAATGAGGAGAGAGAGAAGGAGTTGGGTTATATATCAACCCTCTCCATCTCAAACCAAACCAAGATTTTGTTGTGTCCTAATGTTAAGTTGGTAGTCTAGTATAAATCTAGATTTTGCGTAACATATTTAAGATTGTGATGAAAGTATGAAATATGATTATTTTCGAAAGAAAAGAAAGAGAACAATTATGTTAAACTTTTATAACTTGTGGGAAAAAGAATTTCTATTACAATAACTTGTAATTACAAAAAAAATGACACAGAAGTATAGAGAGAGTAGTGGTGGAGACTTGATCGTGCGTGATCACTTTCGTCTGTTGACTATCCGACTAAAGTGCAAGTACAGGAAGTTGCAAAGTATTTTCGGTGCTCTCAGACACAGTTGGAAAGAGTGCTCTTACATATGGTGCTTGGAATGCTAAGGGATCGTCCCTTTTTTGCAAAAACTCAAGGCTATTTATAAACAAATCAGTAAAAATGGCTTATTGTTCCAATTTCATGTGAAAATGAGATTTTTTGCATAATTCTGCTCATTTTCATGCAGGCTACTCTCGCATGGGAATAACATTTCCGCGACGCTCTATCTTCTTGTGCGTAACCACATCAAACTCTCCGCATGAATCAAGGATAATATGCCACGTGGTTGACTGTTATGCCAAATAACATAAATCACAATAATTATGCTGCTTTAATCATGAAATCTTTATATTATGTAACATGTCGCATTAAACGTTGAGTCACTTCGAGATATGTAATTTCATTATTAATTCCCACATTCATTACAGCTTGGAAAGCATGCGGGAGGAATATTTCTGCGTATAGTCCTCTCACGCATTAATTGGATTTCGACGTGTGAGATATCCATGTGGAACTGAGATTTCAGCGTTGATACCCTTTACGCTAAAATACAACTTCAACATGGAACTGCTTATCCAATTCAGCAGGATATTGCCTTTTTTCCTTCTCTTCAATGGAAATTTTTTTCTAACAGGGCTTCGTCCCCGCACTCATACGAGGGGCTCTATCCCTAGACCCCCGTCCACTGACCGAACAATGGAACCCACATATGGGGGAGGTGGGGGATTAGCGCCACTTGTCAGGCTATATAACTCATGAGAGCTTCATAGATCGCTGGACCGGAACTTAGTTATTTTTTGAGCCCAATAATGACATGGACAATGCCCATCATAATGTGTTAGGTATCGATACTAATATCGAATAACATGTGATACTTTATTTGTTATGGATACTATGCCAACCACCATACTAAAAAGATCGTCTGTATCCATCTGAAATATCTGCTATAAATCCATAGAATGTATTTGAACTATTACTTACATAATCATTCGTGGATGTAAAATCGTTAAGGAAGGGATAATATTGGTGTGATAGAACAATTCCAACGAGATATTGTGGCATTTATCCAATTTGCGAAGGGCTTCTCCATGTACGTGGACGACATGTGTATAATTTCTCACAATACGGATTTTCAAAATGGAGATCCATTTGTTGGCACTCGACACATACACCAAGGAATTTATGCAAAACTAAAACCAGTGAACCTCACAAGGAGAGATTATGACTTATGTAAATGATTAACATCCCAACCATCCTATGGATGTCGATAGTGAATACGACGATGATGAAGGCGGTATAGTTAATATGGTTTTTCATATTGTGTGCCCTAAATTTTTTTTGCACCAAACGATGATGATGCAGAGGAGGCACCGAATGCTGGTATGACATAGTTCATGAAGTTGTTGGAGAAGGTAAGGACTCTCTTATCTTCTGGTTGTGGATCATTCTCCGTTGGAGATGGTTACAAGATTTTTAAGTATCAAATCCAATTTTAACATGTCGTAATAATGCTACAATCGCTTGATAGAGTTGATAATCTTGCTGGAAGGTGTGAAGTTTTGCATATTACCGATCTGAAATAATGGTGAGATCACTCTAGTTGAGATACAAGAATATTGATGTAACTCAAAACGGCTGCATGTTACATACAATGATGATCTAGATAAAGAAAGATACATATTTTGTACAACTAATCGACCGTTATAATACCATTGACACAAACAAAACAATCGGTAAAGGAGACTTGATATACTACTTGCCCTTGACACCGAGGTTACGAAGATGTTTAGGATGAATGTGTCACGTCTCGGTCCCAAAATACGTAGGACAGATACATGACTAGGCTAGCTAATCCAAACTCCGAAAGACATTTCAATCTAATAAACCCATCGATGCGTACTCTAATGTATTATGAACTCTATCCCACAAGTGGCAAATATATATATATATATATATATATATATATATATATATATATATATATATATATATATATATATATATATACACACACACACACACACACACACACAACAAAGAAACTAAACAATGCATGAAACAAATTTGGCTAAGACAAATCCATAACTATTATAAAAAGGAACTATTAAAAATAAGATAACTAGAACCTAGTGTCATCTAACAAAGTCATGACACATGAGTTCCAATCACGGAGTCCTATCCAAGCTCACGAGTACTTCGAGAGTAAGATCTCAAAGTCCGGCAGAAGCTGCTCCAGAATTCGATCATGGTCATAGCTTTGGGTAAACCTGCTTGCCCATGTCTGGAAGGAAACCAAGTCCTCGGATGGACGTAACAAGAAATATATAAAGCATGTCATAGATAAAATAATAATACTATACAAAATACTGGAATTAGGGTCAACTATGAGTAACCAACTATATGAGATGCAAACGAGGACAATGTTCGCGCGCATAGGCCAGCATGGCTAAGGGTGCATGTCTAAGGCAGTTTATACTAAAAGTCTCAATCGTAGCTTATCGGCATCTCAAGTTAATCGAGAAAGATAATGCGTAAAGAGTATCAAAACGTCCAGTAGTTATCCTCCCTACCTAATAATAACTAGATAAGACTAGTCTACAACATCCAGTCAAGAATAAACTAAACAAGACTAGTCTACAAGACTAGACAAGACTAGTCTACAAGACTAGACAAGACTAGTCTACAACATCCAGTCAAGAATAAACTAAACATTATGAGACTGCTCATAATTTACGAGTCTAGTAACACAATGAACTGGGAGTACAACTTTAACAATTAACTAACTGATACTATTGTACTTCCGGATCATATCGATGATGCGCCGGATACAAGGTACATGCCCTAGCATGAACGCACAAGTCGTGTCCTAGGGTCAACCTGTACCAAACATGATATATAATATCATGACACACATTCGGTAGTCCATATAGTTATGTAGATTACTTTCGATCGACTTAACCGACCGATTGCATCCGTCAGATTCAGACGCACGGCGGGTAACCATGATAAAAAAGAACAAAATAAATACATGTTAACACTGTATAGCTAATGGCAATATATACTTTCATAATTAAAGCTACAATGAAGATATCTACAAGTTCGTAATAGCAAAAATAACCCATAGGCAACAACAAGAAGTCCAATAACATTAAGGCCTCGTTTGGTACACTAATGTAATCTTAATCATAATTTAATTAAATGAGAAAAAAAAATTCATTTGATTATATAGTGATTACGATTACATTACAGTGAACCAAACGGGGTCTAAGTTATGAAAAAATGCCCTTGAATAGCAGCGGTTGACACATGGGGACAATAGGGTAGCAAAAAAATGAGTTACCGTTAGAATATGTCTAATTTATGAAAGTATTTTGTCAATCAATACTAGAAATTAACTACAAGAAATTCGGATTTTCATGACAATTAATTTGTGACAAGTGTATAATTTGTCACTGAAAGGGATATTTCTGTGACAAGTAAATTTTATTGTCACTCATAATTTGATTATGTGACAACAGTTGCTTATCGTCACATAGTTAAATCATTCAGTGACTATATTTTTACTGGTCGTCACAAAATGTTGTCACTGAAATAAAATTTTAATTTTTGACTCATGTCAAAGGCAAATTTTATGTGACACATGAAAATACATGTCACTTATGGTATAATCTGTGACATCCTCAAACAATTGTAACAACAAGTGTCACGCCCCGACCCGGAATCACCTGAATTATCGTCCTCGCAGGGGGCGTGATGCCGCACGAGCCTGGAGTTACGCTCGTGCAAGGCAAGATGACAAGTTCTTAAAATGGTTATCTTAAATTTGATATTAGCAAACAGAAGAAAACATAGTATACGAAATAATTCTCTTTATTAAAAATGAACTGAGATTACAAAGGCTTTCAATAGCCCAACTAAATTTGCCAGGTTGGCTACAACACTCAGGTTCTCTCTTGCCCACAAAGGATTTTACCGTTCCATACATCATGTCTTCTATATCTCGGTCTCATCAATCTTGTTACAAATCCAAGTGTCAATGCGATAGCACGCTTCAAACGCTACGTCATTTCATGCCTCTGTGCGATCAAGCACTACGTCAGAATTTGTGTTTTTGACAAACTAAAACCGTCGAAAATTATAATTTTTGACGGTTTTGATCCGTCACATGGTCCGTCAAAAATAAAGTGTAGTTTACTATTAACGATGATTTCCCGCCGTCAATATGCAGGTGGCGAAAACGACGGATTATGTCTGTCATATTATAAACAGCGGATTTCATCCGTAAAATATTCTGCTGAACACGGTTATGCATTTTGACAAGAAACATCCGCCAAAATTATGTAAAACTTCATAGTAATTACTTTTAATTAATTAAATCAATTTTTTCTCTAAACTATTATGCACATATTGAATCTATATATAATTTAGAAAACTCAATTCAAACTGAATATATCACAGATCATTCAAGAATCTCAATTGAAATTAAATACATTCAATTCAAAATGAACACAACCACCAATCTTTCAAGAATGTCAACTAATATTGAATATACATTGTTTGTAGTATCTAAATACTTGCAATTGTTCTCAGACATAACATCCAAACTGAAAAAGAAATAGTATTTCAGATTACATAATAAGTTTACTCCAAAAAATAAAACTAAAGCTAATATTCAAATCCTAATAAATTGAACAGACTCTTTTGGCCAATTGATCAAATCACGAAGCATAATGTCCTCAAACTTTCCATCCCCTTCAAACAACTATGCATTGCGGTCAAAGATTTTATCGACGATGATACTATAAACATCTTCCTTTGGCGGTGTATCAAGATTTAAGCATCCAAAAGCAATGTGTTTTCTTTTGAAGTCCTTTAGAAAACATGTCTTTGGCAAGTTAAATTGTTCTGGTACCTATAATCATTGAAACAGAAAGATACAATATTAACTATTGAAATTTACATAGAATGATGCAACTAAGAATAAATATTTAATACATGCTTGCTCTTAAGAATACAAACGAATACTTGTCAGGAAAACTAAGATTTTGCTTCTTAACAAAATAAACAAAAACTCTGATACTCTGCTCCATCTTTGTATATCGATCGGTTACTACAACACATAAAACTTTATTGAATCCTTTTGTCGTCTTCGACTACTTATGAGCTTCTCCGATCATTGGACGGTCAACTTACAAATAATTAACCCCGCATAGTTTACTACATTATGAATTTATATTCTATACGAACTGATGGTCATATGGGGATCCTTTTATTCTAAATGATAAATAAATAATTTCTTTCTTCGTATGTAGCATTCTGTGTAGTACAATTGATGACAACATCGTGGCCTCACATGAAATAGAAATTTGTCAAAAATTCTAGTTGATATCCCAATCTACTTTCTACTACTGGATGAAAACAGACAAGGAGACAAAGTCTAGAATGGACTACATTAATTAAGAATAACTAACTTCAATGCTCCCTGGGGATAACTAACTTGGTGATCATTACCTACCAAAATGCATGGTCCACTCCATTCCAAGTGATTTACATTCCAAGTGATTTACCCAGAAGCTATGTAATTTGTGGCTATTACTTCACAATGGGCACAAAATCACATGTTACAATAAGAACATCTCTCAATCGGTTTGGTGTTCTATATTGGCAACATTAATTTCCTATATGCATGTTCATTTTAAGGTGCCCATTGGTCATGTTGTTGTTCTAATTCTAAAAATTCATTCTATTTTTATTTTTTAATTTTAGATAATAAAATTACAGATAACAAGAAAAACTTGTACAAAGTTAAAGTAACCAGCATTGTCTCATCCTTATTATAGAAATTGGAAGAATGGGATAAGGCTAGTTTAAGTAGATTGTCAGATGATGTGGTTTCTAATACCCTTTCTTTGAAGGGTTAGTACTGAGAGGGATCATTTCCAACTAGAAACTGCCAACTTAAATGATAAGGTTGAAATGGTAGGTTATTTAGCTAACTAAAATGAAGCTATTGCTGTTGAAGCTCGGCATGTATCAATTTAAGTAGCCTTCACTTGTTGTTTGTATTCTGTAATTTGCATGAGTTATCTTTTTTGTCCTAAAGTTGGATTATCTAAATCAGATTGCAGAGGCAAGTAGGGTGTATGCTAAAGAGAAGGAAGAGGAGGTTAATTAAGGTTCTTGAATGTTCTGTTGAAGATCTTGAAGATACCATAAACGTGATGGAGAAGAAGGTAAGTTGAATTTATGCTACATCAGTCCCTTCCAAAACTTATGCCATGCTCTTTATGATAAATGCTGGCTCTTTTAACTTTAGAAGTTGACTTCCATCACTATGGACTGGAGCCACATAAAATGTTGCATACTTTGTATAGTCAGATTTTGCTTTTTCCTTTCCGTTTTAGAAGGGAAGGTTGAAAACTTAGTGGGATGCCCCATGTAGCTAAAAATACAGTTGTTGATAATTGCCAACCCTAAAAATTTGGTATAATAGCTTTGTTTAGTTTTTCGTTCTTCCAATAGAATTGTAGATAGCCCGTCCACCTCCCCAAATCATTTTTGATGTACAATATTTAGATGTTTTTAAAATTATGCTTACCTGTTGTGGTTGGTCTACACTATAAGAACTTCTCTTCTAACTATGCTAGTTGTTGGCATCATTAGGTATATGCTTGAAAGAGGAGGTCGAAAGCCATCAATTGACTGTGAGAGGACTAGAACTAGAAATCCAAGCTCTTACAAAGAGAATGTTAATAGTATAAAATGCTGCTGTAAATTTGATTGCTGAATATTGAAACACAAATGTTAGAAATTGTCAGATACCAAGGTAAAACAACTAGCTTGTTTGCTTAACTTAGTGCTTGAGCTTTTTTAGGAAGACAATAGGCTCAAACTCCCAACTGCAGGCGACTAGATGATAGAATTATTGAACTTTGTAAAGCAAAAAAATCGCATAGAGGATCTTGAAATGGAGAAATCATATATAGCAGAAGAGGTTTACCCTAGACTGATTTTGTCCTTTCATGTCGTATAAATTTTCCTCATTAATCTCATTTTCTTTGCTTTTACTGCTACAATAATATATTGTGATCCAAAGATCAAGCAATATCAGGAACATATCTCGGAGCTTCTTCTGCATTCTGAAGCCCAATCGTCACTGTACCAAGAAAAGGTATGAAAATAAAAGACTTGTAGGAATTGTTTCTGGTATATAATTTGATTTTCCTCTCCATGTGAAATTGAACAGTTGAAAGCATTGGAGGCCATGATTTCTGAAGTAAAACCTGATGCAAAAAATTCAAATACTATTTCCACATATATAGATAACAAGCAGTCTTCATAGCACATATTAGATAAAGGTATGAAATAATCACCGATTCAATTAGAAGTGCTTCCTTGATAACCACTAGAAGGATCCCCATTATTAGATTCATCCCCATTAGCTTCATGATCACTATAAAGTTTATCTCTACTGGATTGTGTTCCATCTCCTGACATAATGAAACTAAAACAACAAAAAGAAATGCCAATTAAGATATAAAATATGAATATCAATTTTTAGTTAGTGCAAACAATCACAAACAAAAAAGATAAACATAGCAGGTATGTACTTGAGAATAAAGACACTAGAAAAAAGAAGAAAAAAGAAGTGCATCCCGGTATAACCCTAGCCAATTTCCCTACCAGAACCGAACCGTAAGGTCTCAGCCCATGGAGCCCTAATTAGTTCTTCCTTGCATGCTCTAAGCAAAAACCCCTTTCCTATTTAAAACGTAGAACAAATAGAACATCAGATCGATCTGATTGAAAAAATAGTAGTAGTAGAAGAAGAAGAAGATGATGATGAAGAAGAAGAAGAAGAAGAACAACAATAACAACTTCTTCTTACCTAGGGTTCGTTCAACGAAGAGGAGAAAACCCCTTTTCCTTTTTTGTTCTGTTGTGATCGATTGAGTCCTTTTCAAAGAGAGAGAGAGAGGAGAGAGTGATGAAAAAGTGTTATTTAGGCTTTAATTATAGGCAAAAATTTTTTAGGGAAAAGAGACTCGTACATCCATCCCCTATTTTATAATATTCTAATATATTTTGATAGAAATTGACAGATTTAGACCGTCGAAAATAGAGCGACTGTCTTAGTCCGTCGTTATTTGCAAACCTAAAGAGTCGAATTTTGTTGTTTTTGGTGTAGTGAAGCGAAGCTTCGCCGCGAGCTTCCAATTTTTTGTACCCTGCATGAAAGCTGGTGGGGGATCAGTACGTTCGTCCTCGCATGTACTAACGAAAAGACTAACTTTCTAAACCGACATTTTAGTATCTATGTTCAATCATGCAACTTAACTTATGATTTGCTATATTCTCCTTAGGGTCGATTTCATGGCATATTCGAAAGCGGTAAAGCAAGTTATCATGGCAAGCATGTCATTCGAATTGAGTAGGCAAGCAAGCAAGCAATCTCGTATTTGTTTCGTGGCACAATTTCCTACCAACATAGACGCACTCGCCCTTGCACTGACGCAAGGTGAATACTTCCCATTCCTTCCCTGTCATGTTATAAGTGCTCTCTAAGCAGGATCTATGTGCACAGGATACACACGTGCCTGCACTTTCAATCCATCGTTCCTTTACTATATGAAGGTCGTTGGCGTATCCGCGCCAAAATGGACTAAAGGCGTTTCTCTTTTTCTTTCTTTTCTCTTTCTTTCTTTTCTCTCTTTCTCTTCTTTCTTTCCTTTCTTTCTCGAATTGGGTAGCCCGGTGCCTCTCGTAGTGGGTTGTTGTCCTAATTACGGAGACTTTTTATTGCATACTATTATTTACGGCTTTTCACATCTCGCTAAGCGGTCGCTAGCTAATCGTCTTACGGATGTGCGCCCATCAAAGATTATATCCCTCCTAGGCCGAACGGTCCCGGTGCCCTGGCACACCCGTTCGGAGGGAACGTTTTGTGTACGGAAGATTATCACAATTATCTCAAGTCCATTCGACCATGCAACGCACTATTATTCAAACAACCAAACATAATCTTGAGCCCGAGACTCAGACTTTATCATCTCGTATTTCTTCCATTCACTTTCTATGTTCTTATATTTCATACTTTGTTTCAATGTTCAATGGCATCATGCCTCAACTCAATATTCGTCAACTGAATGACCCGAAGGTCTCGAACACCTTTCGAGGCATTATGCCACATCTGACAGTTCTGTCACCTACATGCCACAACTGTTCTCTTCGCAATGAAGCCATCTTTTATGATCTCGTGCACGTACGCACATTTTGACACGTTTATCATCTTTTCCTTCGCGTCGTACACTTGTTGCACGCATCAAAGTCGTATTTTTATGTTCTATGTCTTAGTGTTCAATGTTCGTGGCTTGCACGCTAGGGCGCTCGTCTTCAATATCTTTTAATATGCTAGCCTTTCTAACTCGTGTGCGAAGGCACGGAATAGCTAGTGCACGAAGGCACTCACCGAATACAGTTATCCCATGTTCTTGCGGCTTGCGCACCGAGGCGCTCGCCTTTGCGATATCCAATGTTCCATAGCGACTCGTCAATTTGATGCACATTTTATTTCAATTGTTCTAACTAGTGTTCGACACACACTATGATTTATTTTCCGATCGGACCACGTCCGTGGCGTCGATAGGTTAACTTAGCATACAATGATACATTCTTACTTAGACATGAAGGAGAAAAAAGAAGAGTCAATCCTCCCACCTTAAACTGATAAGCCTTGTTGTTTGCCGAGCCGATGCGGCACGATTTTATATCTTTGTTGCACGACCAAATCTTCTGACTTATCCATTCGGACACTTCTTGTTTCATCGAACTAGTCGATCGATTCCAGCCTACCACGTCCATGTCTCTGCCCGTTACAAGACGGGGATTTGGGTTTTGCGGACCCGTTGCGAATAAGGCAAAATGTCGACCTCTAATATTTTAGCATAAATGGATAGCCTGCACATAAAACCAACTAAAATCAATACTTGCATCGATTCGGACTTGCGCCTTGATCGATTCGATTTCTTACAATCTTCGAGCCGACTCAACGCACTTATCCTTCGGGCCAATGCATCACTTTGCATCGATTCAACTCGATGCATTTTTTGGGACAATGCAACTCTTCGCGACTTAGTTCGATGTATTTCTCGGGATAACGTAACTCTCGTATCGATTCGCATCGATACATTTCATTCTGTCAATGCGACTCTTTGAGTCAACGTCTCAACGTAATGCGTCGTGCGGAGCGGGGCATTACAGAATATACCACTCAAAATAAGGTTCGTCCTCGAACCAAAACCAACACTCTGATTAAGTGTTTTATAGATCATTTCACGATCTCGTCCCACCAATGTTATTCAGTTTCACACTATCTTGCAAGCTTTTCATTAACATTTCAAAATCTTTCCTGTAGCTCGATTTAAATTTTGTATACAACTCGATTTGGATCCTTACCTATATTCAAGGCATCCCAAAAATTTATGTATTTCGACCAAGTCCAGTGGTAGCAAATTAGAATAAAGCTGACAGGTAATTTCAATCCTATGCTTGCCATCTCGTACTCCCTATCGGACTTATCTTTAGCAACTGTTCTCGAAATTTTATCGCATACGTATATTCGATACATATGTGATTCATTCAATAAGTCACTGCATGCGACGTGATTCAAAATCACATTTCTCATTTCGTATGTTTCTTATGGACTATCAATCTTATACGTTGCGTCGAGCCGTCGCACATCCGATCGCAATGCTTCTTCGTAACGCCTTGCGTTCGAATTTGCCACCCAACTATTTTCGAAGTCTTGCTATGCAACTTATCTCGATACAATTTCCTTTGTTGACTTGTAATTGCATCAACATTCAGGACTACACCCGCTAGGTTACTTACCTAGACACCGTGCTTAAATTTTCTCGACGCAACTTTAAATTGACATTGCACAAAGGCCACAATCTGTGTCACGACCCGCACCCTAAGTAGGGGCACGAGAACGTGGATATGTCCAGTCTACGCCGCAGAATCGACGGTAGAATGCTGTATAGGTCATCTATAACATACAACATCTGGACACAATATAAAGGCACATGTCATCTCCGCACGGAGGTATACAATGTCACAACTCAATCACAAGACATCTAAGAAAGATAGCACGAAAAATATAGATATGATAGAAGAGAATAACTAGAAATATATGCAAGTTCCCAACACAAGTTAGAGTTCAAAACATAACACAAGATCCCAAAATAATAAATATACTACAAGTCTCAAGTACTAGCTGGATCGCAGTCCAGTCAAGCCTAACTAACTAGTCTAATCAGGGGGTAGTCCTCTACTGAGCTAGATGCTCCTCAGACTCCTGAATGTCATCCTCATATGCCCTATAGAAGGTAGGGCAGTCACCATCATCATCTGTAATATTTGTCAACATATTCAGTCAGGATTGGAACGAGCACATCATCTCTAACAGTTCAAAATAATTGACAAGCACTATGAGTATAAAATAATAATGAAATTCTTGATGATCAAGTTGTAGAGGTAATGTATAATGAAAAGATAAGTGTACAAGATCATATGAGAACAGGAAGATATGTAAAAATGAGTAAACCTGTCATACAAGATATTTTGTAGACAACTCTGATAAACTGTGTTAAGACCAGTGATTTGAAATACCAAGTTTGACATGTGAACGGCTAGAGGGATATATCCGACAAACCATACACCTATGTGTGTGGCCGCTATTATTCACGTCAGACCAATGGGATAGAATGGGTATGTTCACATGTCTCCTAGGTATTTCCCCGCCCGACCAGTACACATGGAATCCAGGTTCTTCGACACGCATTTCATTAGTCACGATGGATGCATTAGTCATGATTACATTATTCAAGATAGGCATGAAACCACGTATCTCCAGTAAAGGAATCCATAAAATACCAACACGTGAGTCCATCGTGTCAGAATCAAGATAGAACACTATTATAACATGCGTCACAGGATAAATCAACATAATAAAACTAGCAGAGAATGTACTCGCCTGTCGTCCTGAGCAATAAATGTGAACCGAGCCCACAAATGGAATCACAAGGCCTATAGATGAGATACATGTGTTAAATGGATGTTAGATAGTATTAAACATGGTTCTCCAGTCAATGATATGCAATCTAGGTCCAATTTGGTCAAGTTTGACTAATGGTTGACTTTTGGTCAACTGGTCATCTTCAGTCAATGTCAAAGTCAAATCTAGGTTAGGTTGACCTAACCCCATATTTAGACATTGCCTAATTACCTACGAATCAACCAATACCCTATTTAGATAACCCTTAGCCTATCATTACCAAATACCTAGATATATAATACTTACCCTATACTCTGCTCAAATACCATCTTTCTCATACATTACCTATAAGGTTTATATATATATATATATATATATATATATATATATATATATATATATATATATATATATATATATATATATATATATATTACCTAGCTTAGTTGGATTTAGGTAATTCATTACCTTTCTATGTTAGGTGTTGACATCTACCTACCCAATCCACCTTCCCAAACATACACTCCACCCATCACTAACCTAGGCTAAAACCTTATAGGTATCTGGTCCACAAATCTACATTTTAGATAGGTCAACATAGATAATTCATATAGATAGGCATTTCTCATGCCTATCTAACCATATGGCCAAAGGCCCCTAAACTGTCCCACAAGGGGATCCCCTGCTGCCATGCAGCAGGGTGGTTGCTGCTACTGTAGCAAGGCAAGCCCCAAGCTCCCAATCCTCCCTTCTACCTGATGTTACTGCTCTACTTATGCAAATGCTAGCGCAAGGCAATGCAAGCAACTGCTATTGCAAGCCAATGCAACTGCTATTGCAAGCCAATGCAACTGCTATAATTCTCAACTAGGGTACCAGGTATTTCCCTAACCCTCTCACTCTCCTTCACAAAGAGGTGGCCAAGCCTCCAATCCAAATTCTAATCACAAACTCTCTAAAAATCCCCTTAACTGCCATACATTCTAACCTATCACTCCTTGGCTAATGGCCAATTAGCCATGGCTAATCGAGCTTGGCCCAAGTGTCCTGCTATAGCTTAGGCTCAAGTGTAAGCCACAAGCTCAAAGCTGAAACCAACCTCCCATATTTACACTAACACCCAAATCTGAAAACATCCCCTTAGACTAACATTCGAACACTCTTAGGATGCACTAACTGAGCAATGAGGAGGTAAGGCTCAAGGACCTAGATAGGGCTAAACCAAAAAAGGAATAAAGTGAATTATAGAGAATGCCCCATGGCTGATCACTAAGTTCACAAATTGAAATAAAAGTAGACCCCTGAACCTAAGGGATACTTTAATCTATGGACATGACATCAATGAGGTGAGGGTCAATACCCAAGACTGGACCCCTGCATCTGCACACCCTTTAAAGGGTACAAGACAGATATATAGACTGGGCAGTTCATCCAAAAGGAGAATGGACAGAACATTGCTCATTCTCAACCTGGGCTGCTACTACAAATGCTATTTGCTGCTGCTACTGCAATGCTATTTGCTGCTGCTACTGTAATTAATGTGCAATACAGGCCAACAAACCCAAGACTAACCCTTCCATGGCTAAAACTCTATCACAGAAATACTCTAACACTCTTCTAAACTCACTAACAATCTGACATTTGCTTTATCCTCACATTCACTCTTACACTCACATATCCCTTACACTACATATAGATATAACTGTATCAGAAGTAAGGACTGGACTTAACCAATAGATTGAACATTATATGAGATACAAGAAATGACTGTTGTAAGGTTTGAATGATGACTGATACTAGATGGTAGGAGACTGATACCCACCAGGACAGGGTGCTCGACTGCACAGTTGAGACCCTGCAGGCCATGCCATGGCTATTATAGGCCATGGCTCGAAGCCCCAAGCCCTGGACTGCATGTCAGTTATGTGTCCCATCCATACGTGTCAGCATCAAGTGTTATTGTGTCGTGTCGAGGGAGATCTAACCCTCAAGCAGCAGGGGATCTAGCCTAAGGGAGACCCCTCTCTAATACCTGTCATGCAAGATAATAGGAATACTGTAAATAGGACACCCCCATACACAGAGTTACATATATATATAACATTTATTCACCACTTTATATTATTACATATACAAGGTATACAATCATATACTAATGTATATCATTCACTCACTCTCTAAAACATCACTAGGATACCCACTCTCATGTTCTAACTGATACCAGCCCATTACTCACTAATACCAGATATAAATAGACACACACATACAAAATAAGGAACTGCAATAAAAGAAGAATAGAGGAATAAGAGGATCAGTTGTCTGCTGTAGGGTTGCCCCAATGCCACTCTCACTAACAGGTTTAATCTCCTGCACAAGAAACCCAATCCTCCCTGCACCACTTTACTATTACACATGGACAAGTGAGTTTACTATCACTTGACAGTAAACATAGGCTAATGGACAAATGCCAAGTTTGCCCAAGCCCTCCACTTCACTCCTCCTTATCTCTGAACTCAAGGCACCCTCACTTAATCACTGCTTACTGCCACTGAGACACACGTGACACTCTCACACTCTCTCAACCCACAGTGACTGAACAACAGTCTAACATGCCTACTGCTCACCTAAAGCCTATGCCAAATAGCCTAAGGCCACACATCACTAATGGCCTAACACATCACCTGCCCGAGCTCCCTTCACATAAGTCCTCTCCAATACCCCAAATCTGTGATGGCCAAACATGACCCACATGACAATGTTCTAACTGAAACAATCAGTAAACAAACCCTCTCCCATTAATCCACATTGCATATATATAGACTCATGTATATACAATATATATGTAGCTAACACATATGTATATATATACTTAATGAAGAATCCTAGAAATCACTTAGGATATCTATCTAATGAAGAACCCAAATCATACCCAAGCCAACAAACCTGAAAACAGGACCTATATTATCTTTGTGACATTTTCACAAACACATATAGGTCAAAATTCGTAGTCCTCATAGGATGGACACAAAACTCTATGAAACCATCACAAATTGGGTCATTAGGACCCCAAACTATTCCCTATGAGTAATGGGCTGGGCCTCCTATATGAATACAAGGATTTAAACCATGGAAATGCAAGTTTAGGGAGTTATACCTATGTAGGAAGGAGCCTCTACCAAGTTGCACGAAAATAGAGAAAATGGATGGAGATGGAGCCTTCAAATCCTTGCTAGAGCCTTCTCCTAGCCTCCTTGAGCTCCCCCAAGCTTTTGCCCAAACAATGGAGGAAAGAGGAAGAAATTTGGGGAAGTTTGGAATGGAGGAAAGGACGGAAACCCTAATTTATTGTGGCTGCTATTTTAGAGAAAATGGGGGTTAAATAGGCTCTAGACTAGCCCTAATCCTTTCATTACACTTAGTATTAAGTAGTTCCTTAAGTAGGCTAAGTGGTTTGGCTCTAATCAAGACTTGTGTTCAACCTAACCATAAATAGTGTCTAATTTATCAACTAGTTGGTCAAGTCATGTTAAATGGTGTCTACCATGACTAATGAATAGCTAGACTATTAATAACTACAACCATCATATTAAAAGAAAAAATAGACTCAATTTATGAAAAGACAGAAATACCCTTGTCCTAGAAAAGTGGTAGTGATAATCAATTCGACACAACAGTTTACATTGAGGCGACGGTGCTCAAGGCAATAATCGTTTTGACTCAAAGTCTCTACGATGCATCTTACGTTTGATTCCTAACGAGTAGGAATCCACTAGCCAAATTTCCAATTTATCCGTCTCGCAACATCGAATATAAGTTCGATTCACGCAAGCTCAATTGCAAGGTGAATCCAAATCTAACGACATAACTCGTAAGTCATTCTCTTATCGTTCTCTCTCGTGCATAGCACGATTCTCGCAATCGCCTATCCGAATCACCAAGTTCATTGGTGAATTTCTAGTTCGATCATCGACCAACATAATCATTCAAGCACTCATCCTGTCACGACTCGCACCCTGATTAGGGGCACAAGAACGTGGGTACGTCCAGCCTACGTCGCAGTGTCGGCGGTAGAACGCTGTATAGGTTATCTATAACAACTAACATCTAACAACAAGACATATAAACCTGTCATCTCCGCACGAAGGTATAACATAACATCTCAACTCTATATCTCAAACACAAGTCTAGGAAAGATAAAGATAGAACATGATATGGAATCAGACGAAAGAAAGAACTGAATATATATAGAGTTATCACACCACACAAAGTAGATGTCCAACACAAATAAGTACAAGACCTAAAATATAACTAAGTCACAACTAACAATCGGAACAGTCCGATACAAAATGAAAACTGTAAACACTAGACTAGACTAGGCACCCTCTACTGAGCTAGATTCTCTTCAGGCTCCTGAAGGTCACCCTCATGTGTCCCATAGAAGGTAGGACAGTCACCATCATCATCTGTAATATTTTCAACAGGCCCAGTCAGGACAGGAACGAGCACAATACATCTCACGCAGTTCATATCAGGTTGGGAAATGTAAAGCATGCATAGAGTAAGATACATGAACTGTAAAGAATATATGTAAAACGAGAGAGATTTGATAACTGAAAATATCTATATATATGATAAGTAAGAACTGTAGGTAACCTGTGATTTAGAGCATGATATGGTTATATAAACGGACTTAGGACATATACAAGATTTCACAAGATTTCACAAGAGTTTGTACAAGATGGGATTTTGATCACATAACCATTTCCTACTCACCCTTCCCAATCAATACACAACGATCCAGTCAAGTTACGTTACCTTGTACAAGAGGTTTTTATCATGTTTGCTCGCGTGATCATGAGAGTACAAGATTGCACAAGAGTATACATGAAAGCGGTGTACATGAAATACAAGATGTTCGTGAAAAGCACATGACAACTGTATCTGATGCACCCCGAGGGAGATAACATCGCATGACAAGATCCATATAGTACCAATCCGTGATAATGACGTGACAGCATCATGTAAGGTATTCTAGAGCAAGAATATAAATCCTAACAAGTATGAAAAGATCGGAGAATGTACTCGACTGTCACCCTGTATGACTGATATGAATAGATGTCCAAACTGGTGTCACAGAGTCCTATTTAGAGTAAAACAGGTCACAATATATCCACAATGGTAAAAATAGAGTATACAATGCATACTACATGATTCTAGGTCAATCTGGTCAAAAGTCAACTCTTGGTCAACTTTCTAATCAAACTAGTCAAATACTAGTCAACATGATCAATCTGGGTCAAGTCTAGGTCAAACTACGTCTACTAGTTAGGGTTTTAGTCAAACTAGCTAAACTAGTTGTTTTAGGTCATTCCTAGTCAATTCTAGGTTAACTAGGTCAACTTTGACCAAAGGTTGACTTTGGTCAACCCTTAGAAATCAAGGGTCAACAAGTTGGGTTTTGGGCCATTAGGGCTAGCCCCAAGCCATAGGCTAATGATCTTGGCCATAGGCCATAGTCATAGGTTTCTATACAACCTATAACTAGAAGTTATACATATATATATATATATATCTATATATATATATAGACTCTATCTACCCATATACCAAAATAGGAATACTATATACAATACAAACCCACATGTATACAATACATTATATATGACCTATTTAGACCTAACACAAATGTATATATATCCTTTATATACATATACATATATATATATATATATATATATATATATATATATATATATATATATATATATATATATATATATATCAACCCATATATATATATATTACATATATATATAGATAAGAGAGAGAGAGAGAATGAGAGAGAATGAGAGAGAAGGGGACAGGACAGTGAGAGAGAGAGACATACTGGACAGAGAAGGGGGTTCCTGAAATCTGGAACCAAAGCCCAAACACACACACACACAATAACATATATACATACCTATGTATATATATACATAACTACACGAATACCCAACCAAATACTCCCAAAATTGACCCACACTCACATATACATATATACTACATATATACACACTAATATACACTAGTCCAATGGATTAAAACAGATCAAAATAGGTTTAAAATCCACTTTCAAAATCTGGGAAAATATCCCAAAACAGGATACTGTGCACTGTGTATCTCGAAAATAGGTAATTCGAAATACACACAATAAAACGAGCTAAGGCTCGCAACCATGGGTTGGTAACTAAGGCCCCACACATACACTAGTGTCCTAGGTCACTAACACGACACCACGACACAGTTTTGTGTGTCCAAACACGCAAAACAACCACTCGGGTAAGCTCTGATACGCGCACATAATAACAGTGTCGTGCACGCGTTCCAGGAGCTCGTGGACACACCACGAGACACGACACGTCTCGTGGTCGTGCATACGTGTAGCCCACACGTAGGGCTACACGTTCCACACCCTGACACGTGTCCACGACACTCGTGGACACAGAACGAACACCGTATCAGTCGTGAAAACACGACTGATACACGCGTGTTACGACAGCGTCGTGCACGCGGTTACACGCGTCGTACTCGCGACACAAGACACGACGCACCACGTGCTCGTGTCCACGTGTACGCCACGTGTAGGGCTTCATGCCCGTGTCACTACGAGACACCCTAGTGTCGTGTCCATGCGACACGACACGCCCAAAGTTAGGTGTCTGTGTGTGTATACTGTGCACTGAACGACCCTTTGAGAGTCGATTTCGTGTCCGACACGACACGAAGTCATCCCAAACTTTGGGGATGACCTGTCAGTCAATGCCCCAAGGTGGGTGTCAAGTTTGACGTGTCCAAATGATGTGTCCAGTGAGAACTGACACAGTGGTAGCAGGGCATTTTCCCTGTGTACTGTGCAGTGTGTCCCGAGGGCTTTGTGTCCAGTTTTGGACACGACACAAGGCCAACTTGTGCTCAGTGAGTAGGGGTTAGGGTTAGCTAGGTCTAGGCTTCATTTTGGTTCAAATACATTTACAAAACGGTAAGTAAATTTTCATGTGACAGTGAGCTATTTACACTAAAATTCAATGTTTTGACAAATAGGATACGTGTCCGATACGACACCAAACAAACCCTAAAATTTACCAAACCTAAAAACAGAGCTAGGGTTACCTAGATGCATGCAATTGTGAGGAAAAACACTATATTAACAAGGTTTAGGAATAATTACCTCTTGGTGCACAAAGTCTTGAAAATCCTTAAAAGAGGGTGATGTATCCTCTAGCCTCAACTTGTTCTCTCTTGGTGAAACTTGAGTAGCACACTTCCCTAGGCTCCTTTAGATTGTAGGTGACCTAATGGAGAAAACTAGAGGTTCAAAGCTCTTGAAATGAGAAAGTTATGGAAGAACGAGTGGAAGGTTTTCTAGGTTTTTCTTGGTTTTGATTTTTCATGTAACTATGGGAATATGAACTAAGTGTTAGCTATATAGGAGAGAGGGGGGGGCAAGGGGCTGTCATGGGGTCACTTGGCCGGCCATACTAGGCATGGGGGTTCAAAACTTCTTGGCTAAGCTAAGGACTTTTTGTGCCTTAAATGGATATTTTGCATAAATCAAGCAAAATATCTATTAAAGTAAAAATAGATATTTTGACACCTTGATTCATGATAAAATCTAACCCTTGGTCATTCTAGGTTAGGGGTTAACCTATAGATTAGGGCTAAACTAGGTTAGGGACTAACATGACACTAATCAACAATTAAATAATAATAAAAATACATAAATCCAAATAATTCTAAATAATTTCTAGAAAATTACCAAAATACCCTTTAGGCTAAAAAGCCCTAATTTGAAGTTCTAAACCTATGGCTAGGCTCACATGATCATGGTTAGTCTCTAGGTTATGAAAACTAGGGTTTACACTAAGTTATACTAACAAAATCACAAAGTCATAAGTCATGACTTAGCATGACTTAGAAGATGGTTCTAATTACACTAGAAATCACCATAAATCATATCATGACTAAAATACTATAAATTAATAATAAAAATAATAAATTTTCAAAAATACCCCAAATTTAGAAAACTGGGTGCTACAAGTCTACCCTCCTTAGAAAATTTCGTCCTCGAAATTAGAATGGTCATACTCCTTCTAGGTCAAACACCCCAACAATCACAGTCTCAAACACACAGTCCGATAATCATATGCGTCTATCCAAAATCATGATATTCGGAATCTTCGTCATGCTAGTGAGCAAGGCTACGATATTCACAGAGTCCTCGACTAAGGTACATACCTCTAGAATCATGGTATTTAAAATTTTCGCATTGCCGCATGCCTGGCCGCAAAAACTTTAAATTCCCACATCCGAGAAATACGTCCAAAATCCGACTATATGTCCTCACTATGCCAGCTAACATGACTATAGAAAACTCTAGATCGCATGATCGAGACGACCTAGCCCATACGACTTATCTCAGAAGAAAATAATTCATAATGAAATATCCGAACAGAATTTATCAACTATAAGGAACAGATAGAATCAAAATTCTAAGACAGTTATAAGGAGGCAAATACAAAAATAGAATCGAAAAGGTTGGAACCTGCAATCAGCTCTCCCTCTGTCTGTGCATCATCGACTACCATGGCGAAAGCTCGCCCCGGCTGGCCTCCCTTAGCCTGCTGCTGATGCTGGGCAAACCTCTGCTGCTGAGTCTGCAAAGGTAGTCCTGTCTGCTGCCCTGTCGGAGCTCTAGCTCCTGCTACTGTCTGAGTCAATCGTGCCAAGCTCTTGGGACACTCCTTCAACTGATGCTCTGCTGAACCACAAAGCAAACACAGGCCCTGCCTCTTCCTGCAGTTGTCCCATCCGTGACCTTGCTTCTTGCAGAAGTTACACATGGGGTGCTGTTGCTGTCTGGGTGCCTGCTGGTGAAGTATATGTCCCTGGCCCTGAAACGGCTGCTGAACTGGCCTCTGTTGTTGTATGTGAGGGCGCTTGGCTGGCCCTGCACTAGAACTAGCCCCTAAGGTATCACTGTCCCTCTTCGGCTTGAGGTCGAAGTCCTCCTCTGCAATCTGTGCGTCCATCAATATCTGATCGAACGTCGCGTCACGGCATCCCGAGGTGCGGGTGCGCACTGCATGAATAAGTCCCCTACGGAACTTACGAGCCTTCTGCCCCTCATTCTGGATCATATCGGGAGCGAACCTGCTAAGGCGAAAGAACTCGGCTGCATACTCGTCCACCGACGAGTTCCCCTGCACTAGACCCACGAACTGGCCCTCCAATGCTGTAAGAGCCACGTCTGGGAAGAACTTCTCCTTGAAGAGCCTCCGGAAGTTCTTCCAAGTCAGCCCTCTCACCGACGCATGAGGATCCGTGCGGTACCATGTCAGCGCAATATCGAAGAATCGGCTGGCTGCGACCGAAACCCAAAGCGCTCTAGGAAGCTCTGCCAGCTCCATGCTCCGCTGTACATCCTCTAGCCAGTCGTCTGCATAGAGGATGCCCTCCATGCCTGTGAAGTCCCTGGAGCTCATCTTTCTGAAGTCCAATACTGTCCCCGGCCTGGACTACTGCTGGTACGGCTGCTGGCCAGTAGGGCCCTGCACCGTACCCGGTACCACTCTCTCTACTGCTGCTAGGGCAAGCTGATGCGAGTTCTCCATACTCTGCCTCAGCATCTCAATCTGACGGTGTGACACCTCCGTCTGGCGCTGCGACGCCTCTGCCTGGGCCCGCTGTGTCTCTATCATCTGTTGAAGGAGAAGGAACATATGGTGCGTATCCGTCGGTACCGGTGGTGGTGGCAGCAGTATCTCCGGAACAACGGCCGTAATCCTCTGGGGTGGAGGTGGTAGACCTCCCTGTGCAACTGCCTGGGTCTCCAGAATAGTAGAATCACTGGGGGCAGTCTCGTGAACCTCCTCCTCTGCCTGATCAGATCTCTCAGGCAAACTACTCGATCCAGTAGCCTGCGGGTGCGTCTTCGTCATCCTGGAGACGAATTGAAACAAAGAGGTCAATATGGCACATGAGTAGATTTATCAAGAAAGGACAGTTAAATTAATACAAGGGAAGTAATCATGATAATCAAGATCGGAAATTTCCTAGGTGTGATTGAGAAACTCCTATCATGTCCTAGGTCCTACGTCCTAATTGCAGGCTCGTAATTAGTACTCTAAGTCGAGCACCATTACGAGATCGTACTAACTGCGACACTGACCTGCATGGGCCACCACAAAAACGTGTCACGACCCGCACCCTGATTAGGGGCACGAGAACGTGGGTACGTCCAGCCTACGCCGCAGTGTCGGCGGTAGAACGCTGTATAGGTTATCTATAACAACTAACATCTAACAATAAGACATATAAAACTGTCATCTCAGCACAGAGGTATAACATAACATCTCAACTCTATATCTCAAACACAAGTCTAGGAAAGATAAAGATAGAACATGATATGGAATCAGACGAAAGAAAGAACTGAATATATATAGAGTTATCACACCACACAAAGTAGATGTCCAACACAAATAAGTACAAGACCTGAAATATAATTAAGTCACAACTAACAATCGGAACAGTCCGATACAAAATGAAAACTGTAAACACTAGACTAGACTAGGCACCCTCTACTGAGCTAGATGCTCCTCAGGCTCCTGAAGGTCACCCTCATGTGTCCCATAGAAGGTAGGACAGTCACCATCATCATCTGTAATATTTTCAACAGGCCCAGTCAGGACAGGAACGATCACAATACATCTCACGCAGTTCATATCAGGTTGGGAAATGTAAAGCATGCATAGAGTAAGATACATGAACTGTAAAGAATATATGTAAAACGAGAGAGATTTGATAACTGGAAATATCTATATATATGATAAGTAAGAACTGTAGGTAACCTGTGATTTAGAGCATGATATGGTTATATAAACGGGCTTAGGACATATACAAGATTTCATAAGATTTCACAAGAGTTTGTACAAGATGGGATTTTGATCACATAACCATTTCCTACTCACCCTTCCCAATCAATACACAACGATCCAGTCAAGTTACGTTACCTTGTACAAGAGGTTTTTATCATGTTTGCTCGCGTGATCATGAGAGTACAAGATTGCACAAGAGTATACATGAAAGCGGTGTACATGAAATACAAGATGTTCGTGAAAAGCACATGACAACTGTATCTGATGCACCCCGAGGGAGATAACATCGCATGACAAGATCCATATAGTACCAATCCGTGATAATGACGTGACAGCATCATGTAAGGTATTCTAGAGCAAGAATATAAATCCTAACAAGTATGAAAAGATCAGAGAATGTACTCGCCTGTCACCCTGTATGACTGATATGAATAGATGTCCGAACTGGTATCACAGAGTCCTATTTAGAGTAAAACAGGTCACAATATATCCACAATGGTAAAAATAGAGTATACAATGCATACTACATGATTCTAGGTCAATCTGGTCAAAAGTCAACTCTTGGTCAACTTTCTAATCAAACTAGTCAAATACTAGTCAACATGATCAATCTGGGTCAAGTCTAGGTCAAACTACGTCTACTAGTTAGGGTTTTAGTCAAACTAGCTAAACTAGTTGTTTTAGGTCATTCCTAGTCAATTCTAGGTTAACTAGGTCAACTTTGACCAAAGGTTGACTTTGGTCAACCCTTAGAAATCAAGGGTCAACAAGTTGGGTTTTGGGCCATTAGGGCTAGCCCCAAGCCATAGGCTAATGATCTTGGCCATAGGCCATAGTCATAGGTTTCTATACAACCTATAACTAGAAGTTATATATATATATATATATATATATATATATATATATATATATATATATATATATATATATATATATATATATATATATATATATATAGACTCTATCTACCCATATACCAAAATAGGAATACTATATACAATACAAACCCACATGTATACAATACATTATATATGACCTATTTAGACCTAACACAAATGTATATATATCCTTTATATACATATACAAATATATATATATATATATATATATATATATATATATATATATATATATATATATATATATATATATATATATATATATATATATATATATATATATATCAACCCATATATATATATATATATATATATATATATATATATATATTACATATATATATAGATAAGAGAGAGAGAGAATGAGAGAGAATGAGAGAGAAGGGGACAGGACAGTGAGAGAGAGAGAGAGACATACTGGACAGAGAAGGGGGTTCCTGAAATCTGGAACCAAAGCCCAAACACACACACACACACACACACAATAACATATATACATACCTATGTATATATATACATAACTACACGAATACCCAACCAAATACTCCCAAAATTGACCCACACTCACATATACATATATACTACATATATACACACTAATATACACTAGTCCAATGGATTAAAACAGATCAAAATAGGTTTAAAATCCACTTTCAAAATCTGGGAAAATATCCCAAAACAGGATACTGTGCACTGTGTATCTCGAAAATAGGTAATTCGAAATACACACAATAAAACGAGCTAAGGCTCGCAACCATGGGTTGGTAACTAAGGCCCCACACATACACTAGTGTCCTAGGTCACTGACACGACACCACGACACAGTTTCGCGTGTCCAAACACGCAAAACAACCACTCGGGTAAGCTCTGATACGCGCACACAATAACAGTATCGTGCACGCGTTCCAGGAGCTCGTGGACACACCACGAGACACGACACGTCTCGTGGTCGTACATACGTGTAGCCCACACGTAGGGCTACACGTTCCACACCCTGACACATGTCCACGACACTCGTGGACACAGAACGAACACCGTATCAGTCGTGAAAACACGACTGATACACGCGTGTTACGACAGTATCGTGCACGCGGTTACACGCATCGTACTCGCGACACAGGACACGACGCACCACGTGCTCGTGTCCACGTGTACGCCACGTGTAGGGCTTCATGCCCGTGTCACTACGAGACACCCTAGTGTCGTGTCCATGCGACACGACACGCCCAAAGTTAGGTGTCTGTGTGTGTATACTGTACACTGAACGACCCTTTGAGAGTCGATTTCGTGTCCGACACGACACGAAGTCATCCCAAACTTTGGGGATGACCTGTCAGTCAATGCCCCAAGGTGGGTGTCAAGTTTGACGTGTCCAAGTGACATGTCCAGTAAGAACTGACACAGTGGTAGCAGGGCATTTTCCCTGTGTACTGTGCAGTGTGTCCCGAGGGCTTTGTGTCCAGTTTTGGACACGACACAAGGCCAACTTGTGCTCAGTGAGTAGGGGTTAGGGTTAGCTAGGTCTAGGCTTCATTTTGGTTCAAATACATTTACAAAACAGTGAGTAAATTTTCATGTGACAGTGAGCTATTTACACTAAAATTCAATATTTTGACAAATAGGATACGTGTCCGATACGACACCAAACAAACCCTAAAATTTACCAAATCTAAAAATAGAGCTAGGGTTACCTAGATGCATGCAATTGTGAGGAAAAACACTATATTAACAAGGTTTAGGAATAATTACCTCTTGGTGCACAAAGTCTTGAAAATCCTTAAAAGAGGGTGATGTATCCTCTAGCCTCAACTTGTCCTCTCTTGGTGAAACTTGAGTAGCACACTTCCCTAGGCTCCCTTAGATTGTAGGTGACCTAATGGAGAAAATTAGAGGTTCAAAGCTCTTGAAATGAGAAAGTTATGGAAGAATGAGTGGAAGGTTTTCTAGGTTTTTCTTGGTTTTGATTTTTCATGTAACTATGGGAATATGAACTAAGTGTTAGCTATATAGGAGAGAGGGAGGGGCAAGGGGCTGTCATGGGGTCACTTGGCCGGCCATACTAGGCATGGGGGTTCAAAACTTCTTGGCTAAGCTAAGGACTTTTTGTGCCTTAAATGGATATTTTGCATAAATCAAGCAAAATATCTATTAAAGTAAAAATGGATATTTTGACACCTTGATTCATAATAAAATCTAACCCTTGGTCATTCTAGGTTAGGGGTTAACCTATAGATTAGGGCTAAACTAGGTTAGGGACTAACATGACACTAATCAACAATTAAATAATAATAAAAAATACATAAATCCAAATAATTCTAAATAATTTCTAAAAAATTACCCAAATACCCTTTAGGCTAAAAAGTCCTAATTTGAAGTTCTAAACCTATGGCTAGGCTCACATGATCATGGTTAGTCTCTAGGTTATGAAAACTAGGGTTTACACTAAGTTATACTAACAAAATCACAAAGTCATAAGTCATGACTTAGCATGACTTAGAAGATGGTTCTAATTACACTAGAAATTACCATAAATCATATCATGACTAAAATACTATAAATTAATAATAAAAATAATAAATTTTCAAAAATACCCCAAATTCAGAAAACTGGGTGCTACACATCCGACGAATAATCAAAATCTAGCTACATCATTCTCAATCGAAAGCTGTTCCAACAATTTTCGATCGCCTAGACTTATCATCAACATGCACCACATAATATTTGTTATCGATGAAATTTTGTATGCGACAATGCATAGGTCATCTTACGGTCTGCAACATTCAATTTGATTTGGCGGTCAAGTCTTCTAGGGTCAGCTGCCCCAAAGCTACACTCGATAATTGTGGATCATTAACGAAGGACAGTTTACTATGAACCATGCTATATCTTATTTCGGAGCCAAATCACGTTCCGACGATTTATATGCGACTATCCAATTTCGGACAAAAACATTTCTATCGGGGCAACTGATGTGCAACTATCCTCCGAGTAAAGTCATACACTACCGTCGATGATTCTGCAATTCACGAAGCATCTACTCGCATTGAGTTCGAGTCTATCTTATTTACGGTCGACATACGAGATGTTATACGCATCGAACAATCATCAATGACATAGTCTCGTCTTGATCAATCACAAAGTTCATGATCAACCAGTTTGTTCACTCTCGTATTGTTATTTACAAAATTTTGATAGCGCGAGGCACACTCCATTTTGTATTCTCACATCGTGCTTACGTTTCCTTACGTATCGATCTCAATACGTCGTATCAATTTCGATAGCGTAAGAGTCAACTTTGATTCTGTTTCAACGTCGACAACTTGCATTGCATTCGTCCAAGTTCTCCACAAACATTTTCGTACGTCTCGAATCGTTTCTTGATTCATTGCATTCCGTTATTCTTTGATCGCATAACCGAGTTACCGATTATCCAACATCGAATCCTCGAGTTATACGATCACACCCTCTAAGTTTTTGCGTGTTTCATTCGTACTCAAATGAGTTTTGTCGTAACGTAACCAATTATCTCTTAGGCACTATTTACCCGCATCAACCAAATCTTCAACAAAGTCGAACATCGTGCGATTCGATTATAATTCGCATTGTCTAACATTTCTATCGAGAGTGCAAGTCGTGCGATTCATTTATAACTTTAAGTTTTCCTTTTCCGTTGATCTGATTATTGCTTCAAGGCATAATCGTTTCCTTAGTCTCGATCGTTCGACCGACTTATAAATTTTCGTCCGACGTATCATTCATTGATATGAGTACCCGCCCTATCATTCCAACCGATTATCGAAGAACACTTGCATCAACATACCGTCATACAAATTTCCAATCGAGTCTCGGTACTCTCCCGTCTGTTGCATACAAACCTTTCACAATTCTCATAATGCGTCGATGCAATTCATCGCACAAGTGGTATGTCATATACCACTCAGAATCGAGTCATTCATCGCATACGTGGTATGGCATATACCACTCGAAAATCAAGTCAGTTCCCTCGTATTATACTCAGTATGAACCAACACTCTATTTTGACTCACGATTTCTGCAGTAATCATGCTTGATCACTCCGTAACTTTGATTAATCAAAATCCGACAAAATTTGGCTAATGTATACATTCGCCAATACAAATTCAAGTTCGGTGCGTTGCTGAACGAATCGTTTCTATCGATTTATGACTTTTTGTTTCCTTCCGTTTATCCCATACAATAATTCATTTTTTGATATCCGTTGCACTTCGTACAGCAATTTTATTTTGACACGCATTGCACCATGTGCAACGATTTTACTTTCGACACGTATTGCACATCATGCAATGACTTATTTTACGATATTCATTGCACCTTGTGCAACGATTTTATTTTCGACATCTATTGTACCTCGTGCAACAATTTATTCCCGACATTCAAAGTCAATGCTCAAATCCTTTCAACACATTCGATATTGACTTATCACTTTCATTGCAATGCACATTCACAATCAACTCGTTGCACTTCCTACAACGCATTTTTTAAGTTTTTGCATTGGTGCAACCAATATTCATAACCCATTACACTTCGTGCAGCGTTCCATTTCTCATTCAATATGTTACATTGCAACAATAATATCTCAAATCGTATTTCACAATTTGTTGCACTTGCAGCAACTAACATTTCACGGCTTGTTGCATTCAATGCAACGAAACGTTTCATGACTTTCTCCGCAACATCATGTAAATTTAAAGTACTTACGGCAACGTTACCCGACTTTGTATTAGACTTATTATATGAAACATCCAGTACGGCATTAAGTATAGTCAAGAGTGATTCGATTAATGGTGGGCAACTCTTTGGAATTAAAACGAAGCAAACGTCCTGAGAAAATTGAGCCTAGAGCTCTGATACCAATCTGTCACGCCCCGACCCGGAATCACCCGAATCATCGTCCTCGCAGGGGGTGTGATGCCGCACGAGCCTCGAGTTGCGCTCGTACAAGACAAGATGACAAGTTCTTAAAATGGTTATCTTAAATTTGATATTAGCAAACACAAAAAACAGAGTATACGAAACAATTCTCTTTATTAAAAATGAACTGAGATTATAAAGGATTTCAATAGCCCAACTGAATTTGCCAGGTTGGCTACAACACTCAGGTTCTCTCTTGCCCACAAAGAATTTTACTGTTCCATACATCATGCCTTCTATATCTCGGCCGCATCAATCCTCTTGCAAGTCCGAGCGTCAATGCGATAGCACGCTTCAAACGCTACGGCATTCCATGCCTCTGTACGATCAAGCGAAGCTTCGTCGCGAGCAATCCATTCCATGCACCCTACATGGAAGCTGCTGGGGGATCAGTACGTTCGTCCTCACATGTACTGACGAAAAGACCAACTTTCTAAACCGATATTTTAGTATTTATGTTCAATCATGCAACTTAACTTATGATCTTGCTATATTCTCCTTAGGATCGATTTTATGGCATATTCGAAAGCGGTAAAGCAAGTTATCATGGCAAGCATGTCATTCGAATTGAGTAGGCAAGCAAGCAATCTCGTATTTGTTTCGTAGTGCGACTTCTTACCAACATAGATGCACTCGCCCTTGCACTGACGCAAGGTGAATACGCCTCATTCCTTCCCTGTCATGTTATAAGTGCTCTCTAAGCAGGATCTATGTGCGCAGGATACATACGTGCCTACACTTTCAATCCATCGTTCCTTAAATATATGAAGGTCGTTGGCGCATCCGTGCCAAAATGGACTAAAGGTGTTTCTATTTTTCTTTCTTTTCTCTCTTTCTTTTATTTCTTTCTTTTCTCTCTTTATTTTCTTTCTTTTCTTTCTTTCTCGAATTGGGTAGCCCGGTGCCTCTCGTAGTGGGTTATTATCCCAATTACAGAGACTTTTTGCTGCATACCATCATTTACAGCTTTTTACATCTCGCTAAGCGGTCAATAATCGTCTTACGAATGTGCGCCCATCAAAAATTATATCCCTCCTAGGCCGAACGGTCCCGGTGCCCCGGCGCACCCGTTCGGAGGGAACGTTCCATGCACAGAAGATTATCACAATTATCTCAAGTCCATTCGACCATACAACGTACTATTATTCAAACAAACAAACATAGTCTTGAGTCCGAGACTCAGACTATATCATCTTGTATTTCTTCCATTCACTTTCTATGTTCTTATATTTCGTACTTCGTTTCAATGTTCAATGGCATCATGCCTCAACTCAATGTTCATCAACCGAACGACCCGAAGGTCCCAAACACCTTTCGAGGCATTATGCCACATCTGACAGTTCCGTCACCTATATGCCACAACTGTTCTCTTCGCAACGAAGCCATCTTTTATGATCTCGTGCACGTACGTACGTTTTGACACGTTTATCAAATTTTCTTTTGCATCGTGCACTTGCTGCACGCATCGAAGCTGTATTTTTATGTTCTATGCCTTAGTGTTCAATGTTCGTGGCTTGCACGCTAGAGCGCTCGCCTTCAATATCTTTCAATGTGCTAGCCTTTCTAACTCGTGCGCGAAGGCATGTAATAGCTCGTGCACGAAGGCACTCGTCGAATACAGTTATCCCATGTTCTTGTGACTTGTACACGGAGGCGCACGCCTTTGCGATATCCAATGTTTCATAGCGACTCGTGCATTTGATGCACGTTTCATTTCAATTGTTCTAACTAGTGTTCGACACACACTATGATTTAACTTCCGATCGAACCACGCCTGTGGCATCGATTGGTTAACTTAGCATACAATGTGTAGCACCCAGTTTCTAAAATAAGGGTAATTTTGAACTTTTGTATTTTTTATTTATTTAATAATGATATTTAAACCATGTTATGATTTTTGGTGATTTTTTAATTAATTTAAAACTATTTAAAACCACGACTTGTGATTTTAATATTTTGCTAGTGCAACCCTAGAGACTACATGACCTAGAGACTAACCATGACCATGGGGACCTAAGCATGTGATTGGGATGACTAATTGTAACTTTTTAGCCTAGGAGTATTTTGGTCATTTTGACATTTTGTGAGATTGTAATTTATATTAATAGAATATGTGCTAGCTAATTATTTTGAGACTTAACCTAGAAGTCTAGCCTAATCCAGTTTAGTCTTGAGGTTAGAATCATGGTTAGTAGCTATTCACTAGATGCCAAGAATTTAAATATCTAGTTTTAGCCTTGTAAGATATTTTAGAGTAGATATTATTGAATGAAACCTAGTTTTCTTCATGACCCTTGATCTAGACTTAATAGCTAAGTTAGAATCATGGCCACACATTGTGAACCCTAGCAAAACCCAAATTCTTACACTATGACCAGCCATCAAGCTCATTTCTCTCCATTCAATCACATCATCAAAGTTCTTACCTCTTTTTAAATACCTACATAAATCCCTACTTGTGTTCTTCCCCAAACCTTCACCAATTCCTCATTTTTCCACCAAATTGGACCAAACAAGTTGCGTTGGACTCCCCTACAGTAGAGGATACCAATAGTGGACAGCTAGCAAAGTTTCTAGGGCTTGGGATCGTTGCAAGTGGGAGAGGAGCTGTCATTTCAAGCCTATTCATTGAGGTTTCACCCTCAAAAGGTAAAACCTATCAAACACCTTTAAATTACTAATTTCTTTCCATAAATGCATCCATTTAGGGTTCCCCTAGGTGTAGCCCAAGTTTGGTAGGATTTCGTGTCCATTCGATACCCGTATCGGACACATATCGGTGTTTTTAAACTTGTGTTCGATGAAATGTCACATAGAATTAAAAATTAGTAATTTGCAAAACTAATTGAACAAAAACGTAGCCCTATATGTGTACTTTAATTTCCCTACTGACTGAGCAGGATTTGGACTCGTGTCCGTGTCCAAAATGGACACGAACACGCTATACGACACCCCCGTGCTGTGTCCTGCTGCTCGGGTCCCCTATCTCACTGTACACGACACTTCGACACACCAAATTTAGTGTACACGTGGGGGCCATGACTTTCAGGCCACCCACAAAATTTCAGGAGAAATGATTGAGTATCGAGGGAGTTCTCGATCTCGTACGGATCACGCACACACTGTGCACGCACGGGAAAATCGCACTGACACGCACTTCGTGCGCGGACACGAGGACACTTGGACACGTTTCAGGCTGTGGTACACGAAGCCCTAGACCTACCCTAGCTACTGACACGTGCACGTGACACATGGATGTCTGTGTCATGTCATACTTGGGTCGACACCTGTGCACGAGGCTGTGCACTGCACAGTTTTGACACTATTGTTTTGACACCTCTGGACACGATTTTTGGACACGATTACGACACGAATCATTCCCCCAGTATAGACACACGTGTAGGCATAATAATCCCCAAGTATTTATGTATATATGCATGTATATTTATATGTATCCGAGTGTATATATATGTATATATATAGTGTAATGTATAGGTGTGTCTGTGTCAGTTCTTTGGGTTGGTCTGTGTCCTAGGTAGTGTATTTATGACCGTATAATGTATGTATATATGTCTGTATATATATATATATATATATATATATATATATATATATATATATATATATATATATATATATATATATATATATATATATATAAAAGTTAATTTTTGTTCAGTTTGAGTTTTGGGTTGGATTCAAATTGAAAAAGGGTTTGAAAATTTATACTGTTTTCAAAAGAAAACTGAGACTTGGTTAATGTAGAAAACCTGAGATTGGTTTGTTCAAGAAAAAAAACTGAGTTTGGGATTTAACATGTAAGCTGGGGTTTGTTTACTGAGTTTTTCCCTAATATGAAAACCTGAGATTGAATGACTGGTAACAATGTTAGTCTAGTTGGAATTTAGGTAGTAACCTGTTAACTGAAACTCACTGAGAATAGGTTCACCTATCAACATAGTTTAAATGGTTCCTTGAATGTTGTATATAACTGTGTTGTTGAGACTTAAAACTAATATGGGTTGCAAGAAAGGCAGAGGGTATATGAGTCTTGTGGAGGGATAAGGCTCATATATTGTGTGGGTGCCTATATATATATATATATATATATATATATATATATATATATATATGTGTGTGTGTGTGTGTAAGTAAGAAATTCTTTATGTTTCTATTTAGGGTTGTGTGGGAATCTGTTATAGGCAAATATAGGTAAATGGTTGAAGTTAGGTACTAGAAGTTAGTGTATGAGTTAGTGCCAATGTACTAGGGCTAGTTCAGGTTAGTGAGAGTTGGAATGGGGTATTAGCCTACCCCATGAGGACAAGGTGGGAAAAATAGATAGGTAATGTATTGGAAATGTTTTGGATTTGAGATATAGGAAGTAATATAAGGGTATATACAATATATAGAGTATAGGATAAATATTATATATATAAATATATATTGTATAGATAGACAAGTAGGAAATAACTTGGAATAGGTTAGATTGACCCTGATATTGACCAGAGTTGACTATGAGTGGACTTGACCTAGAAATAGACACACTAGGCCTATTTAGACTTGTAAACTATAGTTTGACTCTTAGTTGACCTAGTTTGACCTAGACAGTTGACCAAAGTTGACCAAGAGTTGACTTTGACCTAGTTGACTTAGAATTATGTAGTTTGCATTGCAGATTTCCATTATTTCAATTTGAGTACTTAAATAACATGTTTTACTCTAAATAGGACTTTATGACACCAGTTCGGACATCCATTCATATCAGTCATTCAGGGTGACAGGCGAGTACATTTTCTGATCATTTCATACTTGTTAGGATTTATATTCTTGCTCTAGATTACTTTACATGATGCTGTCACGTCATTATTACGGATTGGTACTATATGGATCTTGTCATGCGATGTTATCTCCCTCGGGGTGCATCAGATACAGTTGTCATGTGCTTTTCACGAACATCTTATATTTCATGTACACCGCTTTCATGTATACTCTTGTGCAATCTTGTACTCGCATGATCACGTGAGCAAACATGATAAAAACCTCTTGTATAAGGTAACGTAACTTGACTGGATCGTTGTGTATTAATTGGGGAGGGTGAGTAGGAAATGGTTATGTGATCAAAATCCCATCTTGTGAAATCTTGTGAAATCATATATATGTCCATTGTACACTCACGTATGATGGAATTACCCTTGCATTGTCCTAACCCGTTTATATAACCATCTCATGCTCGAAATCACAGGTTACTTATAGTTCTTACTTATCATATATATAGATATTTTCAGTTATCAAATCTCTCTCGTTTTCATATATATTTCTTTACAGTCCATGTATCTTACTCTTGCATGCTTTATATTTCTTAACATGATATGAACTGCGTGAGATGTATTTGTGCTCGCTCCTGTCCTGACTGGACCTTTTAAAAATATTACAGATGATGATGGTGACTGCCCTACCTTCTATGGGGCACCCGAGGGTGGCATTCAGGAGCCCGAGGAGCATCTAGCTCAGTAGAGGGTGCCTAGTCTAGTCTAGTCTAGTATTTATAGCTTTATGTTTGTATCGGATTGTTTCGATTGTTAGTTGAGACTTAGTTATATTCAGGACTTGTACTTATTTTGTATTGAACATCTACTTTGTGTGGTGTGATAACTCTATTTATATTTAGTTTCTCCCTTTTATCTTATTCCATATCATGCTCTATCTTCCTAGACTTGTGTTTGAGATATAGAGTAGAGATGTTATGTTATACCTCCGTGCGGAGATGACAGGTTTATATATCTTGTTGTAAGATGTTATAGATGACCTATACAGTGTTCTACCGCCGACACTGCGGCGTAGGCTGGACGTACCCACGTTCTCGTACCCCTAATCAGGGTATGGGTCGTGACACGTTTTTGTGGTGGCCCACGCAGGTCGAGAGTTAGAGTCGCAACTAGTGTAATTTTTCGTAGTGGTGCTCGACTTAGAGTGCTGCTACGAGCCTGCTATTAGAAATTTGGTCCTAGTTATTACTACTAGAATTTCTCAATCACACCTAGGAAATTTTTGATCTTTTGCTTATCATGATGACTCTCCTTGTATTAAATTAACTGTCCCTCTTTGATAATATCTTCTCATATGCCATATTGATCTCTTTGTTTCAATTTATTTCCTGGATGACGAAGACGTACCCGCAGGCCACTGGATCGAGAAGCTTGCACGAGAGAACTGACCAGGCTGAGGAGGAAGTTCAGGAGACTGTCCTCAGTGTTTCTACTATCCCGGAGGCCGTGGCAGTTGTACAGGGAGGTCTACCACCTCCACCCCAGAGGGTTACGATCGTTGTTCCAGAGATACTGCCGCCACCACCTCCGATACCGACGGATATACACCGTATGTTCCTTCTCCTTCACCAGATGATGGAGACTCAGCGAGCCCAGGCAGAGGCGTCGCAGCGCCAGACGGAGGCATCACACCGCCAGACTGAGATGCTGAGGCAGAGCATGGAGAGCTCGCATCAGCTTGTACTGGCAGCCGTAGAGAGAGTGGCACCGGGTACGGTGCAGGGCCCTACCGGCCAGCAGCCGTACCAGCAGCAGTCTAGGCCAGGGACAGTATTAGATTTTAGGAAGATGTGCTCCAGGGACTTCACGGGCACGGAGGGCATCCTTTATGCAGACGATTGGCTAGAGGACGTGCAGCGGAGTATGGAGCTGGCAGAGCTTCCGAGAGGACTTTGGGTTTCAGCTGCAGCCAGCCGATTCTTTGACATCGCTTTGACGTGGTTCCGGACAGACCCCCAGGTGTCAGTGAAGGGTATTTCATGGGAGAACTTCAGGCGGCTCTTCAAAGAGAAGTTCTTCCCAGACGTGGCTCTCACAGCGTTAGAGGGCCAGTTTGTGGGTCTAATGCAGGAGAACTCGTCGGTGGACGAGTATGCAGCAGAGTTCTTCCGCCTTAGCAGGTTTGCTTTCGATCTGATCCAGGATGAGGGGCAGAAGGCTCGTAAGTTTCGTAGGAGACTTATTCATACAGTGTGCACCCGCACCTCGGGTCGCCGTGACGTGACGTTCGATCAGATATTGATGGACGCGCAGATTGCAGAGGAGGACTTCGACCTCAAGCCGAAGAGGGACAGTGATGCCTTAGGGGCTAGTTCTAGTGCAGGGCCAGCCAAGCGATCTCACATTCAGCAGAGGCTAGTTCAGCAGCCATTTCAGGGCCAGGGGCATGTACTTCACCAGCAGGCACCCAGGCAGCAATAATACACTATATGTAACTTCTGTAAGAAGTAAGGTCACGGATGGGACGACTACAGGAAGAGGCAGGGCCTGTGTTTGCTTTGTGGTTCAGCAGAGTATCAGTTGAGGGAGTGTCCCAAGAACATGGCACGATTGGCTCAGGCAGCAGCAGGAGCTAGGGCTCCGACAGGGCAGCAGACGGGACCACCGTTGCAGACTCAGTAGCAGAGTTTTGTCCAGCATCAGCAGCAGGCCAGGGGAGGCCAGCCGGGGCAAGCTTTCGCCATGGCAGTCGATGATGCACAGGCAGAGGGAGAGCTGATTGCAGGTTCCAACCTTTTCGATTCCATTTCTGCATTTGCCTCCTTATAACTGTCTTGAAATTCGATTCTATCTGTTCCTTGTAGTTGATAAATTTTGTTTGGATATTTCATTGTGATTTATTTTCTTCTGAGATAAGTCGTATGGACTAGGTCGTGTCGATTATGGGATCTAGAGTCTTCTATAGTCATGTTAGCTGGCATAGTAAGGACATATAGTCGAATTTTGGACGTATTTTTCGGGTGTAGAAATTTAAGGTTTTCGCGGCCAAGCATGCAGTAATGCAAAATTTTTAAATAGCATGATTCTAGAGATATGTACCTTAGTCAAGGACTCTGTGAATATCGTAGCCTTGCTCACTAGCATGACGAAGATTCTGAGTATCATGATTTTGGACAGACGCATATGATTATCGGACTGTGTGTTTGAGACTGTGATTGTTGGGGTGTTTGACCTGGAAGGAGTACGACCATTTTAATTTCGAGGACAAAATTTTTCTAAGGAGGGTAGACTTGTAGCACCCAATTTCTAAAATAAGGATAATTTTGAACTTTTGTATTTTTATTTATTTAATAATGATATTTAAACCATGTTATGATTTTTGGTGATTTTTTAATTAATTTAAAACTATTTAAAATTATGACTTGTGATTTTGATATTTTGCTAGTGCAACCCTAGAGACTACATGACCTAAAGACTAACCATGACCATGGGGACCTAAGCATGTGATTGGGATGACTAATTGTGACTTTTTAGCCTAGGAGTATTTTGGTCATTTTGACATTTTGTGAGATTGTAATTTATATTAATAAAATATGTGCTAGCTAATTATTTTGAGACTTAACCTAGAAGTCTAGCCTAATCCAGTTTAGTCTTGAGGTTAGAATCATGGTTAGTAGCTATTCACTAGATGCCAAGAATATAAATATCTAGTTTTAGCCTTGTAAGATATTTTAGAGTAGATATTATTGAATGAAACCTAGTTTTCTTCATGACCCTTGATCTAGACTTAATAGCTAAGTTAGAATCGTGGCCACACATTGTGAACCCTAGCAAAACCCAAATTCTTACACCTATGACCAGCCATCAAGCTCATTTCTTCCCATTCAATCACATCATCAAAGTTCTTACCTCTTTTTAAATACCTACACAAATCCCTACTTGTGTTCTTCCCCAAACCTTCACCAATTCCTCATTTCTCCACCAAATTGGACCAAACAAGTTGCATTGGACTCCCCTACAGTAGAGGATACCAATAGTGGGCAGCTAGCAAGGTTTCTAGGGCTTGGGATCGTTGCAAATGGGAGAGGAGCTGTCATTTCAAGCCTATTCATTGAGGTTTCACCCTCAATAGGTAAAACATATCAAACACCTTTAAATTCCCAATTTCTTTCCATAGATGCATCCATTTAGGTTCTCCTAGGTGTAGCCCAAGTTTGGTAGGATTTCGTGTCCATTCGATACCCGTATCGGACACGTATCGGTATTTTTAAACTTGTGTTCGATGAAATGTCACATAGAATTAAAAATTAGTAATTTGCAAAACTAATTGAACAAAAACGTAGCCCTATATATGTACTTTAATTTCCCCACAGACTAAGCAGGATTTGGACTCGTGTTCGTGTCCAAAATGGACACGAACACGCTGCACGACACCCCCGTGCTGTGTCCTGCTGTTCGGGTCCCCTATCTCACTGTACATGACACTTCGACACACCAAATTTGGTGTACACGTGGGGCCATGACTGTCAGGCCAGCCACAAAATTTCAGGAGAAATGATTGAGTATCGAGGGAGTTCTTGATCTCGCACGGATCACGCACACACTGTGCACGTGCGGGAAAACTGCACTGACACGCACTTCGTGTACGGACACGAGGACACTTGGACACGTTTCAGGCTGTGGTACATGAAGCTCTAGACCTACCCTAGCTACTGACACGTGCACGTGACACATGGATGTCTGTGTCGTGTCATACTTGGGTCAACACCTGTGCACGAGGCTGTGCACTGCACAGTTTTGACACCTCTGGACACGGTTTTTGGACACGATTACGACACGAATCATTTCCCCAGTATAGACACACGTGTAGGCATAATAATCCCCAAGTATTTATGTATATATGCATGTATATTTATATGTATCCGAGTGTATATATATATGTATATATATAGTGTAATGTATAGGTGTGTATGTGTCAGTTCTTTGGGTTGGTCTGTGTCCTAGGTAGTGTATTTATGACTGTATAATGTATGTATATATGTCTGTATATATATATAAGTTAATTTCTGTTCAGTTTGAGTTTTGGGTTGGATTCGAATTGAAAAGGGGTTTGAAAATTTACACTATTTTCAAAAGAAAACTGAGACTTGGTTAATGTAGAAAACCTGAGATTGGTTTGTTCAAAAAAAAAACTGAGTTTGGGATTTAACATATAAGTTGGGGTTTGTTTACTGAGTTTTTCCCTAATATGAAAACCTGAGATTGAATGATTGGTAACAATGTTAGTCTAGTTGGAATTTAGGTAGTAACCTGTTAACTGAAACTCACTGAGAATAGGTTCACCTATCAACTGAGTTTAAATGGTTCCTTGAATGTTGTATATAACTGAGTTGTTGATACTTAAAACTGATATGGGTTGCAAGAAAGGCAGAGGGTATATGAGTCTTGTGGAGGGATAAGGCTCATATATTGTGTGGGTGCCTATATATATATATACATATGTGTGTGTGTGTGTGTAAGTAGGAAATTCTTTATGTTTCTATTTAGGGTTGTGTGGGAATATGTTATAGGCAAATATAGGTAAATGGTTGAAGTTAGGTACTAGAAGTTAGTGTATGAGTTAGTGCCAATGTACTAGGGCTAGTTCAGGTTAGTGAGAGTTGGAATGGGGTATTAGCCTACCCCATGAGGACAAGGTGGGAAAAATAGATAGGTAATGTATTGGAAATGTTTTGGATTTGAGATATAGGAAGTAATATAAGGGTAATATACAATATATAGAGTATAGGATAAATATTATATATATAAATATATATTGTATAGATAGACAAGTAGGAAATAACTTGGAATAGGTTAGATTGACCCTGATATTGACCAGAGTTGACTATGAGTGGACTTGACCTAGAAATAGACACACTAGGCCTATTTAGACTTGTAAACTATAGTTTGACTCTTAGTTGACCTAGTTTGACCTAGACAGTTGACCAAAGTTGACCAAGAGTTGACTTTGACCTAGTTGACTTAGAATCATGTAGTTTGCATTACAGATTTCTATTATTTCAATTTGAGTACTTAAATAACATGTTTTACTCTAAATAGGACTTTGTGACACCAGTTCGGACATCCATTCATATCAGTCATTCAGGATGACAGGCGAGTACATTCTCTGATCATTTCATACTTGTTAGGATTTATATTCTTGCTCTAGATTACTTTACATGATGCTGTCACGTCATTATCACGGATTGGTACTATATGGATCTTGTCATGCGATGTTATCTTCCTCGGGGTGTATCAGATACAGTTGTCATATGCTTTTCACGAACATCTTGTATTTTATGTACACCGCTTTCATGTATACTCTTGTGCAATCATGTACTCTCATGATCACGTGAGCAAACATGATAAAAACCTCTTGTACAAGATAACGTAACTTGACTGGATCGTTGTGTATTAATTGGGAAGGGTGAGTAGGAAATGGTTATGTGATCAAAATTCCATCTTGTGAAATCTTGTGAAATCATGTATATGTCCATGGTACACTCACGTATGATGGAGTTACCCTTGCATTGTCCTAACCCGTTTATATAACCATCTCATGCTCTAAATCACAGGTTACTTACAGTTCTTACTTATCATATATATAGATATTTTTAGTTATCAAATCTCTCTCATTTACATATATATTTCTTTACAGTCCATGTATCTTACTCTTGCATGCTTTATATTTTCCAACATGATATGAACTGCGTGAGATGTATTTGTGCTCGCTCCTGTCCTGACTGGACCTGTTAAAAATATTACAGATGATGATGGTGACTGTCCTACCTTCTATAGGACACCTGAGGGTGGCATTCAGGAACCCGAGGAGCATCTAGCTCAGTAGAGGGTGCCTAGTCTAGTCTAGTCTAGTATTTATAGCTTTATGTTTGTATCGGATTGTTCTGATTGTTAGTTGAGACTTAGTTATATTCAGGACTTGTACTTATTTTGTATTGAACATCTACTTTGTGTGGTGTGATAACTCTATTTATATTCAGTTTTTTCCTTTTATCTGATTCCATATCATGCTCTATCTTCCTAGACTTGTGTTTGAGATATAGAGTAGAGATGTTATATTATACCTCCGTACGGAGATGACAGGTTTATATATCTTGTTGAGATGTTAGATGTTATAGATGACCTATACAGCGTTCTACCGCCGACACTGCGGCGTAGGCTGGACGTACCCACGTTCTCGTACCCCTAATCAGGGTGCGGGTCGTGACACAATGATACATTCTTACTTAGGCATGAAGGAGTAAAAAGAAGAATCAATCCTCCCACCTTAAACTGATACGCCTTGTTGTTTGCCGAGCCGATGCGGTACGATTTTATATCTTTGTTGCACGACCAAATCTTCTGACTTAGCCATTCGGACACTTCTTGTTTCATCGAACTACTCGATCGATTCCGACCTACCGTGCCCAAGTCTCAGCCCGTTGCAAGGCGAGGATTTAGGTTTTGTGGACCCGTTGCGAATGAGGTAAAATATCGACATCTAATATTTCAGCAAAAATGGATAGCCTGCACATGAAACCAACTAAAATCAATACTTGTATCGATTCGGACTTGCGCCTTGGTCGATTCGATTTCTTAGAATCTTCGAGCCGACTCAACGCACTTATCCTTCGGGGCAATGCAGCGCTTTGCATCGATTCAACTCGATGCATTCTTTGGGACAATGCAACTCTTCGTATCGACTTAGTTCGATGCATTGCTCGGGACAACGTAACTCTCGTATCGATACATTTTATTCGGTCAACGCGACTCTTTGAGTCAACGTCTCAGCGTAATGCGCCGTACGGAGCGGGACATTACAAGAAGTTCTATGTGACAAGAAAAAAAATACTTATCACTTAAGGTGTATTATATGATAAGTGAAAATTATTGTCACTTAGAATATATTATGTGACTTTTTTTTTAAAGAATTGTAACAACAAGTTCTTTGTGACAAGTGAAATACTTGTCACTTAAAATGTATTATGTGACAAGTACAAATCTTTGTCACTTAAATTTTATTTTGTGACTTCGTTATAAAATTGTAACAGTAAGTTCTATGTGACAAGTAAAACACTTGTCACTTAAGGTATATTTTGTGGCTTCCTTAAAGAATTGTAACAGTAAATTTGTCACTTAAGGTGTATTATGTCACTTAAGAAGTATTATGGCAGAATTTATATATATTATTATTTTTCCTTTAACAAACTAATGGTATTGGTGTAATGGTAGGATGTTTGATTTTGGAGTAAAAGGTTGAGTGTTCGAATCACATAGATCAAAATATATATAATTTATATTTTTATTTACCAGAAGATGCTATTTATGACAATATCGTGCGTCATTTATAGCATTCATAGTGTCGATGCATGTTCTCACAAAAAGAATACTATCAGTGACAAGATTTGCTTGTCACAGTTGAAAGATTTTGTGACGCTATAATGACAAGGTTTGCTAATCACAGTTGAAAATATTTTGTAATGCCATATTTTAGTCGTCACTTTTTCTTTTAGCTACGAAGGTATATGTAACGGTAGTAAGTTGTCACTGTATTCGTCAGAAGATATGTTGTGACAAGATTTACAACTTCTGTGAAAACTTTACATGTCACAGAAATCATGTTTTCTTGTAGTGAATTAAAGATGATACGAATTCACCACAACTTTCAGAAGTAAATCTTGAGATGCATATTGCAAATTGACGGTCCGTGTGACGGTCACATAATCCGGCAAGTCAGATGATGTTAATCCAACGATGACGGTCCGTGTGACGGTTACATAATTTTACGGGGAAGTTCGTAAGCGCATTTCGATCCATTATGCGACATCGAGGAGCCCTGGACTGACGGGACAAACGTGTGTAAGTGGATCGAACTCTGCCAATAACTGATATTCCTCTAGGGTTTTTTTTCGATCCTTCTTCGCGGCCGGGATCACTTGCCGATGGTCGGGATGGCTCGTCGAAAGTGGAGGCGAGAATGGCGGAGCGAGGGGCGTTGGTCAGGTTATGGAAGTGGCAGAGGCGATTTAGATTTGGATTGGATGAATTTCGGTTGAGTAATTAAAAAAAATTATAACTTTTTGTGCACAATATATTGAACGTCTTTTAAGCTTTTTGGGTCCACTGTCCCCAACTCTCACCACAATTGAAAACAATAATACGCTCCCGTAGCTCGATCCTGCACTAATCTTCCGCCACCCAACTAAAGCTTTTATGCCTCTCTCCGCTAACCACAACGGTCACTCGGATTTGATTGGTTGAGAATTAACTAATGAGTATAAGATGTTTCAAAAGAAATAAAGTTTCGAATTATAAACAACAAATATTTTATGAGAAGTTTTTTTTTACTTAATTTACTTATTTATTTGTTTTATTTTTTCATTTTAAAAACCAAATCTATATTTTATTTATTTAGTTATTATTTATTTTATTTGCTATATACATTTATTAATTAGTTAAGGAATTCATCTAATTGAGTTTTTTCAAATAAATAATAAAAATTTAAAAATTACGACAAATTTGAGGGGGATTACTGATAATAGATTAAATGTGTGTTAGATCGTCCATCTGATAGAGAGGCATGTAAGTACTTTGATTAGATGTATCCTGACTTCATATATGAGGAATGTTAGATTGGGGCTCTCCTATGATGTGTTCACCCCTCCGAGAATGGCGGACTCTCAATAATTTTGTGATCCCGTGATTGTCATGCTTTACAATCTACCGTTTTGATTTGCATGAAGATTCCGTATATGCTTTACAATGTTAGATTGGGGCTCTCCTGTGATAGTTCACCCCTCCTCGACTGGCGAACTCTCAATATATAATTTCGTTATCCAGTGATTGTCACATTTTAATAAAGACTCCATATATGCTCCTGACGCTCCCAATTAATCTGGAAGAGAAAAATTGATGCCTACTTGCAAGATATATGAGTCGAAGCAATTGCGGGATATCGACGCCTAGAGGTAACTTTCAGTAAAACTTATGTTATTATTTTGACATATGTCAATTCTCATGCATATTTAATTGTATATTTATGTTTGCATTTGCATTTAGGTACAAGCCTTGTGCAGTTAAACGTTAGCTTGGAGATTTCATATGGGAGAATTACGTTCGTGTCAACTATAGGGAGGTGCGCCCATAAGATGTTGTGGAGGCAGTGTTTCCTAGTAATAATTAGTATTTCAAATATTCATTTATATTTAATTTGCATACAATTTAACTTGTAGGATTCTTATCTTATATGTATTTATTGAAAATATTTTCTGGGTACAAGGCTCATAAAATTATGAATCAATACGAATCATTCACTGTGAAGATTATAGGGATGCCATGGATGATCAGAAGAAGAAACGACTAAGATGAAGATCATCGCACGTTGTAGATTTTTTACAACCTAACCTTAATGCCATAATCCTTGTCAGCAATTCGGCAAACAGAAAAAATTTGACGACGAAAATACGATTATATATCGACGCAGTACAAGTAAAATACGTTGAAAAAATCCGTCAATTATTCCTTCAATAAAAAAAAAAAATTAAGGTTCGAAACTTCACATGCTTTAAACAAGTTGTCAAAATTGATTAATTAAACGGATTTTCATCATGTTTTTTTTGCCAAATTTTTCAATAATTCATATGGAACATGTTTAAAACTTCGCATGCTTAAATTTGTATACTAATTTGAATATGTCAAAAGTATGCAAGTATTATACGTTTTTGAAAGATATGAAAAAATTCGTGTATAATACGAGTTTTATTCGGGTGATTGCTAACAAGGGCCATAAATATCATAAATGAAAATTTTCACACAATTTCAATTATGTTTTCAATAATTATGATGATCTCGCCTTGAATAACGTGGTATTTCAATTGTAAGGGTATCATTACAAGTTGGAAAAACAAAATGGATGAAGGATCTTTATGTATTCAGAAAAAAGAGAGTAAAAAAAAAAGTGTTTCAAGAAATAATAACCCCCCACAAATCTTTGCTTTTAGCATGCTAGGAAAAATTTCATACTCAGAAAAGCTCATGTGTTGATGAATCTGCAGTTTGTCCTCACTTCTCCGCCCACAGGGTTCGTTATGTTCCCCATCCTCACCATGGAGTCGGAGAACTGCTTGAAGAAGGCGAGGGCGTCCGACGCGTACGTCTTGACGAGGTCGGCCGTGTCGAAGCCTATGAGGCTCGAGTACAGCTCCTGGTCGGAGCTCAGAAGGCCGTCTCCTCCGACGAGGGACTCGTAGAAGGCGTTGTCGAAGAGGTAGGGGGTGACGTGGTCCATGGCGGCGAGCTTGTCGTCCCCTCCGCTGACGGGACACGTCTTCCTCAGCTTGCCGAGCAGGGCCTCGGAGGCCAAGTCGAGGTGCGACGTCAGTTCGAAGCCTCCGTAGATTCTTTCGCGGAAACTGGTGCATCTTGCCATGCCAATGGTGTGAGCCCCTGTACGTAGTTCAGACCACCAGTTAACTGCCACTTAGGTTTGTACTAGAGAGCAGACATGCATGCATGGTGAGTGGTTTTGCACGATCTAGAAAACCCCTAGGTATATAAATTCAATGCTAGATACCTTTGTACATTAGACTTGCTTTAGATATAATCCCAGAAACAAAATACAAGAATAAGACATCTTTGATCCACCGAACTCGAGTGACTCTTGTGGTTATCGAGAAAAGGTATAAGAGCCCGGCTGCGTGACAGAAGATCAATGGATCGAGCCACGAGAACCTATTATTCCTTCCATTTATTTGGTGGAAGTTGGAAACAGTGGTCGTCGGACATCTCAAAAAAAGACATCTGCACTGCACCGAGTGTACATGCTCCAGTCCCATATTTACTGGAGTCCCAAAATTAAGATCTAAGTTCCCAGAATTAATATGTAAGTTGTTACTTATAAAAAATATTAATTGTGGCATAGTGATTAATATAAAATAATTGTGGTGTAATGATTAACGTCTTATAAAATAATGCTATTTGTTCCTCCAAATCATGACGTGGCATGTTAATGTGGCGGCTGACAAAATAAATTTAAAATTAACATTAAAATTAATATTAATATTAGCATTAACATTAATAGTAACACTAACAATTAAATTAATATTAACGTTAACATTAACATTAATTTTAATGTTAATGTTAATATTAAAATTAGTATTAAAATTAACATTAATATTATTATTAACATGAAAATAGATTGGGTAATTAAATTTTTGGGTTAAAATTTGTCATGTCATATAACACATAATATTGTTTAATATGACACGTCAACTGCCACATAAGGAGAGATAGTTTGGAGGAACAATTTGAAGATACAAATAGCAATACTTCATATGATAGTCTTGTACTTTAGAAGTCCTTAGTTCAAATCTTATTAATAAAGATCAATTTAGTTTTTTAATTAATTTTTTATATTATATATGTAACTATTTTGAAAGTTCGTTTTGGACTGCAATGAGCTCAATGCTGGCCTTGCATTTATCATTATAAGATTTGTAACTTTACGCGAAACATTAAACTTTCTTGAAGAAGAAGAAAGAAGAAGCAAATTAAAGGGCTATTTAGTTTGAGGGTTTAGTATAATATTCGAAATTTACGTTCATGTGTCTATGTTATCTGTTATCCAGAAGAGGATTTGGGTCTCGTCTTTACCGTTGACTTGAAATGATGGTCCAAAATGGAGACCTAAACGAAAAATTTGAATATTATAGAAACCTAGACGAGATGACAGTTAGTCCAAGTAAACCGTCAAGATGAGACCCAACCCTTTCCTGAATAATATGTAGACCTAAAATTAAATTTCGAATATTATACTAAGACGCTATAACTAAATAACTCCAAACTAAAGCTCACTCCTTACCAGGAATAATCTAGTTCAAAGACACTTACGGTTACTTATGGTCTTTGTTGTTAGGGAAGCTGTAACATGAATATATGGGACGTACATACCGACGAGGGCAACCAAGTCTGTGACCGAGAGGCCTTTCTCCAGGAACTTGGTCATCTGCGCGACGAGGCCTTGATGAGGAGTAGGGATGTCTGCATCTGCTAGTTCCAGACTGGTACTCTTGGCGTCTCTCCTTCCGACGGGGACATCCCAGTAGGGCCCTCCAACCTGCAATGTATTTCGTCATATTCATATATATGATGATGCATGGCAGAAATGTATACATCACTGGCAACAACAAATATTTGTATCGAACCATTAATATTCTTGGCATTCATTCTTCATATTTTCTTCTATTGTGGATTAGACCTCTACTTGATCATGATGCGTGCATGATCCATATTCATTGTATATGAACGATATGTTCAAGAACTTATAAGGGATTACGGCAGTAGCTACGTTGTCCGCGGGTTTGGACCGCAGTCATGTCTCACGGGCTGCGTGTCGCACACACATTGGCGGAAGAGCGGGGTGGGCCCGGGGGGGGGGGGGGAGGGGGGGGGGGGGGGGTGACATGCGGGCACGCGCACGGTCAACCCTCTGCGGGCAAAAAAAGAATTTTCGAATAAGAAATTAAGGGGGTGTGCGTCTCTATCACTACAATATATTCTTCACACTACTCTAGTTCTTTCTCATATATATATGCAACTTTGAGCTGTTGCTTCTAGCTTATGTTATCACTGTCTTTACAGAAATGAGTTTTTGCCCGCACGGTGGGTGGGGTTGGGATAGGGAGGCCCACCCCCCCCCCCCCCCCCCCCCCCCCCCCCTGTCCTCTTGCACCACACTTGGGGCTTATCCCAGATTTTCCGCAGCCACCCTCCAATGGAGAGGCGATACAGGCAGAAATGCGGTCCAAAGCTGTGGACAAAGTAGCATGTCTTTGTCTTATGCTTACATTTGCATTATCAAAAGGTTTATTGAAGAACTTGAGATTTTTTTTATTCCTAACGTTTATTTTCGGGTTTGTTGATCATACATACCAGAAGAGTTGCATCTCGAGCGGCCACGGCGAGGAGGTCCGCACAGGAGACGGTCCCTGGGCACTTCGACTCCAGTTGGTTCTTTATGCGGTCCACCAGGTCGAAGCCTATCAAGGAATTCACGTTCTGCGAGGCTGTCTTCTCTCCTTTGAGAGTTGCGGTGTCGTCAAGAAGTACGGAACCGTCGCATCCCTGCATGCATGATCGATCGATGTTCAAGATTTATTAGTACTATGAATACCACCTTCGTATGCTCGTTAATTTGATGTATATGAATACACTTTCAATCTTTTTGTTGTAGTGGCTAGTGGCTAGTGGCTATTGGCTATGCATTCACTCGGATGATGAATCACTAAGCATACAGCGCCCTTGATGAATTTGAATTTGAGAGATGCTACATAGACCGCAGTTTGTAACCGCGATCCAGGCCCACATGCCAGGTGTCGGATCATCATTGGAGGAAGGTTTCCGGATTTTTGGGGGGGTGGGCCCCAAGATAGCAGGGGGGTGAATGGGAGGGGGACACGTCGGCATGGGCACAGCCGCGGTCCCCTCCCGCGGTCCATTTAGAGTTTTTTTTGAATTTATGGGGCTGCTATTTTGAGCATCTAGAGAGAAGTCAGAATTTTGGAGTAGTGTGGACTAGCTAATAGTTACTAAAAGTTCTACAAAAAAATATCAGCCGCTGCAGCAGATAATGAAAGATGTAGGGGACTCCTAGTATTTTTTTTTTATCATTTTGTGAAAGGAGAAATTGAAAGAGTCGGGAGTAACCTGGATTAGCGAGTTGGAGAAATGGGCTGACAGTTTGGACTACACCTCCATTCATCTAAGAAAAAAATTGACTTTTTTTGGGCTTGCACTGGGCTAGGCCAGTGCAGCTCAAATGTACCTCCCGTCTTGTGGCCGTCCAATGGTCGTGACCGTCCATTGTCCGTGCTATGTATGGACCCCCATTAGAGCATGGTAGAATTTATAAAAATGATATAATTTGACCATTCTTGGTTGTGCCCGTCCAATGACAGAGCCTACGTGACAGCGGCTTATATTTCCCGCTAGCACCGGAAAACACTTCCTTAAAATCCGGACCGGAGGCTAATAATGGGTGGCCGTCATGTGGCGCAGGTCAGTGACGATCACACCCAAAGGGCGGACCAAATAGCAGCTTCCCGAGATTTAAGGGGCACAGGCTGGTACTAGCAGGAGGCCAATAGGGGACAACCGTGTGGCGTGAAAAATGAAAGTCAAGTCCTCTGGACGGTCAAAACTGCATTTTCCTTGAATTTATTTTCCTTCGAAAATTTATCACTATGCAATTATGTTGCACGGATATGGTACCTATTCTATTTTGATACGTAACAATATAGTTTAAGGGTCTGCTTGGTAACAATATTTTTACTGCTTTTGGGATTTTTTGAACTGACGTTGATTATGAAAACTCATGCTTGTTTTTTCTTATGAGGCATTGGTTTTGTTGGCTCAAAATAATGTAATTATGGGTGTCTTTATACCCAAATCGGTGGATTTTAAATTTTATTGTTTCATTTTATTTGTATCCTCACCTAAAATATGTAATCATAACTACTAATATCTTACACTATTTTTTTTTTCTCATTTGTGTTTTTTTTCTATTTTTTTTTCAAACTATGGCTACTTTTTCAGTAAGTTTTTTTTAAAAAAAAATTCTCCTACTTCCAAAAGACGTTTCTATTATTTCATGTCTTCCTATTAATTTTGATCAAATATGGACTTCTACCTCCTGATTTGGCGTGGAGTTGGTGACAGTTTCCACACTCGAGACCATTTTATTTATATATGGATATATATATATGTAATTTTATTAGTGATTGCTGGTTAATGAAGTACCAAACATGAATTGGACTGGTTTAAAAACTACTACTTAAAACCACCCAAAATTTTACTTTCGTAACCATTCGTAATCGGTACTCATCTTATCGTTGCTACCGTACAATTATTGCCAAGCAGAACATAAAATTCTAAAAAATATGTCCAATACATGTGCGATATTTTTGCAGTGTCCATTCGTGCATGCTTCCAAGTGTTTAGTGTGACTATATATACTCTACCTCACTGACGTATTTCGAGTCTTCTTCTTCCAATGCCCTCTTCAATTTCTAAGGCACGGAAGATCTCATTTCGCTCGCCCCGTATGTTTAGTGGTCGAGTGAGGAGATGATAATTTAGTAGATAGCTCAGGTCGGAGCAACGTGCTATCGGACGTTCAACAAGCAGTCTCACGATCCGGCATGAGTATCCCAAAGAGCTGGTGATTGGCCACAAAAACCTCTTCTCTTTCTCAAGGAGAAAATAAAGAGAGAAAAAAAAAAGAAGAAGCAGAAGTCGCATCTGCTTCCTCCTTTAGCTGAACCAGAAAATTTCATCCGTTCTCTGAGACCGAAGGTTTGAGATCCATGAGAGATATGGTGTCAGGCGCTGTTAAGTCCTTGGGATACACTTTGCATATTCTTAATTAACAGGCCTACTTCAGCATACATGTTTGTTTGGTTTTTTTTTTTTTTTTTTCCCGATGTCCGGCATGATGCACTGGACTTTGTACACACTATGTTACGTGTCATTTGGATTCAATGTCTGCAATTTTTACACACACACCCGTATTTCTGTGATTCGATTTCGAGATTGTCCGTCTAACCAAGAAGGTCATCGCTCACCACATGAGCGAGTTGAGTTCGGTAGCATACATGTTCAAATTAACCATATATATGCGCAGTGCCGCATGCATGCAGATGATCAATAAGACTGGCTGACTGACCTGGACGAAGCAGTCGTGGAAGTGGAGGCGAAGGATGGCCGCAGCGTTCCTGGGGTCCTCCTTCACCGCGCACTCCATCTCCGTACGAACGACCTTCTGCGCGTCGGGGCACGTCTTCGAGTAGTAGTCGAGGCTCAGCTGCGACGGGTCTTGCGCGCGCGACACGTAGACGAAGCTCCCCAGCCACAAGCCCGCCATCATCATCATCATCATCATCAGTCTCGACAGAGTGGTTTGGTACTGACGACACTGGCCTGCCACTGCCATTAATGCGCAAGTTCTTAATTTCTTTCTTTCTTTCTTCTTCTTCTTCTTCTGGGTTCTGGCTAATATATATAGCATGGCAGCAATTAAATGCGTGTACGTACGTTTTTTTGTATGTTGGTCGATGGAAGAGGCACTGTGCTGCACAGTCAAGAGGAGATCAGCTAATCTTGGTGGGGTTGGTTGGAGGCAGCAAGCTACAATTCATCCAACCAGGATGCTTCTTTGAAGCGGTTTCTCTCTCTCTAGGGTTGTTATTTTATTTTACTTTTTATTTTTATTGTTATTTTATTTCTTTGCGATGTCTATAGGGTTGTTATTTAGACCCAAACCCCGTCCCCACCCTAGACTCAATCCGCATTATCTGAATCCGAATTAGGGATGAGCATTTGGTTAATTCGGCTCAAATCAAATCGAATACTCGAAAATTAAATTATACCGAAAATCGAATAAACAAAACCGAAATCGAAACGAAAAGGTCTATAACCAAATCAAACCGAACTGAATAAAATCGATTTGGTTTTCGGTTTATTCGATTTTTCGGTTTATTGACAATTTTTTTTGTTTGTTTATATATATATATATATATATATATATATATATATATATATATATATATATATATTGAAACAATGGATAATTGTGGCGAATTCGCCTCCACTGGAGCTCGAACTCCGGATCACTTGGGCCGCATGCATCTCTCTTAACCACTAGGCTAGAGGTCATTTGCATATATATATATATATATATATATATATATATATATATATATATATATATATATATATATATATATATAGTGTGTTAGTGTAACGGTAAGACTGTTGGCACAGGGGTGTGAGGTCGCGAGATCGATCCCCCACAGGAGCGGCAGGGTGGCAGTGACCATGGCTCCCGGGGCAAATGCTGGCTAGGTGGCTCTAGCCCGAGGGCTTTAGTCCACGAGCATTTGGTTTATATATATATATATATATATATATATATATATATATATATATATATATATATATATATATATATATATATATATATATATATATAAACTAAATTTTCTTGTTCGATTTTTGGTTTTGGACAAAACAGAAACCGAATAAAAATTTTTAGTATTTTCAAAATTAAAAATGAACCGATTTTTTTAAAACCAAACCGAATCTCTTATTTGGTTCGGTTCGGTTCAATTTTCAATCCAAAATCTAATAATGCTCACCCCTAGTCCGAATATGAATCCGACTGCCATTAGAGAATTAGCAAAATTTAGACTCCGGAAATGGTGAAATTTTGAGTGGAAGACAAAAAAATAGAAATATACTTTCCATTTCCATCCATATGGAAGAAATAAATTTTACTCTAAATGAAAATGAAAGGGATGCACTTTCTTTTTTTTTGGCATGGAAGAACAAGCAAAAAAAATAAAAAAAAATAATATATCCTTTATCAATTATATCCTCAACTAAACAAACTTATTTACCATTTGAAAAGAAACAATGAATCATTTTCTTCATTTTCTTTCTTCTATTTTTCTTTCTCTCACTTTTCTCTTCTACCAAACCGATCCTTAAACTCTAGTAAGAAGAATAAAAAAGTGAAAGGAAAGAAAATAGTAGAGATTCTTCCATATGGAAAGAATTTTTATTTTATTATTTTGTGTTTGATAAGAAGGATGAAAAATAAAAATATACATACTTTCCAAATAAAATATAGTGAACAGGTAAGTAGGAAATAATATATACTTTTAGTTTTAACAAAACAAAGAAGAAGAGAAACTTATGATCAAATGATTCAAATCTGTTCAAAAGGCTGAGCCGACCAGGTTACAGTGTATATGTTGGTGTTTTTGCCTTTAGACTAGGAAAGATAGTCCCACATCTGTAGTGCCCCGTCCCGCTCAGTCAATCGGAATAATCGAAACGCCGACGGCGTTCCGACTTAGCCTTGCAACGGCTGCTCGAAGACATCGCTCGGTCAAGGCGACCGTCCGCTCAGGTGGGGTAGTTTCGGTGAACTTGCCTCATCTTAGCCTTCACATAATAAATCGCATGTTTTTAACTTGCACAATTAGGTTTGATAATAAAAGAGAATAATCCACATAGCTAAGGAATAATCCCGACAGGTCAAAATGAGTAGAATATGGAAAGGTCCAATGGTCGGCTTAGAGTTGGTGCACGACGTGCTTTGAAAATGACACTCGATCCTTCGTCCCGTGGCTTGGGAGAAGGAAAGTTGGTTGAGTAGGCGAAGTTATGAACGTAGCCTAAGTCATAGGCGTCGCCCGCATGAATGCTTCATAAAGCGTGCACGGTCCCATCGTCCAAGGCTTGGCATAGCCTTAGTTTGCCCATGATATAAGTTGCGTTGAACGGATTATGACATAAGTCTAGGCACCCAAATGACTTGGTCGTTCGAAGTCGAATGCGTGCACGATACGTTCCCACGACGCAAGGCTTGACGCAGTCTTTGCTCGTCAAGTTGTTGCAAAGTTAAGTAAGGCAAGGACTATCAAATAGGCGTTCATGAGTTGAATAGTCCCACAATCCCAAGGCCCGTCGTATAAAGTATGATTCGGGCGGTAGTGTTGCATAGAACATGATTGGCTTAAGGCACGATGCACAGACTTAGCATTTTAAGGCACGAACTACGGTTGATTCATTGAGTTTAGAAAAAGGGCAGAAGAAAGAAGTATGCTCGCAGCTATAGGTCGTCGAGGCGGTCTCAAAAGAAAGAAGAATGCTCGCTACTATAGGTCGTCGAGGCGGTCTCAGATTTGAGAAGTATTGAACTTGGCCCTGAAAGAAATGGTGACACTAGAGGTAGCATGACTGTGTGAGACGTCAGTTTGAGTCGAGTCTTGCATGGTCATGGACAACTTGTTGACAAGGTGGGTCGTTTCCCTTTACGGCAACCCGGTGGCCACGGAACTGTTGCGGCCGCGATTGGAAACAAGTAATTAGCTGTACTGGGCACGGGTTAGGCGGGGACTTGCAGCGAGGCTAGCTACCTTACGCTGAAAGGGCACCCGTCTAACAAAAGCTAAAGGAGTCCACGATGGTTCTGGGAGTCAGTGACCAATTTATATAGATGAGTAGGCACGGGCGGCAATCCGCATGTGTGCCTTTGGATTGAGTTGAGTTGTTGAATATGTGTACAGTTAGAACACAAATGTTTGGGCCTAAGAATGGATACAACATAGGCGACGTGCTTCGGCACGAGATGTGGCGTCAAGTCTCAAGTGTTGATATGTGAGTTGTATAAGTTGGGTTTGAGTTGTTCGAGTTTAAGTCAGGAATCACCGCAAGGCAAGTCGGTCGAGTGACACTTAGCCCAGAAGTCTTGATTGGGTCAGTTGGTGATCAAAGTAGCACGGGCCACGAGGTGGCGATGTGGTTAGTCTTACTGAAATACGAGGCACGGCCTCAATATGGGTTTTGTAGCACAGTCACGTGGAAAAGGAGTCTATCGTGTAGTTACGTCTCTGATTTTGGGCCGTAAGGCAAACACGACTTGATAGGTTAACGTTGATATTGCAAGCACGGGATGGTCTAGAGACACAAAATAGGCCAAGGCGTCGGTCCTAAAACAAATCCTAAGACAAGACTAGAAAGACAATTAATAAGAAGGGACTATGTTGCACAAAGTAAATCTAACATGTTGGTTTTTTATGGATGGGCGAGGAGCTCGTTCCACCAGTACAGTTGAGTACTGACACCCACATAGTTTTCATGTGCAGGCACAGGTAGAAGCTCGTGGCACGAAGTTCGCTTGGATACGTCGAGGCACGGAGTTCCTTGGCGATTCGAAGCGTGCGACCGCATGTATTCAAGACTTATACAGGACATAATGTATGGACGTCGCCTTCCGAAGCATCCGCTGGCTCAAGACATGTATTGAGAGATGAGAGAGAGCTGAGTGACTTGTAATGTGAGATGAGTAAGCTTAAAAGACTTATAATCTTGGTCTTGCGCCCCATTGTAACCTTTTTTTCAATATCAATAAAAGAGTGTTTTGAAATGACTTGTGTTTTGTTTCAAATTCTGCTGCTATTATTCAATGTCTCTGCTTGGGACTTCTGTGCGACGACCCCGTCGCAGCCGCTGAAATCGGCCGTTATGGAATCCGCCTTGCACGAGCGAAACCTAGGCTCGTACGACATCACGCCTTAGCGAGAATGATCGCTCCTACGGAACCGGGGCGTGACATAATGGTATCAGAGCACGGCTTTACGTCCTTGGACTATCGATTGAATTCTTTAACTTCGTTGTTTCCGCAAACTCTGAAGTGTTGCTTCCGCAAAGTTGATATCGTTGGTGCGCTCTCTCTCAAATGTCCCACGGATGTCCATACAATAAGTCTATCTATTTTACAAAACGTAGAAAAATAGTTTTTGACAAGAAATAAAAAGATGGTTCGCATAGGCACGATTGGCTAAGTCGGGCTGGACATATACACCAAAGTTACGTCGACCTTAGAAAAGTCGAGTGCGGGAATTAAATAGTGTTGAGCAAGAATGAGTTGGACTCAATTGAGTAAAAGAGATGACTATCGATAGGGGTGCTATCGAGCGACGACAACGTCGGTGCGATATAGATGAGCGTGCTTGGAAATTGAGGAATGGTTCGAACGAAAATTTTTGAAGAAGTAGATTTTGATTTGAATGATAAGTTGAGGATTTGTTGAATGACTTCATCCCTGAGTGGTGTATGCGATAGCCTCAGGAATGTCGATCGATCGATTGAGGATTCGAGGTGTCAATGAATCTATCAACGAGCGTCGCGTGTATGCAAAGCCGTAGATTGAGTATCGTTGAACAAGTTATAGTCTTACGATTTGACGATGTGTGATTCAAACAACTTAGAATTTGAGGTGCACGGGACATGCACGGGACGTGCACGGGATTGAGGATTCGTAAGTATGAAACGCAAAAATCATCGAGTAGATGAAATCGAATCGAGGAAAAAGTTAAGGTGTAGCGAACGGATGACTTGATAAAGGAAATCGATAGGTGAGATCGTATAGAAAAAGTTAGCACGATGGGAAGATAGTATGCATGAAAATTTAAATTTTGAAGTTACACAATGACTCTGAGGATTGGAATGGATGTCGTTCGATGATTGAGTTAGCAAGAATGATGCGAATTGAGGAAATACGTTGGTCGATGACTTAAGATAAAGGGATAATGATCGAACTTGAATTGAATGTCGAGGAGATTATCCAGTCGAATAATGGCATCATTCGTACGACTCAAAATTGGTTGCAAAGGAAGATCGTCAGGTTACGCATATCGTCGATGGTATTGAGGCATATCAAAGATTGATATGCGACAACTCGGGGGTACTCTGATTCGGCGAATGACGATCGTACAAGTGTTATTGTTCAGTTCGATGCCATACTTAGGATTTTGATTGAGATGAATGTTGGATGAAAATGATTGTGTCTTGAGGGTTACACGGATAACCACATCGTCGACATTCTTGCCTTGCGTGAGCGCAACTCCAGCCTCACACATGTGTTGTGTCAGATTTGGGGTGATTGTTCTACGTGAGCGCTGACATGGTGATTCATGTCACGGAAATGATCGAACTCGGAAAATTAGGATACGACAACTTTGATTGTCTCGACTTGTCGGTTTGATACGAAGAAAAATTTGAGGATGTTAGGACTTGTGATTGATGAATGAAATAAACTTAAAGATTGAGTAGGTCCAATTCGTGTATCGAGAATGAATTAGTCTAGACTCGAACAAGAGTTACGTCCCGATGAGGATGATTATCCCGCGGGAGCGTGCATGGTGATTCATGCCCACCATGGATAATCTGACTTGCGTGAGATCGGGGCGCAACGTATTGTTAAGTCAGATGACCTTGTGATCGATTTCGTGAATTAGAATAAATGACTTAGGGAGTATGGAATGTGAATTATGGTTTAGCGATGAATTGTGTTATAGCGTGCTTAACTTGGAAGGATTAATAGGCGTATTATGTCGAACGTGTTCGAAGAAATAGACTATACGAAATGGCTTGATGAACGAAGTGATTTGATATGTCAAGAAATTGGTTGAAATATGAGTTATCGTAGGATGGCTTTGCTGAATGACTCGGACCCCGTGCGATGAATGTTGGGATGCGTGTAGGAAATCTATGCTCGAAGTTTAGAAATCGGAGTGACGCGAGCTTGGGTAGAAAACCTCGTACTATCAACTTGGTTTGACCTTAGGATGGGGTCAGTGTTGATATTATTGTTTGAGAACTATGATTCCAATGCTGATGATTGACTTTAGCTTAAAGACATAGCCTAGTGATTAGGCAGACGTCCTGGCGCGAAGACATAGGAATTATGGAGGTACCACTCGCGAGTCTCGGTTGACATGCACGTATATCAGGGACGCCCGAATATGTACACGATCCGACTCGAGTGGTGATGGAGGATTCTCTATCACGAGGCGTGGCTGAAATGCATGTATTTTAGGGACGCTTAAAATATGTACACGATCCATACTAAGTGATACATTGAATTCAAGTGAGACTTGAGGAACATGAAAGTGTCAAGTATTTTGAGATTGTAAGTTTTGAAGAAAAGATTGTGGGTAGCACGAGCGTGGCTCGGATTTGAGGAAACACAGAGGAGAAGTGTGTGCGAGAGTCCTTGAATGTTGAGTAAAGTGATAAGTCGATAAGTGTACTCAGTTAGTTTCGAGGACCAAAATTTTTCTGAGTGGTGTATGATGCAGTGCCCCATCCCGCTCAGTCAATCGGAATAATCATAACGTCGACGACGTTCGGAGTTAGCCTTGCAACGGCTGCTCGAAGACATCGCTCGGTCAAGGTGACCGCCCGCTCAGGTGGGGTAGTTTCGGTAAACTTGTCTCATCTTAGCCTTCACATAATAATTCGCATGTTTTCAACTTGCACAAGTAGGCTTAATAATAAAAGAGACTAATCTACATCGCTAAGGGAATAATCCCGACAGGTCAAAATGAGTAGAATATGGAAAGGTCCAATGGTCGGCTTAGAGTTTGTGCACGACGTGCTTTGAAAATGACACTCGATCCTTCGTCCCGTGGCTTAGGAGAAGGAAAGTTGGTTGATTAGGCGAAGTTATGAACGTAGTCTAAGTCATAGGCGTCATCCGTATGAATGCTTCATAAAGCGTGCACGATCCCATCGTCCAAGGCTTGGCATAGCCTTGGTTTGCCCATGATTTAAGTTGCGTTGAACGGATTGTGACATAAGTCTAGGCACCCAAATGACTTGGTCGTTCGAAGTCGAATGCGTGCACGGCATGTTCCCACGATGCAAGGCTTGACGCAGTCTTTGCTCGTCAAGTTATTGCAAAGTTAAGTAAGGCAAGGACTATCAAATAGGCGTTCATGAGTTGAATAGTCCCAAAATCCCAAGGCCCGTCATATAAAGTATAATTCGGGCGGTAGTGTTGCGTAGAACACGAATGGCTTAAGGCACGATACACGCACTTAGCGTTTTAAGGCACGGGCTACGGTTGATTCATTGAGTTTGGAAAAAGGGCAGAAGAAAGAAGTATGCTCGCGGCTATAGGTCGTCGAGGCGGTCTCAGAAGAAAGAAGAATGTTCGTGACTATAGGTCGTCGAGGCAGTCTCAGATTTGAGAAGTATTGAACTTGGTCCTGAAAGAAATGGTGACACTAGAGGTAGCATGACTGTGTGAGACGTCAGTTTGAGTCGAGTCTTGCATGGTCATGGACAACTTGTCGACAAGGTGGGTCGTTTCCCTGTACGGCAACCCAACGGCCATGGGATCATTGCGGCCGCGATTGGAAACGAGTAATTAGTTGTGCTGGGCATGGGTTAGGCGGGGACTTGCAGCGAGGCTAGCTACCTTACACTGAAAGGGCATCCGTCTAACAAAAGCTAGTGGGGTCCACGATGGCTCTGGGAGTCAGTGACCAATTCATATAGATGAGTCGGCACGGGCGGCAATTCGCATGTGTGCCTTTGGATTGAGTTGAGTTATTGAATGTGTGTACAGTTAGAACACAAATGTTTGGGCCTAAGAATGGCTACAACATAGGCGACGTGCTTCGACACGAGATGTGGCGTCGAGTCTCAAGTGTTGATATGTGAGTTGTATAAGTTGGGTTTGAGTTGTTCGAGTTTAAGTCAGGAATCACCGCAAGGCAAGTCGGTCGAGTGATACGTAGCCCAGAAGTCTTGATTGGGTCAGTTGGTGATCAAAGTAGCACGGCACGCGAGGCGACGATGTGGTTAGTCTTACTGAAATGCGAGGCACGGCCTCAATATGGATTTTATAGCATGGTCACGTGGAAAAGGATTCTATCATGTAGTTGCGTCTCTGATTTTGGGCCGTAAGGCAAACACGACTTGATAGGTTAACATTGATGTTGCAAGCAGAAATAGTCTAGAGACACAAAATAGGCCAAGGCGTCGGTCCTAAAACAAATCCTAAGATAAGACTAGAAAGACAATTAATAAGAATGGACTATGTTGTACAAAGTAAATCTAACGTGTTGGTTTTGTATGGGTGGGCGAGGAGCTCATTCCACCAGTACAGTTGAGTACTGACACCCACATAGTTTTCATGTGCAGGCACAGATAGAAGCTCGTGGCACGGAGTTTGCTTGGATGCGTCGAGGCACGAAGTTCCTTGGCGATTCGAAGCATGCGACCGCATGTATTCAAGACTTATACATGATATAATGTATGGATGTCACCTTCCGAAGCATCCGCTGGCTCAAAAAATGTATTGAGAGATGAGAGAGAGAGCTGAGTGACTTGTAATGTGAGATGAGTGAGCTTGAGAGACTTGTAATCTTGGCCTTGCGTCCCATTGTAACTTTTGTTTCAATATCAATAAAAGAGTGTTTTGAAATGACTTGTGTTTTGCTTCAAACACTACCAAAATTTATCGTTTTAGCGACGGCCACATCCGTCGCTAAGACGACGGTAATTACAATTAGCGACCGAGTACCGACGGATATTGGCCAAAAACATCCGTCGGCAATCAGCTCGTCGCTAATAACCTTCCGTCGCTAAGTTGTCGTCACGTGACGGATTAGCGACGGATAGTCGACGTTACAATACGAAGACTTAGCGACACGTTCCCGACGGATTTCCGTCCATTTCAACTATTAAGTATTGAACTGTGTAGGAAATAGCGACGTAACTTTCCGTCGGTAACCCGTCGTAACAGCGTATCAGATCGTATCTATCCGTCGCTATGCCGTCGGTATCCGTCGATAATTAACGACGGATTTGCGACGGTTTTATGACGGACTATCCGTCGATCAGGTTCTGGAAATGCTTGGCATTTCCAGTACCATGGCGACGGAATAGTCGTCGCGGACCCGTCGCTACCGCGACTCAACAGCGACGGATTACTGACTGATTATCCGTCGCCATGGTTCTGTAAATGTCATGCATTTCCAGAACCATGGCGACGGATAACCAGTCGCTAATCCGTCGCCAAAAACAGCGACGGCTTAGCGGCTGGTTATCCGTCGCCCGGGCGACGACCTTTCCGTCGCTGTTCCGTCGAAGCTTATACCACCAGAATGTTGCCGACGGATGATCCATCGATAACCCGTCGCTGACTGCTAACAGTTTAAAAACTCCAGATAGCGACGGATTATCCGTCGAAAACCCGTCGGCAACTGGGAATATCAGTCGCTAAACGGTCACTAGTCCGTCGCTAACTGGGTTTTTTGGGAAAAAAAATTTGGCAGCACTTTCCCTGTTCACAAATATATGCATAAACCAAACCAATATATAATGCACACCAATTATCCAACAATCACACAGACCAAATATATAATGCACACCAATTATCCAAGAATCACATAGACCAAATATGCACATACGACCAATTATCCAAGAATTACAGACCAAACCAAATTAATAGAAAATAAATATCAATTATCCTAAAGAGTAACATAATATCCGGTGCTATAAGCCGATTATAGCACAATTAGTTCAAAGCTCTCACAAATAATCCAAATTTTCTTAATACAATATTTTAAGAAGGAGGAGGTCGATTGTCCGTTCCCGTATCGACCGACGCATATACTCCTCCACAAGGTACGGAGGCAAGGCGTCGTAGACAGTGCTCGGAAGTCGGCAAAGCTGCTCTGCGGACATGAGATCTAGGAGTGCCGTCACAGCCGTAGGCGGTAGCATAGGGGCTTCAGGGTTGAAAGAAAGGTGGCCCACGGAAGACGGACCGACACCTGCAGTCGACGGACCAGTAGAAGACGGACGAGCACCATCAGCAGACGTACCGATAGCAGCAGACACCCCGGCACCAGCAGACGCAGGCGGAAAGTGCGTGGCAAATTACTCCCGCAAGGACGACACCGCCTCGTGCAGCTGCGTAAGCTGCGACCTAACATCATCGTCTGCCCGGGCCACGGGAGGAGGCGATGTCGGTAGAAATCTCTGCGTCGCCATATGCAATGGCCCTAGGGAGCCGACTCCGTACAGGTACCCTTTCTTAAAGCCGCCGACGGTATCTATGAACAAGTCGTTCCGAACGGCCAAAGAAGAGGGCGTCCGGAAGGGCATCGTTTCACCGACATCCTCGGTGTCAGGTAACTGAGCCCAACTAAGGGCCTCACGATACGCAGCCTATCAAATGAATGTGTTTATATTATAAGATTTACCTAAGTTATAATCTAAATCCTATGTTTCACTAAGTTAAGTGTGAATCCTAAGTTTACCTAAGTTATAGTCCGAATACTTTTAATTCTAACATTAATCTCATAATCATAAGTACTTACATCAGTCTCCTTGGCCCTCTCGTCGACGAAGCTCCCGTCCTTCCGTCTTTTGTGCGTATGCTGGAAGACGTTGTGCATGGTGACCGATTCTGGCGCCCTTCCCTCCTTCACCGCCCGTTGGGCCTGCATACGAAATTTGCATAGAAACTAATTAACTCCTTTAATTAATAATACCTAATTCGATAGTGAAATAAATTTACGGTTGCTCACCAGATCTGCAAGTGTCGCTGCGTGAGACCTTGATCCTCCCGTATGAAGGCCCGCGGCAGATCGGTTCACCTTCGCCTTTGCCGATTTCTCCTTGTATGCAGGGTTATCCATCATGCCTAAGAGGTCCTCATAATAGTCCTGCCGGATCCAATTCGGCCTCGTATGCCCCATCTTTAGGTCATGAATCATATCCCGTATCTTCTTCGAGCATGCGCTTTGGTAGGTCCTGCGGATCCCCTCCTCGCGATGGGGGGGCCACCAGTACGTTCTCTAACACAGAAAATCAATTATCAGGTAATTTACAAAATGGTTGATTAAAGAATCACATAGACTTAACCAAAAAAATATAGATATATACCCTCAACTCGTCGAGCCAGACGTACTGCTCGGTTGGGGGCACCAACGTAAAGTTGAGGTAAGGACCGTGGAAGTTAGCCCTGATAATTTCTCCAAGGGCCCTGCCAACATTAAAACGGAAAAAACCTACAAAGAAGAAACGACTGGATTATTAACTTGAATAAATGAAAGAAATTTAATAAATTAACTTAAATTTACTTACGAGGTCCCCGCGGGCCATAGCTCTCGTCGGAACTCGCCTCTCGGCCTCTCTGGTGCCGTCGGAGGATCCGCGGGTCCGCGTATGTACTCCCCAGTAACCGGATGGAATCGAGTATGGGGGTACTCCGGGGCCCACTGTGCAGTAACTGGGGCATCCCCTGGTGGATCCGCTGCTGGTGGTTTCGATAGCGGATCGGATCCGCTAGCAGATTCGGACTGATGCCTCGATGAAGTGGTCGATCGAGGACGGGATGTGTCTGTGCCCGGGGTACTCTCCGGGTCGGGCTCGCTCGATGGGGTCATATCTCGGGAACTCTGAACGCGACCACGACCACCAGCACCAGTACGACCATGACCACGACCCGCACCACCACCACTACCACCAGCACCACGACCAGCACCACGACCACGGCCAGCCATCATGACCTATAAATAGAACACATAAACATAATTAATAATATGAAAGTGTAAATGGATATAAAAAACTAAATTAAAATATACATACCACCAGTAGGGAGACGAGTGCCGCCGCGACGAAAAAGACTATGAGTGCCATCTGCAATAAGTAAATAATCGAATGAAAAAAACAATATTTAACCTAATCATCGTCTTCGTTCTCATCCTCGACCTCGTCTTCATCATCATCCTCCTCATCCTCATCCGCATCCTTATCTTCATCGTCGATTTCATCTGTATCCTCATCCCCATCAAATTCTTCTTCTTCTTCTTCTTCTTCTTCTTCTTCTGCCTCAAAATTTGGGACAAGACGCCTCTTTCTCCCCTGGTTAACAGCTAAGTCTTGTGTATCAACCTCTTCCTCCCCTCTATTTTCCTCAACAATATCTTTAACATCCATTGTATCTGAGTGTTGTCCCAAGTATTAGGACTTTTCGATCTGGTCCTCTTGGTATGCTGGGTCTCCAACGTTGAATGTATTTCTAGATTTAATCTTGCATACTGCCCACCAGTCAAATCGATCTCTACGACGCCTTGGATAGCTTGTATAGTAGACTTGAACAGCCTGATTTGCTATTGCAAATGTATCGGACCCTCTATACCTCCTGCGATGATTTATATCGACGAATCCAAATTGTTTATCGATTCTCCAACCGATATTTGGTGTCGTATCGAACCACTCACATTTGAACATCACAATATGCATATCATGTGGGCCAGTATATTGTAAATCTACAATATCTTGAAGCACTCCATAATAGTCAAAGTCTGGCTCGTCGTCATAGACGGTGCCTCTTATGCAAACACCGGAATCCTTGGTATTGATGCCGTCATTGATAAATTCGACATTTATAGCATTTTGAGTTGACTTAAACCTGAAGCCATTAACGACATAGCCTGGCCAAGTCTTTATTTGCTTCTTCGGTCCCAGTGCCAGATAACGAACACTCTCATGAGTGAGTGTTGTTTCAGGCAATAAAACATGTAAACAAATATTTATAATTTAAATGTTTTAGATTATATATTAATAATCTCAATTATAATCACAGTTACTTACGTATTTGCGAAACTTAGTTGAACAAATATCCCTAAAAAATATTGATAGTTCGGCCAACGGAACCCATACAGCAGAAGGCAACAACTCTTTCAAAGCAATGGGCAGTAATCTTTCCATAAACACGTGGCAGTCATGACTCTTCATTCCCGTTAGCTTGCGTTCATTGAGGTCAACGCATCTAGACAAATTCGACACATAGCCGTCGGAAAATCTTAAAGTAGATACCCACTTGCAGATTATTAATATATCTTCTTTGCTCAATGTGTATTGTGCTATCGGCTTACTTAATTGTCCAGCAGCTCTCCTTTGTATCTAGTTCAGATAAGGACGCTTGCATATCTCGGCAATGTCTTGTCTTGCTTTTGGATTGTCCTTCGTCTTTCCTTTAATGTCCATGACGGTATTGAAGACATTATCGAACACATTCTTTTTGATATGCATAACATCAAGATTATGCCTTATAAGATTATCTTTCCAATAAGGCAAGTCCCAGAAGATACTCCGTTTGGTCCAGTTATGGGTTTGTCCGAACCCATCGACACGATTGTTCGATGGATCTTCCATTACAGTGGGAAAATCCTTTACATCTTTCCAAATATCGTATCCCGACAATCTGGCAGGCGGATGAGAAAATTCTTGTTTTCCAGCTCTGAATGCGTCCTTGTTCTTTCTCCAAGGATGACTCGCGAGCAGAAATTGACGATGACAATCAAAGAAAGAAGTTTTTCCTCCATGCTTAAGGCGGAACGCCTTACTATTTTGCATGCATATCGGACAAGACAGGGTGCCGTGAGTACTCCATCCCGACAGCATACCGTATGCGGGAAAATCATTGATTATCCACATCAGTGAAGCTCTCATCTGAAAGTTCTGTTTCCTGGAAATATCATACGTCGTGACGTCGATCTCCCACAGCTGTTTTAGCTCATCCACCAATGGCTGTAAATATATATCGATATTCTTCGTCGGATTTTTGGGACCCGATATGATAGCTGTCAAGAACATATAAGGAGTCTTCATACACATCCATGGTGGCATATTGTAAGGGGTCAGAATGACCGGCCAGCAGGAGTATTGAGATCCCGACTGCCCGAAAGGGGCGAATCCATCAGAACATAGCCCAATGCGTACATTTCTGGGCTCTGCAGCAAAATCCGGATGGCAAAAATCAAAATATTTCTACGCCTCTCCATCCGTAGGATGTGATAATTCTCCATCGTCCTTTGTGCGTTCTTCGTTGTGCCACGTCATGTGTTCTGCTGTATTCTGAGACATATACATCCTCTGCAAGCACTTCGTGATCGACAAGTAATGCATATACTTGTAAGGACGTCGTTTTCTAGTTGACTTTCCTTTTTCCCTGACTTTCTTGTAACGATCCGCATTACAGAAGCGGCAACTTTCTACATCCTCGTTCTCCTTGTAGTACAACATGCATCCGTTGCAACAACAATCTATCTTGTCGTACCCCAGTCCCAGTTGTCGGACCATCATCTTCGACTTATAGAAGTTTTTTGGAAGCTCTTTTGATTCCTTCGGTAACACCTCCTTCATTAGTTGTGTAATCCGATCATAGCAAGTTTGTGGCAAGTTAAAATCGGACTTTATGTTCAACAACCGCATCGTCACTGACAGTACGGAATGTGGATCACAACCAGGATATAAAGAAGTTTCAGCATCCTGAAACATATCATAGAACTCCTTCGCCTCGAGATTAGGATCCTCCGGATCAAAATTAGGCCCTGCCGCGTCGTACACCATATCTCGTGCAAGGTTCTGCACGTCTTCATAATCAACGGAGCATTCGTCGTCATCGACGACAAAATCTGCTGCAGCATTATCATCAAAAGCATAAGTAGCAGCATTCGCAACCTGTCTTTCGGCATATAGTTCACCTTGCGATGACCACAGGTCGTAATCACGTACGAAACCCTTACGGGTCAAATGATCTCTTACACTCACCACTTCTTCGTAACGTCTATTGCGACAATTACGACATGGACACTTGATTTTGTTACCGTCCATAAACTGAGCTTTGCTCATGGCATACTTAAGAAACACTTCCACGCCTGCCTGAAAATCGTCACTCACACTTATTCTGCTCTCGTGTTGTCGTTTGTACATCCATGTACGATCAACGAAATAACGATCCATCACAGATTAGATGTAAAAATCTGTATAGTAAGACAAACTAAACAGAATTAGTATATAATCATGTAACTGGTGGATCCGCTAGTATTCTAGCTCGAGAAGAGAAAAATATAAATACAATTGTTACTAGTAGTTCGATACTGATAGTGCGATACCGATACCGATACCGATAGTGCGATACCGATATCGATACCGATAGTTCGATACCGATAGTTCGATACCGATACTGCGATACCGATACCGATACCGATAGTGCGATACCGATACCGATAGTTCGATACTGATACTGCGATACCGATACCAATACCGATACCGATAGTGCGATACCGATACCGATACCGATAGCGCGATACCGATACCGATAGTGTGATACCGATACCGATACCGATAGTTCGATACCGATAGTTCGATACCGATACTACGATACCGATACCGATAGTGCGATACCGATACCGATACCGATACTGATAGTTCGATACCGATAGCATGGTTTAAAGTATCGGCCGATACCGATCCGATACGGCCGATACTGATACGGTTTGGCATGTTCCGATCCGATACCGACCGATACCAAATATTGACCGATACCGACTATATATGGGGGTCTTTGTTCCGGTCAATTCGGCAAAACTAATCGGTAAAGGTGACTACTATTTCATATAATTTCAAAACTACTAAGAAATAACGCTGAAATACTTAAAATTATGCCTACATGTATAAAATATATGTTTTTAAATGTAAATAATTTATTAATAATTATTTGTTTTCCGATACCAAAGTCCGATGCTCCGATACGATACCGCCGATACTACCGATATCGCCGATACCAATACTCATAGGAATAGTCCGAAACCGATTCCGATGATTGTGAACCTTGACCGGTAGTGCGATACCGATACCGATACCGATAGTGCGATACCGATACCAAACTAAGTCAATCTATCTATTTCTAAATTGCAAGAGTCCACTTCTAGGATATGGGAGCTATATCCTAAATATCTAGTCTAAATTAACTTGGTTAGGATACTAGAGCATCCTTATTATCTAGCAAGCACTACCTTAGTCTAGTCACACTAGCGTTAATTACCTATAATTCCTACCATGTCTACAATCACACATTACACCCCAAGCCGTCCTGCATGCTAATTATAATAGGCACATATATATGTATATCACAGTTAGATGTATAGACCATGAACCCAAACACTGACTTATGCAGATGAAGAACTCGCACTGTCTTTGACACAGTAAACATATACACCATGAACCCAAACGCCATATTCATATTTACTAATCCAAACACCACCAAACTAATGGATAACACCCAATATGGATAACACATTATTTAGCCAATATATAAATTAGATGAATTTGATAAGCAAAGCCCCCCGCCGCCCCCGACCAAAGCCCGCCGCCCCAAGCCCGTCGCACAGCCCCCGACGCCCCCGCCCCAAGCCCGCCGCCCAGCCCCCGACGCCCCCGCCCCAAGCCCGCCGCCCAGGCCCCGACGCCCCCGCCCCAAGCCAGCCGCCCAGCCCCCGACGCCCCCGCCCCAAGCCCGAATGTCCCCAAGCCCGCCGCCCCCGCCCCAAGCCAGCCGCCCATCCCCTGACGCCCCCGCCCCAAGCCAGCCGCCCAGCCCCCGACGCCCCCGCCCCAAGCCCGAATGTCCCCAAGCCCGCCGCCCCCGCCCCAAGCCAGCCGTCTAGCCCCCATCACCCCCGCCCCAAGCCAGCCGCCCAGCCCCCGACGCCCCTGCCCCAAGCCCGAATGTCCCCAAGCCCGCCGCCCCCGCTGTCCCTACGTCGACACCGCGACACAGAGAGAGAGAGAGAGAGAGAGAGAGAGAGGAGATTACCTTCGGGAGAGAGAGAGGAGAGGACGCCGTCGCCGTTCACGAAGCCGTGCGAGAGAGAGAGACAGAGAGAGAGAGAAAGAGAGAGAGAGAGAAGAGAGATTGAATTTGGGGGGAATGCCAAAAGTTCCCTCCGCCTTTTCATTTAAGTCTGGAACGCTAATTTAGCGACGGAATCGCGACTAAGAAATATCCGTCGCCAGGTAGTCGCTATTATTGATTATCCGACTGAATATCCGTCGCTACGTAGTCGAAGATATGTCCCGCCAATTATATACACAATTCCCGCCAAATAAACGACTACGTGGCGACGACCGAATATCCGTCGCTATAACACCGACACACTAGCGACGGATGTGCGACCTTTCCTGCCCCTAAAATTAAAATAAAAAATGGCAAATGTTTGTGGTCGGTAATCAGTCGCTGAGCGGCCACGAACCCGTCGCTAATACCGACGGAATAATTTCGTCGCTAAACCTCCGTCGCTAAATGAGCATATTTTGGTAGTAAAATTCTGCTGCTATTATTCAATATCTCTGCTTGGGACTTCTGTGCGACAACCCCGTCGCAGCTGCTAAAATCGGCCGTTATAGAACCCGTCTTGCATGGGCGCAACCTAGGCTCGTGCGGCATCACGCCTTAGCGAGGACGATCGCTCCTACGGGAGCGGGGCGTGACAACATCGGCTACACCAAATGATAAATATCTTAATATAATGCATTGCTTGTGTTGAGGTGTGCACATAAGGTGTAATGGGGCACAAGTGTGTGCCATATGGGAGTATTTTTCTAGAAAGAAAAAGAATTAATTCTAACAATGATGTAAGTTGATTTTTGTTGATCGGACTCGGACTCCAAGATGTCTCGTGCATGTACGGGAGTGTTCGGGGGGCAGGCGTGGACTGGCACCCTTCTATGCTGAATATGGGATGATCTAAAATATCAAACTCTACTTTTGAGTATTGGTATTTTAGTCCCACATCGGATAGGAGAAGAAGTAAAGTCTCACTCCACTCTATAAATAGAGCCCATTGGCCTCCTTTAAAAGATGCACCAAGAAGAGAGTTAAAAGAGTCTGTAAAGTTCAAGAAATATTGACTAAGAAACGTTTCAGAAGTTCTCTAGAACTTGCTGGTTCCTGGAAGCGGATTGTATAAAGGCGAATATTGCTTTGAGCAACGGTGATCTGATCACCCCAGCAAAGCTGCCTCTCTCTTTCTTATTTCCTTCTCTTCTTCTCTGATCTAATCAGAAATTCCTTGTGGATTTTTGTCGCTGCTGCTGCTAGCAATTCTATTTGTACCTTCTTTTTAGAAGCAAAACATTTGTTTGCTACGATAACAAAATCTTTTTAGATATTCGTTACACAGAATCCTTCAAGAATCTCTGTAGTGCATTCTTTTTAGAAGCATTACATTCGTTTGCTATGGTAACGAAATCCTTTTAGATATTCGTTACACAGAATCCTTCAAGGATCTCTGTAGTGCATGTTCTTTGAAGAGTTGTTTCGAAACATTGTTTTTAAAATCGATTGTTTTTTACAATCGTTTTATTTCTCAGTTTTTCGTCGAAAATTACTCCTCAGGAATAACAGTATCACTATTAAACCAGTTCGGAAAAAAGTTGGCCGGTTCGATTGGAATTTTAAAACATTAGATTGTAGTATTTTTAGTCTTTTTAATTTACTTGTAATATGTTTTGTTTAGTTTAGGTTCTATTTTACATTTCTGTTTATTTGTCCTTGTTATAGTCACACTCAGACATTTCTTGAGGTTGCCTCTCTCTCTTCATGATTTTGCTCCCCTGATAAATGATAATGACTTAATAGCCAATCCAACTGCACATGATAGTATATCTTACTTTTTTTTGAGTATGCTATTATATTATAATCGCCTAATAATTTTCACTAATTTGAAAATTAATATTGTAAGTCAAGAGTTGGAGATCCTAAGTTTTGATTTTGGATAGGATTAGGTACAGCTTCACATACACCTGTTTTTCCCATCAGGGTTATTTGACTGACAACCTATTGTATATATTTTGATTTTCATATTTAATAATTTGAGCCTATGAATATATACATATATGAAAAATAGAATTGTATAAAAACTCTAGAACTGCAGTGAGATTTATGATCTATATATTTCTGGAAATTGTTGAGAAACCCAATTTCGAGGTTGGTTTTTATGAAAAATTCACTCGTATGATGGGTTTTATGAAATGCCCAGAATTATATATTTTCATGTTAAGTATTCCAAGATTCCCTTTAGATGCTCTGTATTTACAAAATTAATACCATAACTATTCCTTCGCACAAACTCATATTTGGATTGCGATTCTCGTCGTCTTCTTCTTCTTCTTCTTCTTCTTCACGAGAGATCTGAATTCCATAGTTCTCATCTTCAACAGATATCGCAAAGATTGTTCGTAGTTCACCATGCTTTTTTCAGTCGAACTACGATATCGCTCTTCTTCTTCTTCTTCTTATTCTTCTTCTTCTTCTTTTTCAAAAATTAGGTCAATTATGGAGAGAAGATCTTCTTCTTCTTTTTCATAAGAGTTAGCATCGTTTTGAAAGAAGAATGAAAACTCTTGAATCTTTATTCATGTCAAATTTCTTTCCACAAAACAAAAAAAATAAAAAATTAGCTAGGTTTCTGTCAACTGTTCTCCGTCGATATAACACGAAGAATAGTCATTCTCCTGCATTTTAATAAGGAGAATGCCATTCTCCGTGTAAATTAACACGCTCCGTGTTACTAACACGGAGAATGGCCATTCTTCTGTATTTTAACATTTGAATGACCATTCTCCGTGTCATTTAGCACAGAGAATGGCCATTCTCCGTATAATTTAGCATGGAGAATGCCATTCTTCGTACTAAATTACACAAAAAATGATCATTCTCCTACGTTTTAACATGGAGAATGCCATTATCCATGTAAATTAACACGGAGAATGGCGTTCTCCGTGTTTCTAACACGGAGAATGGTCATTCTCCTGCGTTTTAACACTGGAATGACCATTCTCCGTGCTAAATTAAGACGAAGAATGCCATTCTCCGTGTAAATTAACACGGAGAATTACGTTCTCCGTGTTATTTAACACGGAGAATGGCGTTCTCCGTGTTTCTAACAGGGAGAATGGCCATTCTCTTGCGTTTTAATACTAGAATGACCATTCTCCGTGCTAAATTACACGGAGAATGGCTATTTTCTGTGTAAATTAAGACGACGAATGGCCATTCTTCATGTAATTTAGCACGGAGAATGGTCATTCTCCGTGTAAATTAAGACGGAGAATGTCATTCTCCGTGTTACTAATACAGAGGATGGCTATTCTCCATGTAAATTAAGACGGAGAATGCCATTCTCCGTCTTACTAACACGGAGAATGGCCATTCTCATGCGAAATTAACATTCTTCGTGCTCTAACACGGAGAATGACCATTCTTCTGTATTTTATGGTCAGTTAAAACTTTGGAGGGCCATAACTTTTGACTGGAGGTCGAAACGAGGTCCGGTTTATCGCAAAAATGAGCGTATCTTCGAGGAGCCTGAAATAAACAGCTTAGTTGTTTGTCAGCCTACCAAAATTTTAGAATCATAAAAAATGATGTTTGGACCTCCATTTTAGCACTTTTGCCGTTTGTCTCGGTCTTTCCGAAATTTTTTGACGAGTTTTTGAAGATTTTTGAGGAGAAAACCTAGATTCGAGTGAGCAGCGTATGAAAGAAGATGAAGTATCGAAACATTTTTTTAAGAGTAGTTTCGTGGGTGTTTTCAATAAATTAGAAGGAATGGCAAAAAGGTCATTCGGAACTTTCTTTATATATTTTTTGCTAATTCTGGGCACGCGATGAAACGTTATTACGCGGTGGGTTTTTCATAAAACTTTTTCATTTTTTGGACATTTCATAAATTTTCCCTATATATTTATTCTAACAAGCCCTAAGTTTTCCGTATTAAACTCTATTTTTTATTTTTATTTTGGTTTCTAAAATGATAAGTGAATTACACCCTGTTTGGTATTACTATATTTTTTTTCAAAAAGGAGAAGCAACATCAGTTATTTGTCTAGAAAATAAACTAAACAAGACGTAAGTTATTTGTCTTGAAAATAAACTAGCTTATTAAAAAAATTGTAGTTTTTTCCCACGAAAGGATAAGAAAAGAAAAAAATAGTGGGTGTATTGGACTAACAGTACTCATGGTGGGTGTCGGGACTAGTTATTTTTGGCCAATTTTTTAATTTTAATGCAGTCCAAAATTGTTTGGTAACAATAGCTTATCAATTTTTTTAAAATTGGCTCAAATGTGGAATAATTTTTAACAACCGACTCCTATTGCGTACTTTTGAAAAACAACAACCACCCACTCATGATATTGTGAAAATTTCTTATTAATGCTTTAATATACGAAATAAAGAAAAAGAAAATAATTGTAATCCCAAGTATCCATTCATGATATTGTGAAATTTTCTTATAAGTGTTTTAATTAATACTTGAAAAAAGAGAGAAATAATTGTAATCCCAAACTAGACCAAGTATCCACTCATGGTATTGTAAAAAAATCTTATTAGTATTTTAATACTCAAAAAAAAATTTGGGAACTGTTCAGCGTTACGCACGAGATTTTGTGTACGTTGCGTTGCATTTCTTTCGGGTCACTGCCCTACTTCTACTATTGTTACAAATGGAAGTAATAATACGTTCCACTGGTTCGATTGTCTGATCTTCCATCAACCAGCCATGATTTTATACCTCCCCCTATAACCACAAGGGTCTGGTCACTCGAGTTCGGCAGAAATTAGGGCTGGGCACGGGTCGGGTCGGGCCCAAATTTTGTAGACCCGAACCTAATTCGTGCTTTAATGGGACGGGTCAATTTTTTTTGGAGCCGGACCTGACCCGTTGGAAACGGATCCAATCCGCAACAACCCGCGGGTCCGGTCTAAAATTTGGCATATACAAAAAAATTATATACAAAAGTAACAAAACTATCCCTATACAAAACTGTACAAAAAAAACCACCTATAATGTTATATCAAACATCAAAAATCAACCTGCAGTTTACAATTACATATCCACCTGCAGGTTGTACTGCTATACGAAATATTAAAATTTTAAAATAAAATGTTTCCAAGTTTCCTCATGATATAGAACAAGATCACTGATGGATATATTCATAAAAGAAAACCTTGAGAATCACAAAAAGGCATATACAATTCAACATATAGAAAAGAATAACATGATGCTAAATTACTAATATTGGAGAGCCATATTGCTTGAGAGCCATGTTGCTTGAGACTGAAGTGAGCTCCAGACAAATTAAAATGAAGCAACAACTACAGGTAAAGCTTCATGATGCTTGGCAACCGACCACTTTGAGAAGCTCATGTATAGCCAAAGCAGCCAAATATTGGACAGCGGCATTCGAAGCAACTCTAAATGACCTTGCTAGATGCTTGTGGATCAACTCAAAAATAAGGTCATCGTCTGAACATTCAATTTTAAAACGCTTTCATTGAATCACCTTAAATTTAGCTGGATCTACCGCACCAAGTGCCCCTAAGCAATCTGCACATACTAAACTGCAGATATCATCGTCTGAGTATTCAATTTTAAAAAGCTAGCATTGAATCACCTTAAATTTAGTTGGATCTACAGCACCGTAGAGGAAGACGAAGTCTCCTTCGTTCTTCAGAAGAGTCGACTCATTTCCTTAGGGCCAGCTGTTGTAGAGTGTAAAGTTCTGTAAAGAGATGGAAAAATAAAATATTTTAGGTTTAAAGTAACTTAGACGTTTAGGTTTTGACTAAATTTCCTATAATACCCCTACAAATGAGCTGGGCCGGGGCCCGTTTGTTTTTAAATTATGACCCGTCCTGAACCGTTCATATCACAGGATCCGTCCCGCCCCGTCCTGTTTAAGTTTTGAAAATTTAGACCTGGCTTGTTTGGGCATTTTACGGTTCAGTTCGGGTTGGAACCGCGGGTCCTAGACACGTATTATAGTGTCTCGTCCCTACATCGTGCCCCATTCCGTCCACGGGGTGCGCGAGAAAGGAACACTGTCGCTATCGATTCGGTCGAGACCGATAGGTCGGAATCGTCCGAGTCGATCGAACAGGAATGGTTGAATTAAGATCCATTCCATGTTATGGAATGGCTTCTTCGGAATCAAGTCCCATATTCAGCGGGTTGCACCTCGAGGATTGGCTCTGCGGCTGAGTCGGGAGAGACCTCCCGTTGCTCTGATTTTCATGCCACACTTGATTTAGCTTTAGTTTTGTTTTTCGTGAATGCATTTTTCGTGAATGTTTCTGATAGATTTTTGTGACTTGCATTTTTGAGCTTCGCATTCATATCGAAATTCCTTGAATTATACAGTGTTCTAATCAGTTGCTTATGCGATTACAGGTGATCACGTAGGTGACAGCGCAGCCAATCGGTCGCTCGCTTAAATCAAGTCTATGGTGAGTGGCTGACCTCCTTCACCTCGTCCCTCTACTTCAAAATCAATATGAAGTTAAATGAATGCTTGTCATAATAGTGTAGAATCAAAGAAATCGTGGCACGATTCTTCACGAAACACTTGCTATCAAACTGTCGGTATCGAAAATAGAAAACATGCTTTCTTATGCAATTCCACTTAGCCTATGCAAAACAATGAATGAATCGATTAACGTTTATCGCAACGATACGGCTAAGTAAGCAAATCGACTAAGTTCAAAGGAACGGCTAAGTTTCGCACATAAAAGAGAAATGATAAGGTTCTAGAAAAGAGAGAATTTTTCAAGACTCTGTAAAACTGTCATTGGACAACTTGTCGACAAGGTGTAGTTTCTCGAACGGTTGCCTAGGCTAAGGGACCGATTCGGCCCGGGAGGAACGAGTATAGCAAGAGCCAGTCTTTCATCGACGTGGGTTATGCAGGAACTTTCGCACAGGGCTCGCTACCCGTCGCGAAAGGGTCGCAGTCTAACCCAGCTATAGTCCAAAATGGCTTGATATTGCCAGTGACCTCCACACCCTTTCAATGCTTAACAAATGCATGTGACACGGGATGAATATGATAGTTGGTTAATGTTATACAATTTCATATGCTTGCCTCAAAACATGTTAACATATAAATCGAGCAGGATGATTAGAAAGATCACAGAAATAGCTAGCTAACATGTTTATAAAAACTTCTTGAATCAAACACAGAGCTTGAATTTTAATTAGCCATTCGTCAGTACATGTGATCGTACTGATCCTCGCTCTTTGCAGGTCCCGCGAACCAGGAAGGACGCGCCAACTAGCTCGGCGACGTTAATTTTGAAGCTTCAGTCGTGAGTCAAAGATTTGTCCCTGCAATTCTACTTTTGAAGACTCTCAACTGTCCAAGGAAGATGGCTCAGCGTCCCTCTATTTCAGGTCACTGGAGTACTTTATTGTATATTGAGGGATGTATGCAATGTATGAAACGGCTATCTCATCGGCACTCTTTTGTAATTGAGTCATGTTGTAGCCCGTGCGGCACGAGTCTTGTACTGGATTCTGTAAATGATGTTCATTATCAATAAAGATTAATGTTTCCTTTACTTAATGTATGATTCAATTTATCTGCGTACTCTCTTAGATCTCGTGTCTCGGATTGCCTTATGACTATGCCTTGTGCGATCGCAAATTAGGTTCGCACGGTATCACGCCCGGGGGACGACTATCGATTCGACGGAATCGAGGCATAACATAATGGTATCAAAGCACGGCTTTACGTCCTTGGCCTCCAGTATCGAGTTTCTAGTCTCCAATCGTTGACCTCGTGTCGCTGAGATGAGTTATTCCATACGCTGAACCCCGGACATTTTTTGAAACTAACGAGAGTTGCCTTTCTTTTTCCTGCAGTTACGGGAGCTCGGGCAGAGGACGAGACGAGCGCTTCCAGCGGCTCGAGTACTTTTAGACCTGAGCATTCTGTCAATCCAACGGGAATGACGTCTACCATAGCCGGACCTTCCGGAGACCCGATGCAACGGATGTTGCAGATGCTCGAAATGCAGCAACGTCAAAATGAGCTCCATCGTCAGCAGACGGAGGCTCGTCAGACCCAATTAGAGAATCATTTCAAGGCTCAATTCAAGCTGCAGCAGCAGCAGCTGAATACACTCCAGTAAATCATACAATAGGTCGTGGCCAACAATAATTCAACGATGATGCCTGCCGTAATCGAGCCTGCGGTTCGATCCAACGAAGCTGAATCGGAGGCGCCCGTTCTCTCACATGTGGCACCGATAAGTTCTAACTTCGTCGTGTCAAAACTCACAAAAAGCTGCCGTACTTTCTTCAACGGCACAAAAGATCCCTCCGTGGCGATCGACTGGTTGGAGGAGCTGGAAGACAAGTTCGAGCTTCTGAGTGTTGAAGACTCAAAAAAAGTCGCGTGTGCTAAATTTCTACTTCGAATGAACGCGCACGATTGGTGGGCTGTACAGAAGCGGGCTATTCGACGTGAAGACGAGATGGCGGCGATCTCATGGGCTACATTCTAAAATGCATTCGAGATCGAATATCTTTCAGCAGCCGTGCGACAAGAAAAAGAAAACGAATTTATGCAGTTGAGGCATGAGAATATGACGGTACGATAGTATGCGGCATAATTTAACAAACTAGCCAAATTTGTTGGAGCCTATCTACCTACCACTACAAGTCGAGCTCGATAATTCGAAGTGGGCCTGCGTTTCACTATCCATGCTCATGTCTTGGTGCCTGAATACAAAACCATGGGCGAGGCACTCAACCATGCCCTCCGTATGGAGTCCGAGTATCCTCCTGCTACTACTGGCGTTGTTCACTTTAATAATAAACGTCATAGTAATACGGAAGGTAACAACGCACACAAGCATCAAAATTGCGACAACAGAGGCGACAACGAGACGAAGGATCGAATAGTCTGCAATTTCTGCCACAAAGAGGGGCACATGGCCAACGAGTGCCGATTGAAGAATGGAGCATGCTTCGGGTGCGGCCGAATGGACCACATCGCACGCAACTGTCCGAAGAAGCCAAATTAGTGCCCCCAACAAATTCATCAGAACCGAGGTCAAGCACCTTGGGCTCCACCGACCGCACAACCGAATGGCCAAGACCGTCGCCCCAATGCTCAGGGCCGCGTCTATGCCATGACTCGAGACGAAGCGTTCGCATCTGACACAGTCGTGATAGGTATACTTCAATTCAATAATAAAGCTGCTCGTGTATTGTTTGATTCAGGTGCCACGCATAGTTTTATATCAGCAGACTTCACCGCCGAGCACAAATTTTCTCTGACACCGCTGGATCTCGATCTTACTGTTAACGTACCGTCGAGCATGCCACTGCTTGCAAATTTAGTCTGCAAAGACGGAATCATCTGTATAGGTGGTCAAAAGATCAGTCTTGATGCGATAGTTCTAAATATTAAGGACTACGACATCATTCTGGGGATGGATTGGCTCGGTCCGTGCAACGCAACCATAGACTGTGCTGAAAAGAGGGTCACATTTCGTATACCTGGAGTACCTGAATTATGCTACTCGTGTGATGAGGCGTCGCCGACCTGTATGGTGATCTCCGCAATATCTGCTCGACGGATGCTGCATTCCGGGTGTAAAAGCTATCTAGCGTCCGTTCGAGACATGCGACAGGATGGTGCAAATGTGGGTCAGACCGACATTGTGATAGAATTTCTAGATGTGTTCCTGGATGAGCTGTCCGGCATGCCGCCCGATCGAGAGATTGAGTTCACTATCGATATATTCCCCGATACCCGACCGATCTTGAAAGCCCCATACAGAATGGCCCCTGCAGAGCTTAAAGAACTCAAAGTATAGTTGTAAGAGTTGCTCGACAAGGGATTCATTCAACCCAGCATCTAATCGTGGAGAGCACCCGTACTGTTCGTCAAGAAAAATGATAGCTCACTGCGTCTTTGTATCGACTACCGCGAGCTGAATAAAGCCACTGTCTGGAATAAATATCCCATGCACCGCATAGATGATCTGTTTGATCAGCTGCAAGGAGCTACGGTGTTCTCTAAAATTGATCTGCGTTCGGGTTACCATCAACTCAAGATCAAGCCGGACGATGTGCCCAAGTCTACCTTTCGTACTCGATACGGCCATTATGAGTTCCTGGTAATGCCGTTCGGCCTAACGAACGTCCCAGCTGCCTTCATGGATTTGATGAATCGGGTGTTCCGACTATTTCTCGACAAGTTTGTAGTAGTCTTTATCGACGAGATACGCATCTACTCGAAGAATAGGCAGCAACACACTGAGCATCTACGGACCGTGCTTCAGACCCTTCGAGAAAATTAGCTATATGCGAAGCGAAGCAAATATGAATTCTGGCTGAGCAGCGTCGAATTCCTCGGACACATCATTTCAGCTGAAGGCATTGCAGTCGATCCAAAGAAAGTTGAAGCCGTTGTCGATTAGAAACGGCCAACATCCGTCGGCGAGATTCAAAGTTTCCTTGGCTTAGCGGGATACTACCGACGCTTCATGAAAGACTTCTCGAAGATCGCATCGCCTCTGACTCGCCTCACCCAGAAAGAAGTCGCATTTGAATGGTCAGACGACTGTGAAGCTTCATTCCAAGAGTTAAAGCAACGGCTCATTTCGGCCCCGATACTCGTAATTCCAGAAGGAATTGAGGGTTTCCAGATATTCAGCAACGCGTCCGGTCAGGGCTTGGGGTGTGTGCTGATGCAGCGGAACAAGGTGATATCTTTTACTTTTTGACAGCTAAAGCCGCATAAGAAGAACTACCCTACTCATGACCTGGAGTTAGCGGCGATTGTGTTCACGTTAAAATTGTAGTGTCACTATCTTTATGGTGTGGCGTACACGATCTATACCGATCATAAGAGCCTCGAGTATCTATTCACGCAGAAGGAACTGAACTTACGGCAAAGGCGTTGGCTTGAACTGATCAAGGATTACGACTTGACTATTGACTATATGCTGGGTAAGGAAAATGTTGTGGCGGACGTTCTGAGTCAGAAGTATATCGCCTTGCTATCCATCGACCGCTGTGAGACCCGTCGCACTGTATCGGTATTTTATACGGATACGTATTTATTTGAGCCGTATTTCGTATTTATCGATTTGCGTGATATTTTAAAATTTTCCAAGATATAGGAATTTTGTGACTTGGTCTAACTTGGATTTGGTTTTTATTGGGTTTGGTTTAACTTTGACTTAGTTTGGTATAGTTGGTTTCTCATGAGATGAGGTGTATGGTTTAGATTGAGTGGAGAGGAATGAATGGTGGAGATTGCTTGAGCTTGTTATATAAGCCACTTTTCTCTCTCCCTCCTCATTCACCATCATTCATTTTTTTTCCACCAAACCCTAGCCATTAGAGAGAGACAAGTACACCTTGTCGAATGTTGGACGATTTCTATTTTGTTTGTTCCATTCTCTTTATTGTTACATTCTAAGCATGTTTAGAACTTGGAGTTTTCTAATTTGATGGCTAGATTGTTGTAGATCTATCTTTGAAGCAAATCCGGTTTTCCTGGGTTTTGATCTATTAAAATTTGTTATTTTCAAGTTTTGATGGTTCTATGTTGTAGAGTAACTCGTTCTACCCCATTTTGACCTAAGGAAGTTAGGATTTGGACTCTGGATGAAGGTTTTATGAAGCTTGAGAACTTGGCTTCCATGGTGTTCTTTTCTCGGAATTTTGGAGAAGAAGAACTGTGCTTGACTTGACCGCATGAACATTTCATGCGGCAAGTGTTTTCCCAACCGCATGCATAATCGAGCCGCATGAGATCCTGAAACCCCGTAGCCGCATGCGCCCCCTTGCTGTCAGCCGCAATGTGCACCCATCACTTTTAGCCGCATGAATATGAATTATTGACCGCATAAGTCCTCAGTCCCTTCCAGCCGCATGGGGTCCAACTCGCCCTCAGCCGCATAGACCCACTTCTCTCTTGGCCGCATAGGCTGAGTCTCATTCCAGCCGCATGAATGATCTAGCTCATTCTCATGCGTCCCCTCTTTCCGCTGGCCGCATAAGACTTTACTTGACCCAACCGCATGAGGACTAGTCTCTCCCAGCCGCATATGACCCATCTCCCGCTGGCCGCATATGCGCCACATTCCTGAGCCGCATGACCCTGATTGACCCAGCCGCATGAGGCTCGTTCTCTGAGCCGCATGAGACCCGTCTCCCTGAGCCGCATGGGATGTGCTGTCTCAGCCGCATAAGCCCGATTCTCCCTTCAGCCGTATAAGGCTGGGACTTCCTGAACCGCATAGGACCCTGCTCATTCCCTGAGCCGCATGGACTCGGATTTCCTGAGCCGCATGAACCCCATAAATTCAGCCGCATGCATCTGATTAATCCTGCCGCATGAGCCAGCCTTGCCCGAGCCGCATGGCTCTGTCATGTCCTGTATTTTATATTTTGTTTATTTTAGTATATCTAAGTCTTGTGGCTCTTTTTGTAACTTGAGTTCCTACGGAGTACACATTTATCCCTATTGTATATTTTTATGTCCATTTTATATCCTTACGCCTTTTGTCCCGAACTTGATAATCCCGATTTGATTGGCATGATTGAAATAGCAATTGTACCTGGCATGGTGTGACCAAGAACTGACATGCATGATAACTTGACCTGATAACTTGACCTGCTACACATGACTTGATAGTGACCCTGAGACGCAGGGCTCCTTCCTGTGCCTTGTCCAGCTATTTAATTATTGATATTATTATTATTTCTCTATTGTTATTTGATCTTTTCTGATGTCTTGTGTCTTGTAACCTCAGCATAACTTGAGTCTTCTGATTGAATGCTTGCACTATACTGTCCGGCACATGTATCCTAAACACGACAGTGACCCGTAGTGGTGCACTCCTGATTAATGACCTGACATGACCTGATAGTGGCCCGTCGTGGCGCACTCTTGACCAGTAAACTTGACATAATAATTCTTGATAGTGGCCCGCCGTGGCGCACTCTTGACATGATAAACCTGATATGATACTCCTTGAAATGTTGTTACGACGGCTAACCTGACATGACCAGTATGAATGGCTTGGACACCGTGGGTGATTGTGTTTGTACAAATGAACCCGTCTTGTCTTGCATCATGTCTAGGACATGAATCCCTGGTTTCCCACGGTCAGGGATTCATACTGAATATGGCTAGGATTAATGACTAGATTGATCAAGTAGTTCATGGAGAGACTTTTCCAGTTACCTGTTGCCCCTTTGATCCCGGCCTTATATATATATATATATACATGGGATTTGTTGCTATCCGTCGAGATGAGCGCACTTCCAGCCCGCCGTCGAGTGTGGTACCTTAGGACACATGTATCTTACTACAGTGTGTCTGCTATATCATGCTATCTTTTCCTTTTCTTTGCTGGGGTCATTCAGGTAGTAACAAACAGGTAACCGGACTTGGAAGAATCTCATTGCATCTTGCTAGTAACTAGGCATGTGATAACCCTAGTTAGTTAAAGTATCAAGCCGTACTTATTGCTTGGCCGTGATTGATTGAATGGAGTCTAACTCAGTCTAGTCTTGACTTGATCCTGCACAAGATTGTCACATGACCTGATTGTTCATATTTGTCCTGTCTTGTACATGATTGTTACATGTCCTGAGTTCTTATTTTATCTTGCCGACAAATGGTAGGAGAAACCAAGTTCTGTTCAGACGAAGGGTTACAACCCCGGTCCTTGTTTGGTTTACGGGTTGTAACCTGGTTATCTGAATAGTCCCATGGCTATCTCATCGTATATCACCTTCCCAGTTCTATTTATTTAACATGTTCTCCAGTTTACTTTATGTCAATGATGATTTACTTACTGTCTTCCTATGTTCGGGATAAGTGCATTGGTACTGCACGAATCTCGATCCTCCATTACTCATTGCTTTCTCTCCCTTGTTGAATGCTAATGATTGCTGGTTTTAAGTTCATAGTTCGGCCTCCTTTGTGGTACTTGCTATTTGGGGTCTGACCCTACTGGTTTTGCATGGCCAGGTTCTAATAGAAGAGCCCGGAGGATCTACCGCACCATCTACTTGACGGTGACCAGCCGGAGCACCAGAGTGCCTCAGTGGGTTTCTTCTTCATTCTTCCACTGATATTTAAATTCTTCTCTTGTAACGTTTAGCCCCGAGCACGTGTTTAGCTCGTGTTTTGGTATTTTCCTTGATAATGTAGCCTACGGGCATAAACATGATATGTGTATTCTAGACTATAGCTAGTCCTTATCATGTACGACTAATACTCTAGCTAGTCTTCAGTTCTGTGGTACTGGCTTCATGATCAGTCATGTATATATGGTTCGGGACGCCTTACTATTGTATGTATGATGATCGTACTCTTTGCTCTTGTATAATTTCCTGTGATTGAGATACCTAGGAATGTTAAACCATAGGATTGACTGATGGCTTGTAGAGTAACCCCATGTCTTGACAGCTTATACGTGATTTCAGAGTATTAACGTACTTTGGGATTGCGTAGCTGGCTATGTCTGCCCCCGCTCTCCGGTATTCTGGTTCTGGGGCGTGACAACCGCAGTCTGCTACGCGACCTAGAAGAGATGGGTATCGAACTCCGAGTCCGATTCAGGAATGTACAGTTGGCAAAGTTGTAATTAGAGCCGAGCCTGCAAGAAAAGATCAAGACCACTCAGAAGGATGATCCATACCTGAAGAAAATGTGAGAGCTAATCTCGACGGGTAGGACGACCGACTTTACGGAAGATGAAACCGGCATGCTTCGATTGAAGGGTAGGCTATGCGTTCCGGACGATTCAGAACTAAGAAAGAAGATATTGTCGGAGGCGTACTATGCGAATTACACCTTGCATTCCGGTAGCACGAAGATGTACAAGGACCTCCGCACAAACTTCTAATGGCACAGGATGAAAAGAGATGTGGCACTTTTCGTGTCGCAATGCATGGCCTGTCAGCAGGTAAAAGCTGAGCACCTGTGTAATGACCATAGTTCATATTACGTATTTTGAAATACGTGTACGTATTTTATCTCATATTGTATGCCTCCTTGCATGTCGATCATCACATCAGTGATTGGAAGCGGGAATTCGTCCTTCGGGCAAGCAGAGTTGAGATCCCTGAAGTCGATACAAACTCGTATCTTCCCGTTCTTCTTGGTGACAGGAACGATGTTGGCTACCCAATCCGGGTGTTGTTCTTCACGGATGAAGCCGCTAGTCAAGAGTTTGTCAACCTCCTGATCGATGGCATTCATGATGTCCGGACGAAAGCATCGCTGCTGTTGTTTGATAGGTTTGGCATCAGGTAAGATGTTCAACCTATGCATTGCGATCTGTGGATCGAGTCCCGGCATGTCTTCATAGCTCCAGGCGAAGACGTCGATATACTCTTTAGCCAGTTGGATTAAAGATTCTCGATCTTCTCCTTCCAGGCTTTTACTGATGAAAATGGGTTTGGAAGAAGACTCCTCCCCGAGGTCGATCTGCTCGACTTCGTCTTCGGTGGGAGGTTCACGAAGCTCAAAACGAGATTCCCATTGTTCCCCTAGGCGTTGGGCCCAGGGTTCTTCTTCGAAGGGTTCTGGCGCTTGGTCTTTGCCTTCACCTTTTTGAGGTTGTGCTGACGTCATGTTAGCTGACAGCACTTTCCTGAAGACTGATCCGATACTGGTATCGGAATCCCAAGTCGATGCTTCGGACGAATGGAAATGTTCTATGTCTTCTGCATCTGAACTCTCTGGGGTTGATAGCGGCGTGACATAGCCTAACCCTCGTCCAGTCCGATTATAATAATCCTGTGGCTTTCTATTGGGCATCGAAAGCCGAACAGGGAGATGTCGACCCTTGCCGTAGTTTAAGCCTTTGTTGCTTTTCAGGTCGTAGCCCATCTTTTGGATGATGTGCTTAGCCGCATCCGTGTACCGATAGACTTGTACTCTGCCGGTATCAGGTTCGGGCTCGATTGACGGGTGGTCCCGACGACGCTCGACTTTGCCCGAGATGATGGTGCCTTGGTCTCGGCTCCGTGGAGGGACTATGAAGACTCCTTGAGACGGTACTATTTGGTTATGGCAGACGGTCGTTATTTGTGTTTGCAACGACCGTAGAGCGTTGTCTAATGTATACATGGCATTCCAGTGGGGAAGACAAGAATAATTAAAAGACACTCTATTATTGATAAAGTACGGGATCTTATCCCGTGGGATTACATTGTCAAAGGAGGGTGCCTCTACGTCAGCCGAGATATAATCACCAAGCTCCTCGTCTGTAAGAACTGGGGACGGACTAGGAGAGTCCAACACAGCTTTGGGGTCTGAGAGGGTTATATGAGCCTTCTCTGACACCTTGGATGACTGCGGTGGCTTGCCCTTGAGACGCACCTTGAGAGGCGCCTCGGTTGCGCCTCCGGTGAGTGATGTCTTCCCTTGTAATTTTGCCACCAGGGGAGCCGATGTTTGAGGTGGCTTTCCCTTGAGGCGTATCTTCAGGGGTGCTTCGCGAGCCGGCGCTTTCCCTGATAGCTTGATGCTTATTGGAGGCGCCTTCTGGGGTAGTTTCCCCTTCAGTCGGATTTTCAAGGGGGCGTCGGGAGTCGTCTCAGGCTCCATGTCCGGCTCTGTTGTTGTCTCTGCCTCATTATCAGCGTCGTTGGCTTCCTCCTCGTCAATGGGCTTGTACAAGTCGGAATCGATGAAGTAGGCTTCAATCCCTTTGAAAGGATCGATGTCTGCAAACTCCGTCCGGATGACGCCATTGGCGGATACATACTTCATGCACTGGTGGAGCGTGGAGGGCACCACCATGTACTCATGCAGCCATGGTCGACCGAGCAGGATGTTGTAGTTGACCTCGGCATCTACTACATAACAAGTCACCTCAGTTTTGAGGCTGCCAATGTGACACTTCAGTCGGATCTTGCACAATGGCTCGCTCTTGCTAGCATTGAAGCCACTGATGGTTGTATTGGAGGGCGCCAGCCGGTACATCGGGATCCCCAGCTTTGATAGCAGTGCCTTTGGAATGATGCTTAGGGAAGACCCAGGATCGATCTGAATCCGACTCACCTTAACCGAGCCAATGTACCCTGTATAATACAGCGGTCGGTTATGTCGGTGATGCTTGAGCAGCATGTCTTGTTGGGTGAAAGTTATGTTTGGGATAACTTCATCCGCACAATGACAGTGCGCACAAGTAGTTGGGAGGTCTTCAGGCTGCTTGACCTGACTGAGAAAGGATTCAGCGTCCTTCAGAGCTTCGCAGAGAGCTTCTCGGGAATCTTTAGAAAGACGCAGGAGCTCGAACAAAGACAGGCGCGCAGGTGTACTGGCTAATTGTGCCAGAATGTCGAAGTTGTGAGGCTTGGACAGCCCCGAAGCATTCTCCTTCCGTAGAGGTCTGTCAAAACGGGCCTCCACCTGCTTCTGCTTATTGGCTGCTGAGGGCTTAGATGGACCCTCTTCAGGGATGGTGCTAGGAGGCACCACCTCGACGGCGGCTTTGCCGGATTGGGAGCTCTGTTGTGCACGTGTTTGCACTGGAAGTGCCTCTTCTGTTGAAGAAGAGACTGTGCGGCAAGACTTGATCTTCCTGCCTTTTGATTTGGAGGTAGGGCGTACCTCCGATTGAGTCACCTCAGAGACGAGGTCGGGGTGAACCCAGAGGACCTCTCCTCGAGATGTGGTGAGCGGGGTGAGTCCACTCACATTGTCACGAGTAGGTGGTAAGTTTACCACCTCCATTGTCGCCTTAGGGATGGGGACGACGCCATCTTGTGTGGTAGTTGGCGGCAAGGTGCCAAACTGAAGCGAAACCAGATTGGCCGATACCGTCTTCTCTTCATAGTCGACGGAGATTACATCCGCATTGATCATGCGCTGGATGTAATTCTTGAGGACGTAGCAGTCCTTGGTCGGGTGCCCGACAAACCGATGGTAGTGACAGTACCTTGGGTTGTCCACTTTCCCAACTTCATCGGGCCGCTTTGGGTCCGGTAGCTTGATCTTGTCACCCTGCTTCAGTATCTCAAAAAGTTGCAGGATGTCGTCATCATTGAATGAATAAACCTCCTTGGGTTTTGGTGCCAGTGGAGGTTTCTAAGTAGGCGCGAATGCGCCTTTTGAGGCATTAATAGTCAATGCCTGTTTCCCCTTTGCTTCTCGTCCAGAGCTGTTAGCTGCGGACTTTTTCCCCTTATCGTCAAAGGCGGGGAAGCTGACACCCAGAAGACGTGCATTGGCCGCCTTCTTTTCTGCAGCTTCAGCTTCGATGATCAGGGAGCTCCAGTCAGGAGGGGGAGTAGAGTTGAGCCAGAGCTTTACTGCAGGCAGCATGTTCATGCTGCAAGCGGAGAGGAGCGCATATTCTGGCATGCCTGGAGGTAGCCTGAAGCAAGCCTGTCGGAAGCGTTCGATGAACGCCCGAACCGTTTCCTTCTCCTTCTGACGTATCTCTATGAGAGACGCCATCATCATGTCCTTTCTGCCGTCGTAGAAGCGGTCGAGGAAGAGGCGCGTCAGGTCGTCGAAGGATGATATGGAATTGTCGGGGAGGCTGCAGTACCAGTCATATGCTACTCCTTTCAGGGCCCCGACAAAGATACTGGTGAGGAGCGCATCCTCCTTCGAAAGATGCCCCGTCTGTGACTGGAAGTACGTCAGGTACCGTCGCGGAGAGTCCTTCCCGTCGTATGGGGTGAGTGTTTGTGGCTTATACTTTGGGGGATAAACCACCTTGTTCCACTCGAGGGGATAAGGCTGGGGAATGCCCATCTTCTGGCGTTCCTCTTGCCTGTTCTTGGACTCGAAGCGCTCCCGCAGGTCTTTGATCATTTCGAACACATCCTCCGTAGAGCTAGGAGTCGGGGAAGGAGGTACCATCTGGATTGGAGCGTTTGAGGGCTCTGAGGTCCGAGGTGCTTCTGTATCCGAGGGCGCCCGTTGGAGGGGCACACTCGACTCCCCATTAGCTCCTGGGTCAGGACCAGTTGAAGGTGTCCCGATCAAGGCCGATCGCATCTCAAACACTGCTTGAGTCAGTGCTTGCATTGAGACAGAGAGGGTTTTGAGTCCTCCCTCCAATGAGTCTATGCGCTGGACTATATCCTGTGACGGCGCATCAGACTCGACATCATCCCCGGCCATGTATACTGTCCTGACACGGCCAGGAGTGGATGGATTGGTTGAGGCTTCGCTTTCGGCCTCACTCTCATGCGGGGGAGTCACTTCTCCTGGTGTTGGGCCACCCCCAGCCACATTCTGGAGTTCATCTTCAACAGGCGCATCTGCAAGGGTCTGCTTACCCTCGGCTCCGTCTTGAAGGACCTCTTCGTTTCCAGAACTACCCCCGGCAGTGTCCTGGAGGACATCCTCATTTTGAGGGGCTTCAGGGAGAGTAATCTCGCCTTGATGATGGAGATCCGCCGCAGCTGTGCTTTGGACATCTTCCTCTTCGGAAGGAGGCTCAACAAGGGTCTGGCTACCCCCAGCTTCCTCCGAGGACTTCTTCCTCAACCGAGTGCCTTCAAACACTCCAGAGGTCGAGACAGCTGCCTTGGTTTTCCTCGGCTGGCTTTTGGATGAAGACGAGGAATTGGCAGTCGTCTTCCGGATTGATGAGGAGTTGGAGACCACGTTGCATGAAGCAACCTTTGGCTCCTCTTCAGCTGACACCTTCGCCCCAAGGCGACGTCGGAGAGGTGTCGATGATTGTAGTCGTTGGAAGACCGACTGTCTTGGTGGAACTGTCGTCTTGCAACAGCAGTTGATGGTGACCACCGCACAAGTATGCCCCGTAAGAGGCGCATCGTGCTTGTTGGTCGACTCTCCTGACCGGCGCTTGTGAGTGATCACGTTGCGCAGGTCGTTGGAGGAGAGTGGTGCCTTCACACCCCCTTCAGACGTATGGCAAGGCCAAACGCCGGGGTGGTCAGGTGAGTGCTGCGCCCCCTGATCTAATACCAAGCAGGCATCACGATCAGTAGTGGAGGAACCACAACATTTGAAGTGACTTGAACGGACCTCAAACGCACAACCAGAGGAGGCGCGGGAGTTCAAAACCACTGAGTTTGTCTCTCTCGACTTGGTTGTGCATGCAGTAGATGCGCCCAAGCGAGATGAGGGCTTCGAAGATCGACTCGTTGTTGGTGCAGAAGCACTTGAGGCAACCCTGTACAGCTTGCCATCGGCAGCGCACGTGATGACGAGCGCGTGCCTCTGGCCGGCTGCTGGCATAGCACGTCTGTGGCGCATGGCCCGTGCCGCCTTGGATTTCTTCGTACCAGCCCGCTGGGGCGCATAGTACTCAGCATCCAAATTCTCCTCGCCATTACAGCGAGTGAGTCTGTCAAAGACAGAGGCTTTTTGTGGCGCATCAGAGGTGATGCGCGGGGCATTGGCTGCGCCCCTGCTCCGTCGACGTATCTTCCTCGCCTGAGAGGGAGATGGCTGGGGAACGTGGTCGGCCGCACGCTTCCCCAAGAGATGCGCTGCATCGGCGGGCGCACCTTGGTTGCTGAGAACGTCAGCAGGAAGGGAAGGCTGGATTGCTGCATCCCCTTCAGTGGTGGTGCCCGAGGCGTCGACCTTGCGCACCCAGGCTGTGCGGATCTTCTTCGGCTTTAGTAGCCGCTTCGAAGGACTCGCACTTCCTTCAGAAATGAACTCCTCGTACGCCTGTTGATTGAGGCGCACGACCAGCGTCTTGTAGGAGGAGCCCACCTTCACGTCGTCGGCCTGTGACACGACTTTCTCGGAAGAGGAGAAAGAGGTCCCCAGCAGAGTCGCCAGCTTGTTTGCCATTAAAATTGTTTGATTGAAAACTTTAATACAAACAGAACAGTGTTACAATGTAGGACTTAGATGTAGTCCTAGGAGTACACTTTTGTTTAAGCTGGGTCCTTAGTGCCAATGGAGCGAGTGGTAATGCGTTGACTCCGTTGACCGGCTGACGACGGTTATCGGTTCTCTGAAGACGTGGATTGCTCTGGGTGCTGGAGCTTGTTGAGAGGAGGAAGACGTTGAGTGTCTGTATCTGCCTCTCTGATGATTCTTTGTATGTTCGTTGTGGATTCTCTGTGTGTCTGTGAAGGAGAAGATCCCTCTATTTATAGTTTTGCAGGCTGGCTGCTCATGCGCGCATGTAGGATGCGCCGGTGTGTGGGGACGCCACGTGGAGGTTGCTGATGGAGGCGCGTAGATGATGCGCCCTGATTGAGGGGGAGAACTCTTCATACTGCTGTTGTGAGCCGACACATAGCAGAGGAGAAGATCTTTCTGTTGCTGAAATCCTGGACGAGTTGAGTCAAAGGACACGTGTCATCGACCCATGGCTCGAAGATCTCGGATTTGGGGGGGGGGCAGTGATCTGGTGAGCTGCGCCTTGGATCTGGGCGCAGGAGGAGGCTGCGGTTCATAACCTTTAGGAGTTACAAACCATTTAGGGCGCATGGCTTTTGGGGCGCATGCAGGTGACCTTCCTTCTGTCTTTCGGGATCAGAGATCAGTCTGAGGCGCATGGCTTTTGAGGCGCATGCAAAGCTTCAACTGGAGACTCTTCTTCTGTCTTTAGGGATCAGTGAAGGGTCTGAGGCACACGACTTTTGAGGTGCATGCTGGTTTGGACGCATGGCCGTAGAGGCGCATGGCGATTTGGACGCATGGCCATAGAGGCGCATGCGGATGGCCACGTGGCAGTAGCTGTCGGAATAGAGTCATGATGATGCTGACGTTGCCGACGCTTCGTTCTCTGAAAAAGCTGTCACTGTTCAGACTTTGGGAAGCGTGCTGCCAACTCTGGTGTCAGTTCAGCATTTAATGTTTGTGATGTTCGATGGACAGCTGAGTGGGCACATTGGTTGGTGTCCCACTCGACATGGAGATGTGAGGGAGGGCGCATCCTCTGTGATGCGCCGGGTACTGTAGGGCGCGTCTGTGTGATGCGCCTGATGCTGGAGGGCGCGTCCGTGTGATGTGTTGTTTAGTAATGACGCGGCTGTCTCGCTCCTCGAGTGCTATAAATAGCCGTTTGGCTGAATTCGAGGCGTCTGGTTCATCCATTTAATGCAAATTCATTGTACAGAATTCGGAGAGTCATCCACTTGGCGCGTGGGTTTGATTTGCCCGGCCTATAAATAGTGGCATGGAGAGAAGGTTTGCTCCTCATTCCCTCACGTAATTCCAACATGAACTTGGATATGCGGGTGTATTTCTGTTGACGAAGTGCTCCCGAGGGTGAAGATGAGACGTCGTGTTGTCTTCGATGCACTTGAAGGTGACTGTTACATCCAAAAGACGGAGTCGAGGGCTTCTGAGGCAGGCGGAAGGTGCCTGTTGCATCCAAAGATAAGGATGTTCGGGCCTCGTCTCCGTTATTCCGGAAGAGCCGTAGATCGGAATGGTGGTGCTAGGCTCTCTCTTCCTTCAAAGTGGGTGCCGCCCATTTTGATTGTGTTGAAAGCTCCTTGTGCCATAATTTCGATCACGGTCTTCCTTGATCTTTGGAGGCTCTTTCGAAGCCACCCCCGGCCACAGCATTTGCGGTGCTCTTCTCTTCCTTGGTTTCAGCCAGAGGGTTAAATGCTTTGCTTGGCGAAGCACTTATCAGGCGAGCCTGGCTGGAAGAGCGGCACATAACTGGGCTCTGCTCGGCCAGGTGAGCCTGGTTGGAAGAGTTGCACATCACTGAGCTGCTGAAGGGATGTACATAACTGAGCTGCTGGAGAGATGCACATCACTGAGCTGCTGGAGAGATGCACATCACTGAGCTGCTGAAGAGATGGTAGGATGCGCCTGGATGGAGGCGCATGACATCTGCTGCGCCTGGCTGACAGCGCATGGTGACTGCTGCACCTATCGGAAGGCGCATGGTGGTTGCTGCGCCTATCTGGAAGGCGCATGGTGGCTGTTGGCTGTAGATCCAGGATCCTTCATTTATAGAAATTCTCCTAGACATGTAATAGACTTTTACATATATGAATAAAAAGTCCTTCTTCGAATGTCTATGGCTTATTCGATTAGCTGTCTGAGTTCTGGCGCATATAATGCCTGGCGCATGGGCTTTCTGGTTGTGAAATTCCATGCTTCTACAGTTGGGGGGAGAAGGAGTCATACGGCTCAGAAAAATGAGTTCATGCAGCCATGCTAGGCCATGCGGCCAAAAAATAGCAGGCTCATGCGACTCGGGTTCCTGCGGTCGAGGTTTGAGGCTACATGCGGCTCAGGGAACTGGATTCATGCGGCCAAGAGATTGGGTCTTACGCCGCTCGGGATCGGGAGTCCATGCAGCTGGGGGAAGACAGGGTCTTATGCGGCCAGGAAAGAGGGGGAGGGCGCATGCGGCTCAGAGGAAGAAGTCCATGCGGCTCGGAACCAATCAGAGCTTATGCGGCCAGGAACCAAGCAATGTCATGCGGCTGGAAGGGGCTGAGCCTTATGCAGCTCAGAGAAAGTTTCATGCGGCCAGAAAAGTTCATGCGGCTAGGTTCCATGCGGTCAGGGGAGACCGAGTCTTATGCGGCAGGAAATATTCATGCGGCCGGGAAGTAGCGAGTTCATGGGGCTAAGAGCATGCAGAAGGCACATACGGCTAGGAAAGCTCATGCGGCCAGGAGAAACTTGTCGCATGGAATTGCCATGCGGTCAAGCACTATTCTTCTTCTCCAGTTTCTGAGAAGAAGAACCATGAAGATCCTGTTTCCAAGCTCCATAAATCCTTCATCCGAGGTCAGAATCCGAACTTCCATAGGTCAAAATGGGGCAGAATAAAATTTTCTACAACATGGAACCATCAAAACTTGGAAATAACAAGGTTAAATAGATCAAAACCCAAGAAATCCAAAAATGAAATAAACTTAGATTTACATGAATTTAGCCATGAAAATTAAAATACTAAGTACTAAGGTGTTTTAGAATAGGGAAAGAAAGACGTTAAAGTAATAAAATGGAGTTCTCTCGTGAAGTAAGCTGCACATGTCGACGAAAAATGAGGGTAGGTGGAGCTCTACGCAGGAGAAAGAAGAAGAAGTAATTGTGGAGTTATGAGGAGAGAGAAAAATTAAGTGAAATATAAATGGTGATGGTGGTGGCAGGTAGGGGGTTTCTTTTGGTTCATGATGAACCCAACTAAACCAAGCCAAGCCGAACCAAACCCAGAATAACCAAGCAATAAAATACCCAAATTAACCATATCACATGTGGCTTTGAGCGCATGTCCTTCATGGACAGGTATTCAGGCTACAATCAAATCAAGATGTTCCCCGATGACGCAAAACACACGTCATTCAGGACTCCAAAGGATATTTTTTGCTACACAGTAATGCCCTTCGGCTTGAAGAACGCCGGTACGACATACCAGCGAGCTATGAGCACCATCTTCCGTCAACATCTTCGCAAGACAGTCGAATGCTATGTTGACAACATTGCAGTCAAGAGCCGCCTCAAAAGAGATCACCTACAGGACCTGAAGACGGTCTTCGATCTCATGCGGGCGCATCAACTCAAAATGAACCCCGTTAAATCCTTTCTGGGGGTTTCTAGCGGCAAATTCTTGGGCTTCGTCATCACAGCGAAAGGCATTCATGTTGATCCTGAGAAGACCAAAGCCATCCTCAACATGGACCCTCCGAAGAACCTTCGAGAACTTCGAGGCCTACAGGGACATCTAGCATATATCCGGAGGTTCATAGCAAACCTTTCCGGTAAATGTCAACCCTTCACTCAGCTCATGAAGAAGGGAGTCTCTTATGTCTGGACAGAGGAGTGCCAGAAGGCTTTCGACGACATCAAAGCCTACTTGACGAGCCCACCAGTCCTGGTAGCGCCAGTCACCGGCAAACCATTTCTCCTCTACGTCCGTGCCATGGATCATTCTCTTGGTGCTCTGCTCGCTCAAAACAGCGATACAGGCTACGAGCAAGCAATCTACTACCTCAGTCGAACACTTATCGGGGCCGAACACCGGTACAACCCCGTCGAAAAGGAGTGCTTGGCTTTGGTGTTTGCCATCCAGAAGACTCGTCATTATGTCTCGGTTCAGACAATTCATGTCATTTCCCGAGTCAATCTGCTCAGAGTCCTCATGACGAAGCCAGGATCATTGAACTCCCGGCTGGCTACATGGGCGATCTTGCTAACACCGTACAACATGGTGTTTGTGCCCCAAAAAGCTGTTAAGGGTCAAGCTCTGGCTGACTTTTTAGCTGCACACCCCATCCCAGAATCCTCAAAACTCTATGAAGATATCCCGGATGAGGTCCAAGAATCCAACGTCACCGAAGGAAGCCCCGTTTGGCGGATGTTCTTCGACGGCGCTTCGAGAACAGGCCCTAAAGGCCAAATCATCGCAGGAGTGGGGGTAGTCTTAGTCTCCCCCGATCAGCTAGTCATCCAGCGTGCGTACTCTCTTTCGAAGCCGTGCTCCAACAACATTGCCGAGTACAACGCACTCGTCATGGGAGTCCAGCTCGCACAACAGCTGGGGGTCGACCATCTGGAAGCTTACGGCGACTCAAAACTCGTCGTAAACCAGGTTCGGGGACAATACGAAGTTCGCCATAAAGATTTAATCCCTTATCATGAAGTCGTGTTGAACATCATTTCAACCTTCACCGGGTTCTTCATTGAACATGTCCCCCGTTTACAAAACTTGGAGGCCGATGCTCTGGCTGGCCTCGCAGCCTCATTAGCAGCGCCCTTTGGGACTCAACACTATATCACGGTAACAGGACGAGATCTGATTTGTCCCAGAAACAACCTATGCTTGCAGGTGGCTCATGCCATGCCGACAAATGCTGGTGTTAATGTCCGAGACTGGAGGTTCCCGTTCATCGACTTCGCTGTCTACGGAATCCTTCTAGAGGACCCGAAGGAAGCAGTCTCAGTCAGGAGACGCTCTCTTCGATTCTACTACGATACAGCTACCAAAATACTGTACCGACGCTCCTTCGATGGGCTCCTCCTTCGATGCCTGTCCAACGAAGAAGCAGCCGAAGCTCTTCAAGAAGCTCATGACGGAACTTGTGGAGCTCATCAACCCGGTCCTAAGTTGCAAGATCGACTGCGACGGATGGGCTACTACTGGCCAACTATGGTTGCCGATGCTGTCGAATATGCCAAGAAGTGCCACGCGTGCCAACTTCATGCAGACTTCATACATACACCATCGGAGCCGCTACATCCTACAGTCGCCTCCTGGCCCTTCGAAGCCTGGGACATGGACATTGTAGGGCCAATCACCCCTCCTTCATCGAGAGGACACCGTTTCATCCTGGCCATCACCGACTACTTCTCCAAATGGGCGGAAGCAGTTCCACTAGCAGAAGTAAAAAGCTCCAGGGTGGTCAGCTTTATCAAACACCATGTCATTTACTGTTTCGGAGTACCCCGGCGGATCATCCATGACAATGGTCCTCAGTTTATCAGCCATATTTTCAGCAGGTTCTGTGATAAGAATCGCATTCAGAATGTGGCCTCAACCGCCTACAATCCGGTAGCAAACGGATTGGCTGAGGCATTCAACAAAACTATCGTTAGGCTGCTCAAAAAGGTTGTGTCATCCAACAAACGCGACTGGGACGAAAAGCTTGGCGAATGCCTTTGGGCCTACCGCATAACGGTACGGACCCCAACAGGAAACACTCCATTCTCCCTAGTCTACGGGAGCGAAGCAGTACTGCCTCTCGAGATACAGATACCTTCGCTCCGCGTAGCAATCACAAACGAACTCACAGAAGAGGACAATCAACGTCGTCGTCTGCGGGAACTGGAGGCACTTGACGAAAAGCGTCTCTTAGCTCAACAACGTATCGAGCTCTACCAAGCCCATATATCACAGGCTTTCAACAAAAAGGTCAAAAAGAGGACTTTCCAAGTTGGCGACCTGGTTTTAGCAGTCAGAAGACCAATGTTGTTGACCCACAAGACACCAGGAAAGTTCGAGCCCAAGTGGGAAGGACCTTTCATCATAGAGACGGTATACTCAAACGGTGCTTACCGCCTCGCCAAACCCAATGGAGACTTGTTTATGATGCCCATCAACGGCAAGTTCCTAAAGAAGTACTATTCTTGACATCCTCCAGACATGTACTTCCTCAAACAACCTCTTTCCACAAACTCATACGCCTCCGGAACCCAGCTGTTCCGTGGCATCTTCCAGTAGAAAGATAACCACGTCCATATTACCTCTGAGTTGTCTCTCTACACCCTACAAAGCAGAAACTTACACTTCGTAAGCCTACGCTACCCTTCATGTTTACCACGTCCACATTACCCCTGAGTAAACATCTTGTACAAACAACCCCTGCGTTATTGTACATTTATCGCAGAACTTCCACGTCCATATAACCTCTGAGTTGTTCAGCGTATCCCCCAAGATCATTCCTACCACGTCCATAATACCTCTGAGTAGGGAGATTCTATCATTTCGAACCCAATGATTGCCATGTCCACATTACCTCTGAGCAAACATAATGGTTCCTTCAAACTTATTATCTGTACATGAAAACCAAGGTGCGCAAAAGATAATAGGTCCACACAAATCATCAAGTTCATGACAACAAAAGATGAACACATCACCAAAAAAGTTGTAGACTTCTTTATTCTTCTGAAAAAGGAGTACAAGAAACTACATCATTCCCCCCAGTAAGGGTTGCAAAAGAACACAAAAGAAAAAGGAAAAAGCTATTGTCCCTGAATCTCCCCAGGATGGGCTGAGAGCTCCCTGACTCGAAGCTTTAAGTCGACTGCGCGGGCCTCCACCGTCGCCAGGACTCGTCGCTCTGCTTCCTGGCGCATCAATTCAACGGACCCAGCGGAAGTATCACTTGCATGCTTCTCATCAAGCTGTTGTCGTTGCTGCGCCAAGGCAAGAGTCCGCTGAGTGAAAGTCGCTTCATCCTTCTTGAATGCTGCATGTTCAGTCCGAACACGCTCGACCTCTAACTGGAGTCGGGCCCGTTGGTCTTCAAGGCGGCACATCTGGGTGTCGATATCCGCGATATTAGCCTCCAATGCAGCTCGAGTTTCCACCGTCGTCTTCATGGACTGAGACAACTGCTCTACCGCAGCCTCGGTCTCAGCCACCTCGCGCTCCCAAACGCCCACGGTGGCCTGGTATGAAGACTCGATCTCAGCAATTAGCTTCCCCTTCTCTGCATCTATCAGGACAGAGAGGTCGTTTCGCTGGATGCGTTGAAGTTCCGCGAGCTGCTCATCCAGCTCAATTACCGAAGCCTCCAGAATTTCGGCCATATGGTCGTGGCCTTGGTGAATATGAATCAGCTCGATGCAGGGCATTGCCAGAGCTTTTGCCGTCGCAAAACTCCCATTGGCATCCATCACAGCAGATACACCTTTCTGCAACATTTTGTATACCCCCTCGATGAGGAATTTCACATACTCGTCTGCATCCGCCAGGACCTGCGGCGTCATCGCGGGAGTTGGAGGAGCTACTACAGTTTACGGACCGGAAGAAGATCCGCCAACTTCAACCAGCGAGGCTTGAACCTCGGCATCAATGGGCTCTTCATCAACAGGGGCTGGACTTCCAGCCCGAGGAGCCGATGCAACAGAAGGAGCCGGCACAGGCGTCGAGATGGTCCCCCAAGTAGAAGGAGCTACAGAGGGTTCTACACCCTTACCCTTCTCAAGCCTGGAAGAACCTCCGACGTCAACAGCCACCTCTTCTACCCCCAATGTCCTATCAACAGTTGGTACCTCCCTTGGCTAAATAGGGAGATTATCACTTGTCTCTTGACCCGTCGCAGCAGTCTTCACTCGTAGACGGGTCTCATCATCGAGTCCCTCAAAAGGGACAGAATCTGTCGCTACCTCCTGAGTGGTAGCTGCCTCAACTTCCACGGTTGAAGCCGGGGTAGGACTCGGCAATAATGCAGCCGACCTCCCCTCATCATGATAAAGAGGGGATTCAACCCTCTCCTCTGTCTCGACCAGATCTGCTATCCCTGCAGCAGATTCTTGCAAGACCGGAGGAACGTCATCGGAAGGCGACGAACTCCAGTCCACTTCATCATCAGGATGCCTCGAGTCCGCAGGACCCTCAGCATCCAAGGCCTCCACGGCAGACGGTGCTCTCCCAGAAGTTGTTGCGACCTCGAAGTCAGGAGATATTAAAACCTCCGCAGGAACATCTTCGGGACCTTCCTCTACGGGAGACATTAGCATCGGTGGAATGCGCTCATCAGAATAGCCTGCCACCTCCTTCGGCTTACTAGCGCCCGATTTTGAAACACGGGACTTCTTCTTCAATCCCTACAAGAAGAAGAGCATAAGTCGCCACAATGACGAAAAGAATTGGAATTACGAAATATTCCTTACCTCAGCAGGGATTGATCCTGCTGGCATTATAAGTGGTACTTCCGTAACCTTCGGGGTTGGCACCTTTCTCAACCTTTTCGGTACAGCAGAACCAGCTTCTGTGTCAGCACGCCTTTTCCCGACAGACGGGTCTCCCACTGGTACTGCAGCAGCAGCCCGATATCCCGCCAACTCTGGTGGACGATATGATCGGTCTGCCATCAACATATTCGCTGTCGCCTCCAGCTGGGTCCCAATAATGAAACTAGTCTCCCTGTCATAACCAGGAGACATAGCAGTCATAGTGCAATACAGGTTGGCGGCCGAATATAGGATCGGCGGCCGAGGATTGCGAACTGGCGTGGTGAACTTAACGCTAGTGCATCCAGCGTTATAATATTGCCAGCCCCGGGCTCTATCCAGCAAACTCCCGATGAAGCCTAAACTACTACTGGGATTCCGCAACATTAACTGGGTATAGCCAAACTGACGAGCAAATCGGCTTGGCAGATAAGGCTCTAGATAACACCTATTTTGGTTGCGATAGACCAGGTGAGAAGGCCGGATACTCTGCAACCAACGAAAACTCCATTTCGGCAAAGTGACCGCATCTTCGCCAGAGTCAACTAAATCTTCGTCGGCCTTAAAATCTTTGAAGATCGGGCCAACCTTGACAATCTCCCACCCCTGAAGGTAGGACAAGACTCTCCTGCAAACGGGGACGCCAGTGTAAGACCACTTCCTCTTATAGAAGCGGCGAATGAAGGCATCTCCTTCAACATGGTCCTCCTCCGGACTGGGACTCATCATGTTCGGATGATGCAAGATCAGCCACCCCATAAGATAATGGAAAGGCAGCTCGGCCCGGGGAAAGTTATCATTATTTCCTCTCTCGTGGATCACATCATCGGCAAAGGACCTCAAACCGCGCAACAGGTTGCACACCATCGCGGGGAGGAAAGCCAAAGGTCGTCCACAGGCCAACTTCACCGCAGGCAAAATAAGATTCCGATGTACCCTCTCGATGGCACCGGATCTACCTGCAAATACGCAATCCCGGAGCCATATCATCAAGTAGGACGTCAACACTGCCTTGGATGACATCCGGTGCCCGCAGTGCCAGAAACAGCTGTACGTAGCCTTGCCGCCCTCATTAGAGTGTGGGGTCCTTTCGTCCAGCCGGCTTATTTCAGAACTCACTTCCGCGGGCTTCAATCCCTGCGGGGTCGCAAACCGAATCCTCGAAGGATCCGTCAAGTCCTGTCTGAAGACGTAGTCCCTCCAAGCAGTCACATGAGGCTGGGTCTTGCCCTTGTCCCTCCGGTGCATCAGATAATAATGGCTTGTCACCTCTTTGAAAACAGCCATCATCTCCGGATCCTTATCCTCCAGAACTTGGATCTCTTCATTTGATGGAAAATATTCCTCGTACGGTTCCGAGCCCCAAGGAAGCTTAGACACTTCGTACATTTCATGAAGGGCTAATCCCAACTCCTCCACCGGAGTAAAGAAGCTACCAGTCTGGGCATTGAAAAGCTCCAAGAGCGCAAGGAACATAGGCTTATTGAGGTCCACGCCTGCCTGCGTGGCCCGAATGGCGGCTGTCAGCCCGATCTCTTTAAGCTCAACCTCGAACCTTGAAAGCACCCAAGTGGTCAACTCGTCCCACTTCGGAATGTAGTGACACCAGCCTTCGACTCTGAAGCTACCTGTCGGATACATCACCTTTGATGTCAGCATCTGATTTGCAAAGATCGGGGCACTGAAGGGAAATGTGTCGTTTGGGACCTCACTGTAGATGCTCCCAGGACGCAAGGCTCGGTAACTGAAAGAAGAACCGGCCCGTGAAGCGGTCAAAGTATCTCGGTGGTTCGAGGAGGCGTCAATTGAGAGGGTACCTCCCAAGGCCCCTCCTTGAGAGGGAGTAAGTTCCCAACCCATCCTTCTCTTCGAAGCTAGACGATAAAAAGTCGTCAGCGGCAACTGGCGGTCAACCTGCCGCATGTACAAAACCATGCCTTTGGCAGAAAAGAACCAGTCTTCTCTAATCCTCAGTATCTTTGCTTCGGAAGAGACTAGTCGATCGCCAAACAGAAAGGCAGGTTTTAAGAAAGTTACACTTTCGGATTCAACAGACTTCAGTTTACCACTCTCCATCATACTCTGGAGGAAAAGAGGCAACTGGGTCTGAATTTGTAGCATTCTCTCACGAGGTTGGTCCTGTAAGATAGCATCCTTAGCAGGATTGATCACCGCTTCGTCAAAATCGACTCCCATCTGACAAAGAGAAGCGTCCAGAAGGACCTCATTCAACAAAGGGATCGTCATCGACACTGATACAACAAAGATGGAAGTCAGGCAAAAAGAAAAAATGTCAAATAGCTTCGGTACATCATCAGGGCGTAAGCCCATGCGCGCTAGCATCAGAGCTTCGGCGCATTATCAGGGCGTAAGCCCATTCGCGTCAACTTGCTTCGGCACATCATCAGGGCGTAAGCCCATGCACGTCAGTATTGGAGCTTCGGCGCATTCAGAGCGTGAGCTCATGCGCGTCAGCGAAGGCTTCGGCGCATCACCAGGGTACGAAACCCATGCGCGTCAGCCATTAAACCTCGGTGCATGATAAAGGTGTAAACCTATGCACGTCGGCAGGGTAGAACTTCGGCGTATCATCAGGACAAAAGTCCATACGCGTCAGCAAATCTGAGTTAGGGCACAGTCTGGCCCAAAAGCTTATGTGAAGAAGATGAACCCACCCGTCACCTCAGGACGAACGACGGCCGGAGTTGCAGGGGTGATAGGTGCATCCTCACCAACGAACTCCTTCGCTTTCTCCTTCCCCTTGCCGGCACCACCGCGAGGGGACTTGGGAGCCATTCTCTCAGAGAAGAAAAAGTTAGGGTTTTGAAAAAAAACTCTAAAGAAAGCAAAGGCGCAGAGCAGATGAATTCTCTCTCCAACCCTTACCTATTTATAGGGCTTGGTCGCACGCGTGAACCGATGACGTATAATCTCAGCCGTCGCTTCGGGTTCCGTGAGGAGATGACAACAAATACAACCAAAAGATCATCATCAATCTTTTGGGTTACCAAGGCGTCATCATCATCAACTGAAAGGAGCATACGCCCGAACAAGCATGCGCCCAAAAATCATGCGCCCTGACCTCCAAGCTTCTTATTCAAAGTATTCCAAAACTTATTCAAAAGTTTTGAAAACTTTGAAGGGGGTCTTGTAGAAGCATAGAATTTCACAACCAGAAAGCCCATGCGCCAGGCATTATATGCGCCAGAACTCAGACAGCTAATCTTATAAGCCATAGACATTCGAAGAAGGACTTTTTATTCATATATGTAAAAGTCTATTACATGTCTAGGAGAATTTCTACAAAGGAAGGATCCTGGATCTACAGCCAACAGCCACCATACGCCTTCCAGATAGGCGCAGCAACTACCATGCGCCTTCCGATAGGTGCAGCAGTCACCATGCGCTGTCAGCCAGGCGCAGCAGATGTCATGCGCCTCCAGCCAGGCGTATCCTACCATCTCTTCAGCAGCTCAGTGATGTGCATCTCTCCAGCAGCTCAGTGATGTGCATCTCTCCAGCAGCTCAGTGATGTGCATCTCTCCAGCAGCTCAGTTATGTGCATCCCTTCAGCAGCTCAGTGATGTGCAACTCTTCCAACCAGGCTCACCTGGCCGAGCAGAGCCCAGTTATGTGCCGCTCTTCCAGCCAGGCTCGCCTGATAAGTGCTTCGCCAAGCAAAGCATTTAACCCTCTGGCTGGAACCAAGGAAGAGAAGAGCACCGCAAATGCTGTGGCCGGGGGAGGCTTCGAAAGAGCCTCCAAAGACCAAGGAAGACCGTGATCAAAATTATGGCACAAGGAGCTTTCAACACAATCAAAATGGGCGGCACCCACTTTGAAGGAAGAGAGAGCCTAGCACCACCATTCCGATCTACGGCTCTTCCGGAATAACGGAGACGAGGCCCGAACATCCTTATCTTTGGATGCAACAGGCACCTTCCGCCTGCCTCAGAAGCCCTCGACTCCGTCTTTTGGATGTAACAGTCACCTTCAAGTGCATCGAAGACAACACGACGTCTCATCTTCACCCTCGGAAGCACTTCGTCAACAGAAATGCACCCGCATATCCAAGTTCATGTTGGAATTACGTGAGGGAATGAGGAGCAAACCTTCTCTCTATGCCACTATTTATAGGCCGGGCAAATCAAACCCACGTGCCAAGTGGATGACTCTCCGAATTCTGTGCAATGAATTTGCATTAAATGGATGAACCGGACACCTCGAATTCAGCCAAACGACTATTTATAGCACTCGAGGAGCGAGACAGCCGCGTCATTACTAAACAGCACATCACACGGACGCGCCCTCCAGCATCAGGCACATCACACAGACGCGTCCTACAGTACCCGGCGCATCACAGAGGATGCGCCCTCCCTCACATCTCCATGTCGAGTGGGACACCAACCAATATGCCCACTCAGCTGTCCATCGAACATCACAAACATTAAATGCTGAACTGACACCAGAGTTGGCAGCACGCTTCCCAAAGTCTGAACAGTGACAGCTTTTTCAGAGAACAAAGCGTCGGCAACGTCAGCATCATCATGACTCTATTCCGACGGCTACTGCCACGTGGCCATCCGCATGCGCCTCTATGGCCATGCGTCCAAATTGCCATACGCCTCTACGGCCATGCGTCCAAACCAGCATGCGCCTCAAAAGCCGTGCGCCTCAGACCCTTCACTGATCCCTAAAGACAGAAGAAGAGTCTCCAGTTGAAGCTTTGCATGCGCCTCAAAAGCCATGCGCCTCAGACTGATCTCTGATCCCGAAAGACAGAAGGAAGGTCACCTACATGCGCCCCAAAAGCCATGCGCCCTAAATGGTTTGTAACTCCTAAAGGTTATGAACCGCAGCCTCCTCCTGCGCCCAGATCCAAGGCGCAGCTCACCAGATCACTGCCCTCCCCCCAAATTCGAGATCTTCGAGCCATGGGTCGATGACACGTGTCCTTTGACTCAACTCGTCCAAGATTTCAGCAACAGAAAGATCTTCTCCTCTGCTACGTGCCGGCTCACAACAGCAGTATGAAGAGTTCTCCCCCTCAATCAGGGTGCATCATCTACGCGCCTCCATCAGCAACCTCTACGTGGCGTCCCCACACACCGGCGCATCCTACATGCACGCATGAGCAGCCAGCCTGCAAAACTATAAATAGAGGGATCTTCTCCTTCACAGACACACAGAGAATCCACAACGAATATACAAGGAATCATCAGAGAGGCAGATACAGACACTCAACGTCTTCCTCCTCTCAACAAGCTCCAGCACCCAGAGCAATCCACGCCTTCAGAGAACCGATAACCGTCGTCAGCCGGTCAACGGAGTCAACGCATTACCACTCGCTCCATTGGCACTAAGGACCCAGCTTAAACAAAAGTGTACTCCTAGGACTACATCTAAGTCCTACATTGTAACACTGTCCTGTTTGTATTAAAGTTTTCAATCAAACAATTTTAATGGCAAACACCAACCTTGTCCCTTTGTTATTTTAATTATTTTATTATGCTCATGTCTTATGATCTACTGTGTAACTTGGGTCTCTTGATAGAATACTTGTACTATGTTATCCTGTACATGTACCATGAACACGACAGTGACCCGTAGTAGTGCACTCTTGACAAGTAATATGACATGATAGTGGCCCGCCGTGGCACACTCTTGACAAGTAAACCTAACATGATATACCTTGATATGCTGTTGCGACGGCTAACATGACATGACAAGTATGAATGACCCGGACACCGTGGACGATTGTGCTTGTACAAATGAACCAGTCTTGTCTTGCATCATGTCCAGGATAGGGACCCCTTAGTACCACGGTCAGGGGTACCTACTGAAATTGACTAAGGCTAATAACTAGAATAATCCAGTAGTCATGAAGAGATTTTTCCAGCTATAGGCAATCCCGTTATCTTGGCGCCCCACTGGGATCTGTAGCCTGCCGTCGAATAGGGCACATTTCCAGCACACAGTCATGTGGTGCACCCTTCAAGCTACTTAAGGGTATATACGTTTCTTGGATGATGTACCCACCTGAACTCAACCCCTAATTGCGTCCGGATAGCCTGGATGGTCTGCAGGGTTTGTAGCTGTAGAATAATCTCGCTGCATCTTGCTAGTAACTAGGTCTGTGATAACCCTAGTTAGTTAAAGTATCAAGCCGTACTTATCGCTTGGCCGTGATGGTTGGATAAGGCATAATCAGTCCAGTCTTGTCTTGATACTGTACAAGATTGTTACATGACCTGATTTCTTATATTATCTTGCCGATAAATGGTGGGAAATCAAGTTCCATTCAGATGAAGGGTTACAACCTCGGTCCTTGTTTGGTTTATGGGTTGTAATCTGGTTATCTGAATAGTTCCATGGTTATCTCATCGTATATCATCTTGATTTTTCCCATATTTCCAGTTCTTACTACTTATTTATACTCTTATGCTAATTGCTGGTTTTAGTTCTTAAGTGAAGCCTCCTTTGTGGCACTTGCTCTTCTGGGATCTGACCCAGCTGGTTTTGTATGGCCAGATATCGGAGCAGCTCCAGAGGATCTACCGACCTTCCAGCCAGATGGTGACCACTAGACGGAATCCTTGCAACGAGTGGGTTTATTTTGACTCTCCCACTCTATTGTAAAAATATTCTTTTGAGACGTTTAGCCGACGAGCACGTGTTAGCTCGATTGCACTTACTTATTGTCTGCCTACGGGCTATAACATGATTGTCAAATCCTAGGGTTGATCATGTATGACTGAAACTCTTGCTAGTTTTCATATTTTGTAATGACTAGCTTCATGATCATCCAAATATGTAATGTATGGGGCGCCTTACTATTGTATATTTGATGCTCTAATATCTTGTGACTGTTATTACTTGCTAGAGATTGAGACAATAGGCTTGTTCATGACCATAAGAGACCGATGGCTTGTAGTAAACCCTCATATATCTAGACAGTCGTGACCGTATAGTGAGATGGATTCCATTTTAATATACGTAGCTGGCTATATATGCCCCCGCTCTCCAGTATTCTGGTTCTGGGGCGTTACATGGTTTAAGTGGTAGCCCATGCAGGTCTTGTAAATCAAGATATGTGAGGGTTTACCGAATAGATGTCTCAATCAGCACTCGCCCTTGATCTCTGCTCGTATCCTCTAAATCCCTGAAATCTTGACCTGATCACATGCTTGTATCTTTGATTTGTCCTGGTCCTTCTTTATTGTTCCCTATGTCGTCTTCTTCAGCGGCATTGTTCCTGAACCTGCCGACCAGCAAGGCGGAGCACCTCCCGTGGACCCGCAGCAAACTGGAGACCAAGTCCAGTATTCAGGAGTAGCCTCCAAAGTCATGCCTACTGGGGGTCAAGAGCCACCAGTTCAGCCAGTCCAGCCTGCAGAGCCTGATGATGGCACCTTGGTGGGTCTCATCAGGACATTGTTAGCTTCTCAAGATCGTCGAGGTGACGCATTACACCAGACAGTACATGATGCTCTGACCAGAGGAGGTCATCAAGGGAACCAGGCAGCCAACAGTTTTAAGCGTTTGAACCCTCCCTTCTTCGATGGCATCGAAGATGCTATTGCTGCTGATGCATGGCTTCAGGATACTGGGGTCATTCTAGAGGCAGCTAGGACTCCAGAAGACGAGAAGGTGGCCATGGTGCATCTGCAGTTATTGGATTTTGCCCGTAGCTGGTGGGCGATGCAGGCCGTTGGATTAGTGGCACCTATTGCCTGGACAGTATTTCGAAAGAGATTCCAGACCAAGTATTTTGATGATGTAGCTCGGTACGATCTACAGACGAGGTTCACCAATTTGAAGCAGATGGGCAGAACGGTCGACGGATATGCGATCGAGTTTTTGAGACTTAGTCGGTTTGCTCCCACCTTGGTAACGACCGAGTTCGATAGAGCCCAGCGGTTCCAGCAGGGACTTCACCTGGAGATCTTATTGGCGGTGGAGCAGTTTGAGCATCAGACTTTTGATGCAGTATTAAGAGCAGCCAGGAGGCATGAGTATACCTCCCAGAGGATCGTGGACAGGACAGAAGGTCGGAAGCGATCCCACGGCCAGATGAATCAGTCTTCAGCACCAGTCCCGACAGCTAGGGCTTTGACCATTGGAGCTCCGAGGCGGGCGGCCTCAGTGACGTCGATTCAGCATTCGACCCCAGCATTTTCCCAGCAGCAGAAGCAGAAGCAGACTTCCGTAATGGGCTGCACTCATTATGGAAAGCCAGGACATGTGGTGGCAGAATGTCGCAGGGCGCAGGGATTGAGCCTGGCTTGTGGAGCATCGGACCACAGGGTTGGAAACTGCCCGAATAGGGGTAGTTCATCATCGTCCAACTTTTCTAGTCCTTTGGTGAGGGGACCGGCCCCAGTACCAGTCCAGCAGCAGCAGCAGTACCCGTTGCCGAGACCCTTGCCGCCTCAGACCCAAGTATTTCAGCAGCAGAACCTCCAGCAGTATGCACAAGTCCAAGCCCAGGTTCAGAACTGCCAAATAGGTTTCCAGCAGAGGGGGCCCGTACCCAGAGGGCATGGTCAAGCGATGGCGATGACCGTGGAAGAAGGATTGGCACCAGGTGAGGTAGTGGCAGAAACTATTCTCGTCAACTCCTTTCCAGTATCAGCGTTATTTGATTCTGGTGCATCGCATTCATTTATGTCTGTACGATTTGCGATACGAATAGAGTTGGAGTCCGAGTTATTATCAGTAAGGCTTAATATACTTACTGGTAACGGTCTTGTGGGAGTAGATAGAGTATTTTCCTCGTGTCGGATCGAAGTTAGCGGTAGAGAGTTTTTTGCTAGATTGATAGAGTTCCCGATTGTCGATTATGATGTGGTCTTAGGGATGGATTGGTTAAGAAACCAGTATGCTAAAATAGACTGCCATATTGGCAGGGTTGTTTTTGGCATTCCAGACGAGCCGGAGTTTTTCTTTTCCCGAGGCGAAGTTGAACCTTCTCCTCCAGTATTACGGATGGCAGTGGCAGCAGTGCAGTTACCCCGGATAGTTGAAGAGTTTCCAGATGTTTCCCAGAAGAGCTTCCAGGTATGCCGCCAGAGCGAGAGATCGAGTTTACTATCGACTTGATCCCAGGGACAGACCCAGTGTCAGAGAGAGTCTACAGGATGGCACCGTCAGAGTTAGAGATATTGTACAAGATAATTGAAGAACTCAGGACCAAGGGATTCATTCGTGCAAGTGGATCGCCTTGGGGAGCCCCGATGCTTCCTATGAAAAAGAAGGATGGTACGTCCAGATTATGTGTTGACTATCGTACCTTAAACTCAGTGACAATCAAGAATAGATATCCTCTCTCGAGGATAGATGACTTGTTTGATCAACTCAAGGGGGAGCAGTATTCTCGAAGATTGATTTGCGGTCAGGATATCATCAGATCAGAGTCAAAGAGCAGGACATCCCGAAGACAGCTTTCAGATCTAGATATGGGGATTAGGAGTTCCTTGTTATGCCCTTTGGAGCAACCAATGCGCCGACTATATTCAAGGACCACATGAATCGTATTTTTATGTCCTACTTGGATCAGTTCATGATTGTGTTCCTAGACGACATCCTGGTCTACAGCAAGAATGAAGCAGAGCATGAGCAGCATCTCAGAGTTGTTCTTCAGATTCTCAGAGAGCACCAGTTATATGCCAAGTTCAGTAAATGCGAGTTCTGGCTCGATCGTATTTCATACTTGGGTCATATCATCACCAGAGGAGGAGTGGAAGTGGATCCCCAGAAGATCGTGGCCATTGAGACGTGGCCAGTACCCAGCACAGTTGCAGAAGTTCGCAGTTTTCTTGGCTTGGCCGACTACTACCGGCGATTTGTTTCAGACTTTGTTCGAATTTCGACACCATTGACCCAGTTGACCCGCAAGGATGTGCAGTTTGCTTGGACAGCAGAATGTCAGGATTCTTTTGAGAAGTTGAAGCGAGGCTTGATAACGGCACCCATTCTCACACTTCCAGATGGGACCGAGGGATTCTCAGTGTATTGTAATGCTTCAGGCAGAGGTTTAGGATGTATTTTGATGCAGTATGGGAAGGTAATAGCTTATGCGTCATGTCAACTTCGTGATCATGAGAGGAATTATCCAACCCATGACTTGGAGCTAGCAGTGGTAGTATTTGTACTTAAGCTTTGGAGACACTACTTGTATGGAGATAGGGTGGAGATTTTTACTGATCACAAGAGTCTGAAGTATGTATTCACTCAGAAGGATCTTAACATGCGTCAGAGGAGATGGCTAGAGCTGCTTGTGGATTATGACGTCAACCTGCAGTATCATTCTGGAAAGGCCAACGTTATTGCAGATACATTGAGCAGGAGAGCCGGAGTTTATTTCCTGACGGCACAGCAAGAATTGTTAGCAGATCTTTAGAAGATGGGTATTGAAGTTGTCCTTCCTACCAATGTGGCGTTGATGGCCAGCATACAAGTTCAGTCCAGTATAGTTGAGAGGATCCGGATGGCGCAGTCAACAGATTCCAAGCTTCAGCGGCTCAGAGTAGAGTGTGAGGTAGGACAGCGACCAGAGTTATGTATCCATGAGGATGGTACACTTCGACATGGAAAGCGTCTTTGTGTACCCGGTGGAGATATCAGACAGAAGATCATGGCAGAAGCTCACAGCTCTCAGTATTCCATTCATCCGGGCAGTACGAAGATGTACCGTGATATCCGTCAGCACTTTTGGTGGAATGGCATGAAGAGGGAGATAGCCTGATTTGTCTCTCGGTGTTTGGTTTGCCAACAGGTTAAGGCTGAAGATCAGAGGCCAGCTGGACTTCTTCAGCCCTTGCCGATTCCAGAATGGAAATTGGAGCATATAACCATGGATTTTGTGACTGGATTTCCTAGGTCCCCGACCGGTAGAGATGTTATTTGGATTATAGTTGACAGGCTCACGAAGGTGGCTCACTGTCATGACCCGCATCCACCGTGAGGGTACGAGTACGTAACAGCGTCCAGCCTATGCTGCAGTGTCGACGGTAGAACGTTGTCCTAGTTCACATACATCTAACAGTAAGGTAATATACAGTTATACTCTCCGAATGGAGGTGATATAACAGAATATATCTCAATCACAACTAAGGTAGAATACGATAAGATAGATGGATATGCAAACAGAAATCCACGCAAGAAGTACAATAGAGAGAGATAATGCTAAGTGTCTAAGATAAAAACTCAACAATATCCAGAATATACAAGATCCCAATATACAACTCAAATCTCCAATAACATGAAATAAGAGAAACCTAAACTAAGGAACATCAGCCTCTACAGCTAGTGGATCCGACTGGAAGTTCGGGTCACAAGAGTCATCTATAGCTGTCCCATAGTAGGTGTCTACGCAGGCCTCATCCTCATCCTCTATAATATTTTTAACAGGTCCAGTCAGGACAGGAGCGAGCACAAAACATCTCACGCAGTTCATATCAAGTTATGAAATATAAAGCATGCAATAGAGTAAGATACAGGAAATGCTGAAAGAAGAATGTATATGTAAAACAGCAGAGATTTGATAATAGAAAATATCTATATATGATAAGTAAGAACTGTAAGTAATATGTGATTTAGAATACAATATGGTTATGTAAACGGTTAGGACAATACAATGGTAACTCCATTGTGCGTGAGTGCACAATGGACATATACAATAGTTATACAATGTTGTACAATAGGATTTGATTACATAACCAATTCTACTCTCCCTCCCCAATCAATACACAAGGATCCACTCCAGTTATTTTATCTTATATAATAGTGTACAATGTTATACAATAGATGTACAATGTTATACAATAGTTGTACAATGGTCTATCCATGGGACTCATGTGATAATGAGAGTACAATATGCACAATGAGTATACAAGGATAAGGGTATTCAATAAATACAATATGTAAGTGAAACGTACATCACAATATGTATTTAGTAAATACAAGAGGATAACATCTCAAAAGAAGATCCATATAGTACCAATCCGTGATAACAATCGTGTCAGCATCAAGTACAGTAATCTAGAGCAAGAATGTAAATCCAGACAAGTATGAAACGGTCAGAGAATGTACTCGCCTGATATCCTGAGTATCTGAAGAGAAAATATTGTCCGAGGAAAGGTGTACTGCCTGAGAAGAGGTGTCTGTCTCCTAATCAGAGCAACACAAGTCAAGATGTGTACAGGGGATGATAAATGTAATCTACAATACATCTGTATGCTGTTTAGGTCAAACTAGACTAAAGTCAACACTTGGTCAACTCCAGTCAACTATACTAGTCAAGGCTAGGTCAACTAGGTCAAACTTAACCCAACAAGTCTAATAAGTCTCACTAGGCCTAACCAAGCCTATCCTAGCAAGCACACACCATTACAAGTCATACTAGACTACCAACACACAATCATTGGTGTATTCATACCATTCACATAGGCCTTATGCCCTATAGTCCACATCACACATATTTCATACATTATATATATATCTATCTATATACTAGATTAATATAGGCAACTTATTTATCACATATAGGCCATTAACATATATTATATATAGAGAGATAGACATGTGTGTGTGTTTACAAACTTAATTGTGTGTGTGAGCTCAATTGCCAATGTGTATGCATGAGTGTGTCCATCACAGATTTGTGTGAGTGTGTGAGTGAACATTATGTGAGTGATTATCATGTGTGTGTGTTTATCATGTGTATATCAATAAAAAGATTAGGTGGGGGTGATGTGTCAATGAGAAAATATGTGTGTGTGAGAGAGAGTGACCTGTGTAACAGTAGGGAAAATTAGTGATGATATGTATATAAATGAGAGGCATGTGTGTGTATTAAGCTCTCAGGTATCAAGTGACAGAACATTAAGTTCTCAAATTCAACAAGTGACAGTTTGCTCATGTATTAGGAACTATAATTGACAGTGAACCCATTAGATAGGGGGGTGTGTTTACAGGGAATGAAATCAATACAAACTATCAATGTGTCAAATAGATTCTCAGATTTGTGTGTGACATAGAGGAAAGATAGTGGATCATAGCTCAGTTCTCAGGAATTAAACCAAGTGACAGTGCATACAAGTAATCTCAGGAAATGGAAATTAACAGTGTGTGATATGTATACATTAAACTCAGATTTGTACAATGCAAGGAGTCTCATCTATTTGGAAGTAAAATAGTGTACCATAGTGTCAGTGTTCTGTGTACATTAGTGCCTGTGTGTGTGTCTCAGGATTAGAAGAACAGGGAAGTGAACAGTGTGAATGGGAACATTCTCAGGAACACAAAGTGACAGTTATATATGGGAAAAATATCAGTATACGTATACATGTGTATATAAATCCCAGCTCACATGTTAAATCCAAACTCAGCATAAGAATGCCAAGTAAACCAATTTCTGGTATTAACTCACCAACCAATAACTGAAAATTCGAACCAACTTAGATTGTAGATTTCAAAATCAATCTAAGAAAATACACTTGCATCAAATAGGAATACATACCAGTCATGTAGGCATACATCCCCGATATGTATGCGTGCACAAACATAAAAATTTGCATCTCAATCTCAGGTTGCTTATGGTTCTCAGGTTCATTATCACAGTTTAAAGGAACTCAGGGTTTTGAAATGATCTCAGTCCTGTATACCTACACACAGACATGTGTACCTATACATACATCTAATTAATATTCAATTAAGCATTAAGAACCAATAACTCAGTTATCCTTTCAAAAAATCAAACCCATTACCAAACCCCAAACTGGAATGAACTGATACGTGAATAATTGAATTCGAAAACCAAAATTTACCTATGAAATCCACAATCAGGTATTTAGACGTGTTCCCCCACATGTACACGTGTCATGGGGGTCCATTCGTGTCCAGGAAACTGGACACGAAGTGTCTAAACAGTCACACGAACACAGACATTAAACTATGCACAAACAGTGTCGTGCACATGTGCACGCGTGTCAAACGCACGACACAGGCCACGTGGGGACACGTGGCCATGCACACATGTTCGCCAGGGGTAGGAGTAAGTGTCCAACTGCCTGCAATATGTCCACGAGAGTTGTATGAAGAGTTTGGAGGCCGTATCTGTGCGGATTTTCCGTGCGTGTACGACAGGAAAGAATCGGTGCGGGTCGAATAACTCCTTCGATACTCGACCATCTCTCCCCAAACTTTGGGGACACACTGACAATCGTGGCCTCCATCCCCTTAGCAAAAATCGCGTGTCGAAGTGTCGTATCCAGGGAGAAATGGACACGAGGTAGCAGGGCACCCGTGCGCGGTGTCGTGCGGCATGTCCACGACCGTTTCTGACACGAAAATGACACAGAAATGTGCTCAGTCTTCACGAAATATATTATACACACATAGATCTATAATCCCATGTAATTAGATTTTCAAAAATCAAAAATAAAAACCTTTGTGATATTTCATCAAACACATGCATATACACCATGATACGTGTCCGATACGGACACCAAACGGACACGAATCGACACAAATCCAATACCTACGGCTAGGGGACACCTAGGGCTTCCTATCCATGCAAAGAAAACAAAATTTGGTGGAGGGAATAGGGATTTACCTATATGTGCAATTTGTAAGAAAAAGCCTTAAATGGGGGGTGTTCTCCTTGATGGCCAAGTGCTCCAAATTGGTTCAAACCTGATATTTCTCTCCATGAACATGAAATAGGGCTAGATTAGGATTATATGCAAAAGACTAGAGTGGAAAAGGAATTAAAATGAAGAATCTAGGAATTGGGGAAGAAATGACATTACCTCTTTCTCCAAAATGTTGAAATCTCAATAAAGAAACAAGAACAATAAATGAAGAGATTATTTATAGGGGAATAGCCCTAGGTGACTGGTCATAAAGGGATAGTTAGGGTTAGGGTTGAGTCTAATAGGCTATGGACCTATTTGCACTAGTCATTGAACCAAATTCTAAGTCTCAAGCCTATGGACCAAATCACTGAGCCTTCTATTCAAGTCTTGATTCCTACATGACTAACTTAGGTTGACTTAACTTAGACTAGGGTCTCACCATCCTAATCAAGTCACCTTAACTAGAGTCAACATCTAGGTTAATTTCTTAAGTCACAACTAGTAAAAGTCAAATCAACAATCGTCAATCCAATAAATAAATAAATAATTCTAATAAGTCAAAATGACCAAATTATCCCTAGGCTAAAAATGATAATAGAAACTCCCTAATCACATGGCTAGGCTCTAGGGCAGATAGTCTCTACGGTTTCACTAGCTGCACATCAAATCACAAGTCATAATTTTTAAAGAGTTTTAAAATGATTAAAAATCACCAAAATTCATATTATTAATTAAATATCATAATTAAATAATTAAAACACAAAATTTCAAAATTATCTTTATTTAGAAAACTGAGTGTTATACTCACTTTCTCTCGTTCAGAGTTGGTCAGTCGACGGCTCAGCTAGCAAAGATGTACCTTAAGCAGATTGTCAGACTTCACGGTGTTCCAGTTAGTATCATCTCGGATAGAGATTCAAGATTTACGTCACACTTTTGGCGTAGTCTGCAGGAGAGTTTGGGAACTCACCTCCAGTTCAGCTCAACTTATCATCCGCAGACAGATGGTCAGTCAGAACGTACCATACGAACCTTGGAAGATATGCTGAGATCTTGTACACTCGACTTTGGTGGCTCGTGGGAAGATCACCTGCACCTGGTAGATTCTCGTACAACAATAACTTCCAAGCCAGTAACCAGATGGCACCATTCGAGGCACTGTATGGTAGGAAATGCAGATCCCCGCTAGCATGGGATGATGTTGGAGAGAGGCAGATGCTCGGTCCGAAAATAATTGCTCAGACAGTCGAGGTGGTCAGGAGAGTCCGAGATCATCTTCGCGTTACCCAAGATCGCCAGCACCATTGGGCCGATTCTCATCGACGCCCTCTGGAGTTTTTTGTCGGCGACCATGTATTTCTGAGGATTTCGTCTAACCGCGGCGTCATTCGTTTCGGCGTACGAGGAAAGCTTAGTCCTAGGTATATAGGGTCATTCAACATCCTGGAGCGATTAGGAGATGTGTCCTATCATCTCGCTCTTATGTCGTCGTTACGTGAGGTACATGACGTATTCCATGTATCCTAATTACGATAGTACATCCCTGACCCGAGCCACATCTTGGATCATTCAGAATTGGTTGTTGGTACCAACCTTTCGTATGAGAAAAGGCCCGTGTCTATATTGGACCGAAGAGAGAAGATACTCAAGAACAAGACTATCAAATTAGTCTATGTTGCTTTGGGTCATCACTCTTTGGGTGAGTCAACGTGGGAGCGTGAGGATGATATCCGATCGCGATATTCCGACCTGTTTGACTCGTAAGGTATAATGTCTTCTTATGCCTTATGCTCTCAATTCCTTGCTTGAATAAATGATTGCTTGATTGATTGCCTTGTTATAGCTTGACTATGATTAGTGTGGTTTGTCCTTGCCTTTCTAGCCTCTTAAATTAAATTTCGAGGACGAAATTCTTTTAAGGTGGGTAGAGTTGTAATGACCATAGTTCGTATAACATATTTTGAAATACGTGTACGTATTTTGTCTCGTATTGCATGCCTCCTTGCATGGTTAATTTGGGCATTTTATTGCTTGGTTATTCTTGGTTTGGTTCGACTTGGCTTGGTTTACTTGGGTTCATCATGAACCAAAAGAAAACCCCCTACCTACCACCACCATCACCATTTATATTTCACCTAACTTTTTTCTCTCCTCATAACTCCACAATTACTTCTTCTTCTTCCTCCTGCGTAGAGCTCCACCTACCCCCATTTCCCATCGGCAAGTGCAGCTAGCTTCACGAGAGAACTCCATTTTATTGCTTTAACGTCTTCTTTTCCCTATTCTAAGACACCTTAGTACTTAGCATTTTTAATTTCCAGGGCTAAATTCATGTAGATCTAAGTTTATTTCATTTTCGGATTTCTTGAGTTTTGATCTATTTAACCTTGTTATTTCCAAGTTTTTATGGTTCTATGTTGTAGAGAATTTTATTCTGCCCCATTTTGACCTATGGAAGTTCGGATTCTGACCTCGGATGAAGGATTTATGGAGCTTGGAAACAGGCCTTCATGGTTCTTCTTCTCAAAAATTGGAGAAGAAGAACAGTGCTTGACTGCATGGCAATTCCGTACGGCAAGTTTCTCCTGGCCGCATGAGCTTTTCGAGCCGCATGCGCCTTCTGCATGCTCCTAGCCACATGAACTCGCTACTTCCCGGCCGCATGAACTTTCGAATATTTCCTGTCGCATAAGACTCGGTCTCCCCTGACCGCATGGAACCTAGCCGCATGAACTTTTCCGGCCGCATGAAACTTTCTCTGAGCCGCATAAGGCTCAGCCCCTTCCAGCCGCATGACGTTGCTTGGTTCCTGGTCGCATAAGCTCTGATTGGTTCCGAGCCGCATGGACTTCTTCCTCTGAGCCGCATGCGCCCTACCCCTCTTTCCAGGCAGCATAAGACCCTGTCTTCCCCCAGCCGCATGGACTCCCGATCCCGAGCCGCATAAGACCCAATCTCCTGGCCGCATGAATCCAGTCTTCCTGAGCCGCATGTACCCTCAAACCCCGACCGCAGGAACCCGAGTCGCATGAGCCTGCTGATTTTTGGCCGCATGGCCTAGCCTGGCCGCATGAGCTCATTTTCCTGAGCCGCATGACTCTTTCTCCCCCAACCTTGTCCTTTTGTTATTTTAATTTTTTTATTATGCTTATGTCTTATGACCCACTGTGTAACTTGGGTCTCTTGATAGAATGCTTGTACTATGTTATCCTGTACATGTACCATGAATACGACAGTGACCCGTAGTGGTGCACTCTTGATAAGTAACATGACATGATAGTGGCCCGCCGTGGCACACTCTTGACAAATAAACCTGACATGATATACCTTGATATGCTGTTGCGACGGCTAACATGACATGACAAGTATGAATGACCCGGACACCGTGGACGATTGTGCTTGTACGAATGAACTAGTCTTGTCTTGCATCATGTCTAGGACAGGGACCCCTGAGTACCACGGTCAGGGGTACCTACTGAAATTGACTAAGGCTAATAACTAGAATATTCCAGTAGCCATGAAAAGATTTTTCCAGCTACAGGCAATCCCGTTATCTGGGCGTCCTACCTGGGATCTGTAGCCTGCCGTCGAGTAGGACACATTTCCAGCACACAGTCATATGGTGCACCCTTCAAGCTACTTAAGGGTACATACATTTTTTAGATGATGTACCCACCTGAACTCAACCCCTAATTGCGTCCGAATAGCCTGGATGGTCTGCAGGGTTTATGGCTGTGGAATAATATCGCTGCATCTTGCTAGTAACTAAGCCTGTGATAACCCTAGTTAGTTAAAGTATCAAGCCGTACTTATCGTTTGGTCGTGATAGTTGGATGAGGCATAATCAGTCTAGTCTAGTCTTGTCTTGATCCTGTACAAAATTGTTACATGACCTGATTTCTTATATTATCTTACCGATAAATGATGGGAAACCAAGTTCCGTTCAGATGAAGGGTTACAACCCCGGTCCTTGTTTGGTTTACGGGTTGTAACCTGGTTATCTGAATAGTTCCATGGTTATCTCGTCATATTTCATCCTAATTTTTTTTCTATATTTCCAGTTCTTACTACTTATTTATACTCTTGTGCTAATTGTTGTTTTTAGTTCTTAAGTGAAGCCTCCTTTGTGGCACTTGCTCTTCTGGGATCTGACCCAGCTGGTTTTGTATAGCCAAATTTCAGAGCAGCTCCAGAGGATCTACCGACCTTCCAGCCAGATGGTGACCACTAGACGGAATCCTAGCAACGAGTGGGTTTATTTTGACTCTTCCACTCTATTGTAAAAGTATTCTTTTGAGGCGTTTAGCCGACGAGCACCTGTTAGCTCGATTGTACTTACTTACTGTCTGCCTACGGGCTGTAACATGATTGGCAAATCCTAGGGTTGATCACGTATGACTGAAACTCTTGCTTGTTTTCATATTTTGTAATAACTAGCTTCATGATCATCCAAATATGTAATGTATGGGATGCCTTACTATTGTATATTTGATGCTCTAATATCTTGTGACTGTTATTACTTGCTTGAGATTGAGAAAATAGGCTTGTTTATGACCATAAGAGACCGATGGCTTGTAGTAAACTCTCATATATCTAGACAGCTGTGACCGTATAGTGAGATGGATTCCATTTCAATATACGTAGATGGCTATGTATGCCCTCGCTCTCCAGTATTCTGGTTCTGGGGCGTTACAACCAGAGATCGGACGGGGAGATGCAGAATCTGGCGATTTCGGAATGGAAGTGGCAGCACGTGTGCATGGATTTTATTCTTGGTCTGCCGAAGATGTCACGGGATGCCATCTGGGTCATCGTCGATCGACTAACCAAGTCAGCGTACTTTATTGCCATCAAAGTTACTTGGAGCGTTGATCGCTTGGCACAAATTTTTCTTGATGAGATAGTACGGCTGCACGGAGTTCCAGTATCCATCGTCTCTGATCGGGATTTACGGCTCATGTCATAATTCTGGAGTAGCCTTCAGTCGGTGCTGGGTACCAAGTTGCAGTTCAGCTCAGCTTACCATCCTCAAACCGACGGCCAAACGGAGCGCATTAATCAGATTCTCGAAGATATGCTACGACTCTGCGCAATTGACTTCAAATCAAGCTGGGATGTTCATCTACCTTTGACTGAATTTGCATCCAACAATAGCTATCAATCCAGTATCGTATGAAGCCTTGTACGGACGAAAGTGCCGATCACCCATTTGCTGGGACGAAGTCGGTGAGCGGCAGATTCTCGGCCCGGAATTGGTGGAACAAACTGTACAAAAATTTTGGCTCATTCGAAAAAGACTAAAGACCGTGCAGAGTCGTCAAAAAAGCTATACGGATGTTCATCGTCGACCCTTCGAGTTTCAAGAAGGCGATCACGTATTTCTCAAAGTTTCGCCCATGCAAGGAGTTACTCGGTTCGGCACGAAGGAAAAGTTGAGTCCGAGATTTATTAGGCCGTTCGAAATACTCGAGCGGGTCGCCCTAGTGGCCTATAAAATTGCCCTACCGTCGACGCTTGAAGGTGTACACAATGTCTTCCACGTCTCTCAGTTGCGGAAGTACGTGCACGACCCTAGCCATGTGGTAGATTTTGGCCAGCTGGAGCTGAAGTCCGAATTATCCTACGTTGAAGAGCCAGTTCAAATCTTAGAACGCAAGGATAAGCTGCTGCGAAATTGAGCGATCTTTTTCGTCTGCGTCCTCTGGAGGAACCATTCGGTCGAAGAGTCGACATGGGAGCTTGAATCGAAAATGAAGAAGAAATTTCCTTCATTATTCTCGTGGAGGTAGGTTCTATCCTTAAGTTTTGAGGACGAAACTTTTTATTAGTTGGTTATGGTGTAGTGTCCCGTCCCTACATCATGCCCCGTTCCGTCTACGGGGTACACGAGAAAGGAACACTATCGCTATCGATTCGGTCGAGATCGATAGGTCGGAATCGGCCGAGTCGATCGAACCGGAACGGTTGAATTAATATTCATTCCACGTTATGGAATGGCTTCTTCGGAACCAAGTCCCATATTCAGTGGGTTGCGCCTCGAGGATTGGCTCTGCGGTTGAGTTGGGAGAGACCTCCCGTTGCTCTGATTTTCATGCCGTACTTGATTTGGCTTTGGCTTTGGCTTTGTTTTTCGTAAATATTTTCGATGGATTTTCGTGACTTGCGTTTTCGAGCTTCACATTCATATCGAAATTCCTTGAATTATACAGTGTTCTAATCAGTTGCTTATGCGATTGCAGGTGATCGTGTAGGCGATAGCACAGCCAACCGGTCGCTCGCTTGAAAAAAGTCTAGGGCGAGTGGCTGACCTCCTTCGCCTCTTTCCTCTACTTCAAAATCAATATGAAGTTAAATGAATGCTTGTCATAATAGTGTAGAATCAAAGAAATCGTGGCACGATTCTTCATGAAACACTTGCTATCAAACTGCCGGTATTGAAAATGAAAAACGTGCTTTCTTATGCAATTCCACTTAGCCTATGCAAAACAATGAATGAATCGACTAACGTTTATCGCAAAGATACGACTAAGTAAGTAAATTGACTAAGTTCAAAAGAACGGCAAAGTTTCCCACATAAAAGAGAAATGATAAGGTTCTAGAAAAGAGAGAGAATTTTTCAAGACTCTGCAAAACGGTCATTGGACAACTTGTCGACAAGGTATAGTTTTCTCGAACGGTTGCCTAGGCCAAGGGACCGATTCAGCCCGGGAGGAACGAGTATAGCAAGCGCCAGCCTTTCATCGGCGTGGGTTATGCGGGAACTTTCGCACAGGGCTAAATACCCGTCGCAAAAGGGTCACCGTCTAACCCAGCTATAGTCCTAAATGGCTTGATATTGCCAGTGACCTCCACACCCTTTCATTGTTTAACAAATGCACGTGACACGGGATGAATATGATAGTTGGTTAATGTTATACAATTTTATATGCTTGCCTCAAAACATGTTAACATGCAAATCGAGCATAATGGTTAGAAAGATCACAGAAATAGCTAGCTAACATGTTTATAAAACTTCTTGAATCAAATGCAAAGCTTGGATTTTAATTAGCCATTCGCCAGTACATATGATCGTACTGATCCTCGCGCTTTGCAGGTCCCGCGAACCAGGAAGGACGCGCCAACTAGCTCGACGACGTTCGTAATTTTGAAGCTTCGGCCGCAAGTAGAAGATTTGTCCCTACAACTCTACTTTTGAAGACTCTCAACTGTCCAAAGAAGATGGCTCAGCGTCCCTCCATTCCAGGTCACTGGAGTACTTTGTTGTATATTGAGGGATGTGTGCAATGTATGGAACGGCTATCTCATCGGCACTCTTTTGTAATTGAGTCATGTTGTAGCCCGCGCGGCACGAGTCCTGTACTGGAGTCTGTAAATGATGTTCATTATCAATAAAGATCAAAGTTTTCTTTACTTAATGTATGATTCAATTTTTCTGCGTACTCTCTTAGATCTCGTGTCTCGGATTACCTTATGACTATGCCTTGTGCGATCACAAATTAGGTTCGCATGGCATCACGCCCGGAGGACGACTATCGATTCGACGGAATCGGGGCGTGATACGTATGTCCAGCCCTAGCAGAAATAATTATTTTTTAAAAGACAATTTCTATTGGCACCTCAAATTTTACTTGAGGGCCCTTTTTTAATTTATTTCAAGTTTGCCACTCCAAATGTTTACTTGATGGTAGCCTACATATATGGATTTGGACTGCCAAAAAAGTTGGCAATTCTTATATAAAGTAGGACTGCAACAATATTGGCAGTCCTACTTTATGTTATGACTGCCAACTTTGTTGACAGTTCTATGTCCAAATAAAGAGTTTGGATTTGGACTCTCAATAAAGTTGGCAGTCCTAACATAAAGTATGACTGCCAACTTTGTTGGTAGTCCTATCAAGAGCTTCACCACCTACTCGCAGAGCGCCATGTCCCCTTTCGCACCCCTGCGGGTGCCCATGCGCCCGCCGCTGGATAGCAGCATGCTCTGTCACGCCCCAGGACCAGAATACTGGCAAGTGGGGACGGACATGGCCAGCTACGCAATACTAAAGTACACCAGTACTCTGAAATCACGTATAAGCTGTCAAGACATGGGGGTTACTTCTACAAGCCAACAATCGATCCTAGGTTAAAACATTACTAGGTATCTCAATCACATGCAATTATACAAGGTACAAGAAGTATGATAATCAGACATACAATATAAAGCGTCCCAAACCATATATACATGGATGATCATGAAGCTAGTAATACAAAATAGAGAAAACTAGCAAGTGTATTAGTCATACATGATAGCTCTAGCTGCAGTCTAGAATACGTACATCATGTTTATGCCCGTAGGCTAAAGGTCAAGGGCCAAAACACGAGCTAAACACGTGCTCGGAGGCTAAACGCCACAAAAGAATAATATAGATAACCAGTGGGAGAATAAAATGAGAAATCCACTTGGGTACTCTGGTGCTCTAGACGGTCACTGTCGAGTAGATGGTGCAAAAGATCCTCTGGGCTTCTCTATCAGATCTGGCCAAACAAAACCAGTGGAATCAGACCCCCAATAGCAAGTACCACAAAGGAAGCCAAACTATGAACTAAAACCAGCAATCACTAACATCAACAATTAGAGATACAAATAAGTAAGGGCAGATCGAGACTCGTGCGCTACCAATGCACTTATCCCGAACATATAAAGACAATAAGTAAAGTATCCTGGAGCATAAAGTAATTAACATGTGACATAATGTAAACTGTGGACTTGTGAATTAAACGGAGAACTTGTGACATAGCTAAACCATGTAAGAGAAATGGTACATGCGAACATGTACGGTAAGTGGAACATGTACGATAAGTGGAACATGTGAGCATGTTAGACAACTTAGACTTGTGAGCATGTAAGAATTATAGAAAGTCAATGATAAGTGGACTTAGAAACTAATTCGGAAGTCAAGTTACAATCCTTAAACCAAATAAGGACCTGGGTTATAACCCTTCTCCTGAAAAGAACTTAGTCTCTAATCATTGTGCAGCATAAGGATCATGTAGAACATGTGAGTACTAAATAGGACGACAAATGATAGGATAACTTAGGAACCATTTCGGAAGTCAAGTTACTACCCGTAAACCAAACAAGGACCAGGGTTGTAACCCTTCTCCTGAATAGAACTTTGTCTCCGACCATTTATCGATGAAAGTAAGCATAAACAATGGTGTACTGAAATAAACATGCAGACACTGCCTAGACAAAACTAGACTGGACTGGACTGACTCCATCCATCAATCGCGGCCAAGCAATGAGTACGGCTTGATACTTTAACTAACTAGGGTTATCACAAGCCTAGCTACTAACAAGATGCAAAGAGATTTCCAAGTCCAGTTACCCTCCTGCTGCTACCGGAGTGACCCCAGCAAAAGAAAACAAGTATAGCAGACACACTGCAGTAAGATACATGTGTCCTAAGGAGGTACCCCACTCGACGGTGAGCTAAAAATGTGCTCATCATAAGAGATAGCTCCAAATCCTATGTATATTTATATATATAAGGTCGGGTTCAAACGGGCAACAGGTAACTGGGAAAGTCTCTTCATGAACTACTTGATCAATCTAGTCATTAATCCTAGCCAGATTTAGTATGAATCCCTGACCGTGGTCATCAGGAATCCATGCCTTAGACATGATACAATACAGAACATGTAGCTTATACAAACACACTCAAGAGAAACACCCACGGTGTCCAAATCATTCATTACTTGTAAGCCAATAAAGCCGTCGCAACAGCATTCATGGTTCATGTCATGTCATATTACTTGTTATATTACTAGCCTAGAGTGCACCACGACGGGTCACTATCATGTTAAGGGTACTTGTTAGGGGTGCGCCACGATGGGCCACAATTATGTTAAGCAAAGAAGTGACATGTGACTTGAGTGCACCGCAACGGGTCACTATCGTGTTAAGCAAAAAAGAAAGACATACATTATGAGTGCACCACGATGGGTCATTATCATGTTAAGCAAAAGAAGGAAGACATAAATTATGAGTGTCCCACAACGGGTCACTATCATGTTAAGCAAAAGAAGGAAGACACAAATCATGAGTGCCCCACAACGGGTCAGTATCATGTTAAGCAAAAGAAGGAATACATAAATCATGAGTGCCCCACAACGGGTCACTATTATGTTAAGCAATCGTAGACGTAAGAAAGCTTGTAGATAGATCTTGATAAAAGGTGCATCATAACATAAGAGAAGGAATAAATGAGGTAACTACTTGGCCTAAAACACCAATTAAATATGTGCTAGTGTTAAGGGTATGAGAGGGGTACAATCATTCTCTAACTGTACCATATTATCAAATCATGTTAAGAAATTCATTTATTAAAGAAATATCAAGCTATTAAGTAGGGTCGTCGCAATTTAGGCCGAGATAGAAAACATGTAATGCAATCATAAGCTCCATATCAAGAATGAAAGAAATTTGCATAAAATAGTTGGTAACATATTCTTGAAGCCAAGGAAAAGATCTACAACTTTCATGTTGGGAGTTGGAAGAAATTATGGCCACAAATCAGCCAAATAGGACATAAAACAGCCAAAAATAACCAAAATAGGCACTATACGGCATTCTGTGGCACTATGCGACCTGCGACACTATTCATCCATACGGTTCTATATAAGCCTGCAGCACTATGCAAGCCATGCGTGTAATGACCCACTCCGTCCTAGCGGAATGCCGATTCAAACGGCAAGTGCAACGACTCGAACGAGCCATCGACCCGAAGGGTTGCATCGACCTGATGAAGAATCGATGCAAGGCTTACATTGGCCCGTCAAGAGGAATCCAGATTTAGACTTTCAAAGGCACGCTCAGAGTATCGCTCGGCCGATGCGAACATCGCTAAGGTGGGTGGCTCCGATGAACCTGTCCTTGCTTAGCCTAGACACATAACAATACGGACATTATTGCTAGAATCGCTAGGCGATAACACTGCGCATGCTAATAAATGACTCAACGCACCTAGCTAAAGGAATAATCCCATCTTGTATGCTTGTATAGAATATGGAAAAGAACATGGAAAATGTGAGAACTCTCGCACCGTACTCCGCGCTCGTGCCAAGGCACGGACTTACATTTCGAATTCCCTATACGTTCAACAATGAAACAATGAATGGTTTACAACAATGAAACAGAAGACTATCGACATAGTCGAGTAGAGTATAGCAACATTGAAAGACTTCGGGACCGATGGATCGCCAAGGCGACTCCCGTACGAAGAGTTGCATAATGTATGAATGAAAGAATGAATAAATAAGTGAATGAATGAATCGACGAATGAATGAATAAATGTGTGAATGAATCAATGAATGAACAGACAAATGGAAAGAAAGAAAAGAAATAATGAATAAAAGATAAGAAAGAAAGGAATGGTTAGCGACAGGTATGACGGGCACGTGCAACGGGGCTCGCTACCCGCGCTGTACGGACGCCAACCTGGTCGATAACGCATTATGGCTAAGGGTTAGCCTACTGCTCGGAGACAGCCGTTAAGTTAAAATAAAAAATAATACGAAATGGTCGTGGACAATCCCCTCGTATACGGGAGGTGGGAGATATAAGGGATTTCTGCGGCACGATCAAAGGGAGGATCGTAGCCGGCCCGGACAGAAATCAAGGGGGCTTACGGGCTGCCTGGGTGTGGGCTTGGCCACCCAGGAGACGTAAGTGCAGGAGTATTTCAAGATACTATCAATGTGTACCAGCCGCACGCTCTGAATAGTTGTGAAATACCATGGCATTAAGGGTCCACAATGGCTTGTGGTGCCAGCGACCGGTGCATATAGATTAAGTGGACTTTGCTTGAGTCCTTGCATTGAAATCAAAGTAGTCCAAGTTAACTGAATGAAGCGCCCTCTGAACAGACATTGAATGTAACATACAAATGATCAAAAGTATTTCGTACAAGTGAGTTAGAAAATACGCCTACGATGCGCTAGGACCTGAGGCAAGGACACGTCCTCGACACTGAATGTTTACGAGAATCACGTTAAGTTATTACATATGAATTGTTGACTAACTTGGTTTACTTTGGACAGGGAAGGCCGGACGGTAAGTATGGGTAAGTTGTGCATGTATTTCCATGCAAACACTTGAATTCGGAAACACGAGATAGGCTATAAAATATTCCATAAAACTGATCCTAAGGCAAGATTAGAAAGACAATAAATGATAGACGGTGCACAAAAGTATATAGAACGTGTTCGATAATGATAGCATTATGGGCGAGCTAGCCTCCCTACCACTGTATAACAATGTACTGATAACCCCACAGTTCGCTTGCAGGACGCAGGAGATATCATCAGGTACGGAGCTTTCCTAGAACGAGCTAAGGCGCGGAGCTAACTCTGGAGCCTTGGAGCGTTGCAAGGAGCTGAAGCACCATATACAGGACATAATGTATCGGAACATCGCCATGAATCATTCCATCTTATAAGCCACTTGGCACGCCTTTTATGTTTCAGAGAGAGAGCTTGAGCGATTTGTAAACTCATCCTAGCGCCGCTTGTAACTTCTTGATAATCAATAAAGAATTTGAATTCGCTTCAATTTGTGTTCATTTACTTTCTGCTGCAAATGGGGACACTCTGTACGACTCTGTGGCCTAGCTCAAATTGGTCGTTTCTGGACTTAGCCTTGCATGGGCGCAACCTAGGCCCGTGCGGCATCACGCCTTAGCGAGGACGATCGCTCCTGCAGAAGCGGGGCGTGACAATGTGGCACTATGCAAGCCTGTGGAACTATTCATTCATGCGGCACTATTCATTCATGCGGTACTATGTAAGCCATGTGGCACTATACAAGCCTACGACACTATTCATCCATACGGTACTATTCATCCATGCGGTACTATTCATGCCTACGGTACTATGCAAGCCATGTGGCACTATGCAAGCCTACGATACTATTCATCCATACGGCACTATTCATGGTCCCTGTCAGGATCAGGACAGATGAACATAGAAGATGTCCAAATCTTATTTTGGCCATAACTTCCTCAAAACAAGTCAAAATCTAACTTTTCAAAGGTCCATTTTGGGTAAAATCGAATTCTATTCAACATAAAGCAATCAAAACTTGAAAATAATAAAGTTTAGTAGATCAAAACCCAAGAAAACTGAAAAATCTATAAACTTAAATCTACAAAAATTTATCCACAAAAATAAAAAAAATGTCAAGTTCTAAAAATGCTTAGAATCATGTGAGAAAGGGTTTAGAACAAACAAAATAATATTTGTCCAATATTTGGCAAGATGTACTTGCCTTAGGTTGGAGAAGAAAATGAAGAGAAAGAAGATGAAGAGAATGAAAATAATGGAGGAGAGAGAGAGAGTAGTCGGATTTTATACAAACCTTCTCATCTCAAACCCACCTAAACCAAACCAAGCCCTATATTAAGTTGAACCGAACCAAATTAGACCAAGTCAAGTTTAACCTATACTTTGGAAAAATTTTAAAATATTCGAAAACCAAAAAATACGAAATACGGCTCAAAATACGTACTCGTACATAAATACTGATACAGTGAGACGAGTCTCACATGTTCCGTCGAGCTAGGTACAGCGCAATGTGCCTGCCCGAGGTCGGCTCCGCATGGCCGCCCGCTACCGTGAAGTGGAGCGACAGGCTCTGGCCGAGGTGGTCGACCGAGTCGATCGCGCACCACGTCGGGTCGCACGCGGGGGCAAACTGGGGCGTGCGACAGAGAGTGGCAGGCGGGGAGCCCAGAAAAGAGCGACGGTAGGACTGATAAAAGAGTGACAGTCCTATGAGAGGTTATGAATGTTAGTTTTGCTGACAATTCTAAAGTATACTGGGGTTGGGCAGCCCCAAAAAAAACTTGGGACTGTCCTGAGTAAAAAATTATACCACGCTGGACCCTTATCAGCAATCACCCGAATAAAATGCGTATTATACGCAAATTTTTCTGTATCTTACATAAACGTATAATACTTACGTACTTTTAAAAAATTGGATTTGTACGTAAATTTTAAGCCTGTGGCGTTTTAAATGCGTACCGTATGAATTTTTAAAAAAATTGGCCAAAAAAATGTGACCAAGAAACCCAACAGTCTTGACTTTCTTGACTCTTGCTGCTATTAGATATTAAGACTGGCACAATTCTCAAAAATTATCAAAATAAAAGAAGAAAAGTTTCACAGTAACAAAAAAAGAAACCCAAGAGTCTTTGCACATGTTGCTTGCAACAATCAAAGAAAAATCTTTCGGTTTTTTATCATCCAACCACTTCTTATTCTCACACTGAACCCTTATTTATGAAGGAGTAGAGGTGGGTGGGCCCTATATATATGTCAAATTTTTAGTGCCGAATTGGTTCATATGAAACGTACTAAACACGAATTAAATATGATCCGAATATTTTTCGTTAAACAAATTTTTAACCGTATTTTACTCATATTTTGCCGATTTATACTCGTTCCTTCGTCGTTCCGAATTTTTTCCGTTTGCCGAATTGCTAACAAGGCGCTGGACTATCGGGAAGTAATGGGTTCTCCTGGAGTAAAATGTGCAGTGTGAAAAAGCCTTTTAAAATTACAATCTTGTTGTGTGGACAATTAGCTCAACCTCTCAATGTACATCAATATATCTCAGTGTATATCAATATATCTCAATGTATCTCTACAAGCCATCCCAACCTCTCTTTATATAGGGAGAGAGAAGTTGGGAGTTACAAAGTGAAAAGTCACTTGGGAGTTACAAAGGTGAAGAGTCACTTGGGAACATGAATGATTACCATGAGTTACAATACTCCCCATTGGCTCTTCACAAACTCTGCTTGTAAACACCTCTGAGCTTCTTCATATGTCTGTAGCTTGCTGATTCAAATTTGACCACCTACTTGTGCCTCGTCAAAAACCTTGCCAAAGAAAATTCGGTGGGAAAAACTTTGGTCGAAGGATAAAAGAGTACACACAGGTCAGTGATGATGGGGGTAAACTAACCATTGCAAAGGTGCCTCGTCAAAAACCTTGTCAGGGAAAATCCAGTAGAAAAAAATCGCTGATCGACGGACAAAAGAGTACACGATGGATTAGAAGTATACACTGGATACTCCCCCTGATTACAATAGTCCTTAGTGAATAAGAGATTTGAACTGTGTCTCGTTAAAAACCTTGCCAAAGAAAACCCAGTGGGAAAAACTTTGGTCGAAAGGAAAAAGAGTACACAAGCATACATCAGGATGCTTTTCTTTTCACTCGCACTCGACAGGGTACGGGATATACGCACAACAGGGCATTTGGAGGCGCTCGTTGGGGCGCTCCCCCTCACATGCACACAACAGGGTGCAGGAAACATGTTTCACTTAGGCTAGCTCTGAAAGTTTCCTAAGTCCAATTGCTCTGACATGTTTCTGGAACGAGTGTTTCGGCAGTGACTTGGTGAACAAGTTTGCACGGTTATTCTCCGATCCAATGTGTTATACTTCAATCTTCTGAAGCGCTTGTTGTTCATGTGTAAAGAACAACTTGGGCAATATGTGCTTGGTAACATCCCCTTTGATGTAACCATGTTTCGCTTGATCAATAACAGCGGTATTATCCTAATAGACGACAACAGGTTCATCTGGGTCATATGGAAGATCACATGTACTTTGAATATGGCCAATAACAGCTCAAAGCCATACACACTCTCTAGTCGTCTCATAGAGCGTGAGTAGCTCAGAGTGGTTCATTGAAGTAGCCACTAAGGTCTGTTTGCGAGACCTCCAAGAAATCGCCGTGTTTCCACTGGTAAAGACGTAACCAGATTGGGAACGCCCCTTGTGCGGATCAGATAAGTATCCTGTATCGACGTAGCCAACAAGGGTCGCGTTGTTTCGAGTGCCAAGAGCGTTGGAATCACTCAAAACCGCGTAGGGATAGAACAAGCCCAAGTCCGTAGTACCCTTAATGTAGCAGAAAATATTTTTTATGCCATTCCAATGGCGGCGTGTTGGCGCAGTGCTGTGTTGTAGCTCCCCTTCCCGGAAATTTTTTTTTAAATATTTATTTATTTATTTATTTGATTTAAATGGAGATTTTTAGGATTTTTATAAATGATTATTTAGTTAATTATTACGGTAGATGACTTTAGTCCTAGTGGAGTTTTGGAGTACAAGACAATTAGGAATCATGGCACGGATAGTGTAGTGGCGTGCCTTGACTAGAGTATTAGCCATGTCGGGGGAGGCCGAGCCATGGTGATGTCCTAACTAGAAATACCAGGCCAAGTTACGACTTAACCACTAGAAAAATTAAATTGTTATTTATTTTTGTTATTAAATATTAGGAGACCCGTTTGTGTCGATTTAATCCGAACTGGGCCGAACCAAATCCAAGCCGTGTAGGCAGGAAGTGTGACCAAGATGTTAGTGTCGATATATTTTGTGTGTACGTATTTTCTTAAATGCTCTATTACCTATATTTTGTAAGTAATTATTATTAATATTATTACGGTTATTTTATATATATATATATATATATATATATATATATATATATATATATATATATATATATAAACCCCTCCTTTTATTAATAAGGCTGAAAAAGCCAAGCTTGTCCCAGGATACAAGACACAAAATGACAAAGCCTATACAAGTATACCACCAAAACGGAACGGAGGGGGAAGGAGAGACCACGACTCTCAAAGTTAAGGGAGGGTGGAGGACCAAAAAGTACTCGGAATGTGGGAGCAAAGGGTGCTCCGTTTACGGCACTGGCGGAAGACTTCCCGGATGATCTGAACGGGTGAGTATTGGAGGCCTTCGTATCTCGCCTTGTTGCAATTTTTCTATAAGACCCACGTGGCGACCGCTGCGACGATCTGGTGGCCATAGGAGGCTGAACCCCAGGCGCCCGCCAGATCGTGGAAGCATCCACCGCCCGGCTGAATGTTGAATAGCTGATTGAGGGTTCTCCAAGAATGGTCAGGCAGGGTCCCTTGACAAAAGATGTGGTCAATGGTCTCCATCTGACGATCGGTGCAGCAATTGCAGGCGGACGCTAAACTGATCCCAATGGTGTTAAGGATTTCGTCGGTGGGCAGTCTCTTGTTAATGGTTCTCCACATGAGGATGGACCACTTCTTGGGGATACAGGTCTGCCAATAGTGCGCAATGGGGTGATGCTGCGGACCAATCCCGAGGATAGCTGTCCTCACAGACCTCACCGAGAATGCCCCAGATGCTTCAAGTGTCCATCTAAGCGCATCGTCTTGGATGCCAATAGTAATACCGATCCGGCGGATGCCGTCGACTGCCTCCTCACTAGCCCAATCCCTGATTTTTTTCCTAGTTCCAATCGTCAGTAGAGTAGTTCCACAGGTCTCTGATTCTGCTATCTCTCGGGGTCTCCTGAATACAAGAGATTAAGCAGTCCCCTGTCCATCGCTCCAGGAATGGGTCCGACTCGTCGGCTCCCAATGTGAGTCTTATTGCGGGCTTGGCGAGGTCGCGACCGACGAGGATACGACGCCAAGCCGTCGAGGATCTGCTGTTGGATATGGCCATAGATGGGTGAATGTGTTTGAAGTACCTGGCCTTCATAAATCTGGTCCATAAGTTCTTACTCGTGCGGAGATTCTACCACAATTTCATTGAGAAGGAATTGACGATGTGGGTTAGCTTGGTAAATCCCAGACCTTCGACCTCGGTAGGACGAGCCATGGTATCCCAGCTAGCCCAGTGGTGCTTGTCTTGACCGTTGCAGTGCCCCCAGAAGAAGTTACAGAAGATCTGTTCGATCGAATCAAGAACCTTCTTGGGCGGGGAGCATGCTGCCAGAGTGTGGATGGGGATGGAAGTGAGCACATGATTGATAAGGATCATCTTGCCTCCCGGGGATAGAGTGGCATTATGCCACCCTTCAAGTTTCTTCCTAATTCTAGCTATCAGGTTCTCAAAGATGCGAGTATATATATATATATATATATATATATATATATATATATATATATATATATATATATATATATATATATATATATATATATATATATATATATATATATATATATAAGTATTTGATGTTCATAAGGTATCTAAAAGTATTTTAAATGATTTTTCTTATTCATCCTGGTGTATTTTTAGAATATTTAGACTACATACTTTGTCTGTACACTTAGTATATACTTTCTTATTAGTATCATTATTATTATTATTTATATTGTTATTATATTTATTATAATAAAAATATATTATTTAGTATTCTAGATTATTTGTGAAATAAATATTATATGTGTATGTATATATGAATATATATAAATATATATGTACTTGTGTGTGTGTATAAGATATATAATATATGTGTGCATGTGTTTTTATATAAAAATATATATGTATATGAGTGTAGGTGTATTTAAATATAAATACATAAATGTATAAGTTTGTATGTATATATAAATATCTATATATATATACAAGCATACATGTGTATATTTATATATATATATATATATATATATATATATATATATATATATATATATATATATATATATATATATATATATATGAAGGTATATATGTGAAAGTATATATATGTATCTATACTATAGGTGTATACGCGTGCGTATATACATATATATAGATATAATATTAATTGCTAATTAAAAAGAGATAGGAAAAGATATAGAAAAAGAAAAATAAAAAGAAATAAGCAAATACCCAAACCCACAGGCCATGCTAAAACCCAATAGGAGGGAGCCCATCCCAGCCCGGCCCATGTTCACCCCAGCCCAGTCCGAACGCTGAGTTCCCTTCCCCCGATTGTTTCAGCCGCTGCTATTAGTATATATATCGAGGGAAAGAGGAGAAAACCCCAAACCCTAAGACCGCCACAACCCACGCGCGTGCACAGGCGGCCGGGCGCGGCCAGGCAACGCCGGAGTCGGCCGACTGTCGGCCAAACGCTCGACCTGCACAGGGGGCAACACGACAGCAACTTGTCACGAGGTACCAACTTCAGTGTTATATTTCTTCGCGTACACCTCGTCGTTTTCAATTTCGTAAATTATTATTGAAACCCTATATGACCCTCTAGAGGCCCTAGCAAATAGGTTGTAATATGGTCGAGCCCTTGATACGCAAAATCGAGTCAAACTTCGACGAAAAACTATTTTTGAACAGTACATAGAACAGTCCCCACACCCCGTTTGGAAGGCAAATTTCTGCCAATCCACCTAGAATTTAGGAAATCCCTTTAAAGAGAGTTAAGGAAAACATAAACAGGATTAAAACCCTGTTATTAGTTTTAATTATAGTTAATTAGATATCAAGATAAATCAGTTGAAAAAATCAAGAAAAACTTGGCAAAAATAGTTTAAAAATTTAGAAAATTGTTCAATACGACGTGCGTCCCGCCAATCCGGGCGACGTGGTCGCGAACCGAAAGCATCAAAAGCTGCGTATGAGCTTCGTGGTCGTGTGGGCTTTGACGGAATTCAAATTGGTCGCGTGTGTGCGACAAATTTGATGCGTATCCGTCAAAATTTACCGTATCGGCCTATATGCAAATTCTCCAATTACTTTGTGCACGCTCGTCAGATCGAGATAAAACTTACGTCAACAGGACCGTATCATTTTTCTGGTCCTGTATGCCAAGTTTGGTCCAATTCTGAGACAGTTGATAAAATTGCCGTTTTACGGGCCCCACGGTCCTACTCAACGGGTGATTTTGTGCACGGCCCGCCGAAATCCAACTTTGGACATACGGTTGGGTTCGTATCGGAAAATCGGATCCGTAGACATGTAGTTTGATGACTTTAGAGACCTTTGACTCTGGCACGCTTTTTGGTACAAAACGGGTACAATGGCGGACATCGTTTTTGTCCAAAATTACCGTTTTGCCCCTGTGTCCAGAATTGGACTTAAGGACAGGCAATCCTAGCTAATTTGACTATTCTGAGAATGTTGACGATATTTGTTTCAGCTTTCGGAGACAGTTGTGATGACTTGGACTGTACGGCTCATTAGTTGACTATATTTTGTGGGATCTGCGTGCAACCTCCAGGCAAGTATACCTTGCCTCCCTCTACAGTTTTATTTACATGCATTGTATTTTATTTTCCAGTTTGATTGTTTATAGACATGTACTTTTCGTATTATATTATTTTGAGTTGTTATTATTGCATATAGCCGTGTTCATGTTTGGTCTTATGGTTCACACTTGGAGTTTTTCGTCACTACCTTGCTTGAGTCGTGTCATAGAATGAGTACGTGTAATTGAACTGTAAATCCTTGATATTGTTTCCTTGGCACCAGAGAGTCCACACTTGGGACGAGGGTGTTTTTCTTGATCTGTTTACATCCGTGAGTCCACACTCGGGACGAGGATGTCGATTATTTGCACCAGAGAGTCCACACTCGGGACGAGGGTGTTGACTTGATTTGACTTGACTTACACCAGAGAGTCCACACTCGGGACGAGGGTGTTTACATCAGAGAGTCCACACTCGGGACGAGGATGTAGTACTTGCACCAGAGAGTCCACACTTGGGACGAGGGTGTCTTGCCGTGAGCTAACCAGAGAGTCCACACTCGGGACGAGAGTTAGTGCTAGTTCAAACCCGTGAGTCCACACTCGGGATGAGGGTTTGGTTCTTCCATTGATCTCGTGTTTCGTTCATCCGGCAGTTCATTTACGCATAGTTATTCTAGTGTTCGTGTGTCCGTGTTCGTGTTCGTATTCATTATCGTGTCCCCATTTTTCTTGTTTATTTTCTTGCGTATGATAAAACTGTTAGATAGACATATATATTATGTATCTTGCTATGTCCTCTGAGGACCTGATGATCTCCTCAGGTTTAGCGATTGCATGGAGTTAGCTAGTAGTTCTGGATGCCGAAGGATTTGTGACTCTTACGGGATTTAGGTATCGTTATCGTATTTATTATCCGCTCGTGCTTTCATACCTTATCATGAGATATCCTGTTCCTTGTTTCAGTTGTAGACTCTTGTTATATTCCTTAGAGTCTTATCGGACATTTATGCTAGTAGGCTGCAGACCACGACCCATAGTGTTCATTCATGTTTCATATTCTTATTGTGGATTGAGATATAGATTTTTTTGCCATGATTTGGCAGTATACCATAGCCTTGACAGCGTTTACGTATTCGAGTCGGGCTGGAGTCCGTTCGATACGTAGCTGGCTTGCTCACGTGCTCGCGTCCAAAAAGCGGGTGTGGGTCGTGACATGTGTCGAGCTAGACAATTCACAGCAAACATGATGTCCGGTCTAGTACATTGGGCCAAGTACAATAAAGTGCCTATTGCACCCAGATAAAAGCACTCAGGACTCAATATCTCTTCGTCGTCCTCCTTTGGACGGAATAGGTCCTTAGTAATGTCTAGAGAGCGGACGATCATGGTAGTAGCGGACAGCTTAACGTCAAAATGACTAAAGCGTCTCAACACCTTTTGGGTGTAGTTCGCTTGATGGACAAGAATTCCATCTTTACGGTGCTCGATCTGCAGGCCGAGGCAAAACCGTGTCTTCCCAAGATCCTTCATCTCGAATTCCCTCTTCAGGATATCAGCAGTTTCTGACAAGTCTTTTTCGGTTCCTATGAGATTCATGTCATCTACATAGACGCGATGATTGCGTATCCTGAAGTAGATTTTTTTATGAACACATATGGGTAAAGTTCGTTATTAATGTATCCCAAACCGATCAAGTATTCTCTTAGGCGGTTATATCATATTCGCCCGGATTGTTTCAATCCATATAGCGAACGCCTCAGTCTAATCGAGAACGCGTTCCGTGGTCGGGAACTACTTGATTCAGGCATCTTTAGTCCTTCAGGGACTCTCATGTATATCTCTGTGTCCAGATCCCCGTAGAGATAGGCTGTGACCACATCCATGAGCTGCATATTCAGTTTTTTGGAAATTACTAAACTGATTAAGTAGCAAAACGTTATGACGTCCATTACGGGAGAATACGTCTCCTCGTAATCAATTCCAGGGCGTTGTGAGAAGCCTTGCGCCACAAGGCGAGCCTTGTATCGCACAATCTCATTATTCTCATTATGCTTCCTTAGAAAAATCCATTTGTGACCAACTGGTTTAACATTGGGTGGTGTTGGAGCTACAGGTCCAAATATGCTTCTTTTCGCTAAGGAATCTAATTCAGCCTGGATTGCTTGTTTCTATTGTGGCCAGTCCGTTTGTCGTTGACACTTGGCAACGCTGCGAGATTCCATGTCATCATTGCTCATAATGTCAGTGTCCACTGAGTATACGAACACATCATCGATGACAGTTTCATTTCGCTTTAAAATATCGTCTAAGCTAGCATACTTGACGGATATTTCGAGGTTATCGGCATGATTAGGAATAGGCGTTTCATCGGGAACGCGCTCTTCTAATACATCGTCGTGATCCTTAATGATCTTATGTGGCAAAACGCTTTTAACAAGATTTCTCCGCTTTCGGGTGTCACCCTCACTTTTCCAAGTTAGGGGTAAAATGGTAATTTTCCATTTTATAATATTTTTTGAGAATTTTATTTCATGAATATTATTATTTAATTATTATAGGAGTCGGGTTCGAATTTTATCGCATTCCGAGTTAATTCGGGACCCCGGTGAATTTCGACTTGAGTCGTAATTAGCATGTTAATTAGCCATGGTCCACCATACTTAACTTTTAGGTTTAGAAGTTTGGACTAGTTTCCCATGAGTATTTAAGCTTAATTATGATTTTTATTTAATTTTAGCAACATCCGAAACCAATTTTGGGACTTAACTTAGCCTAGAAGCAAGGGAGGGGCAAACTTATAATTACAAGTGCCCCTACCCCAAGCCCCCATGGCTGGCCCCTATAGGCACCCCCTCCACCTCTCCTTTCTTCTTCACTAAGTCTTCTTCTTCTCTCTTCATTTCTTTCTTTCAACTTTTTCTTCTTCCTCCAAATCTTCATTTAGGTAATCCTTTAACTCTCATTTAATTCATCTTTTTGCATTTACTCCTTCACATAAATAGGAGAGGGGATCATTCTCTACAAATTGACCCTAGCCTTGTTAGGTTTTCTTAAAATCTAGTTTAGGAATTGTTTATGGATTTATCCTTTTTAGTGGTATATATATATATATATATATATATATATATATATATATATATATATATATATATATATATATATATATATATATATATATATATATATATATATATATATATACATGTGTATTTATGTGAGTGTATTTATGTGTGTGTATTTGTGTGTGTGTAGGGGAGAGTGATAGTTGTGTCTTGAGAGTGTGTCCATGTGAGGGAGTGTGTCCATGTGTGTGTGTGAGTGTCTATATATATATAGATACATATAAGTGTGTGTGTCTATATATATATATATATATATATATATATATATATATATATATATATATATATATATATATATATATATGTGTGTGTGTGTGTGGTTATATATATATATATATATATACATATATATATATATATATATATATATATATGTGTGTGTGTGTGTGTGTGTGTGTGTGTGTGTGTGGTCATGTGTATATATGTGTGTGTATTGGTATGTGTAGAGAGGGAAGGAAATGAGGAAATATATGTGAGTGATATATATATATATATATATATATATATATATATATATATATATATATATATATATATATATATATATATATATATATATATATATGTGAGAGTGATAGAGAGGAATTAGAAGAGATTGGGAGGAAGAGATTGAGAGTTTAGAGAGGGAAATAGAGGGAGAATGAGTGAGAGAAGTGAAGGGGAAGAGGGAGGCCACCATAGCAGCCAAGGGGGGGATAGGGCTGCTATTTTTCCCCCCCTACAACAGCAGCAAAACAGCAGTAGTAGTAGCAGCAGCAAGCTGCAATAGCAGCAGCAGTTTGCAGCGGTAGGAGCAGCAGAGCACCCCCCAAACCACCCCGTTTAGCCCCTAAAATTCCCCACTATATACCTATATATATACATATATATGCCCCTATATATAGCTCTATATACCCCTAATAAACCCACTAGAATAGCCCCCTAAGTTGGTCCTAAGTGAGTGTGAAAAATGGGTTTGAGTGAGTGAGTGAATGTTAAGTAGGATTTTGGTTAAGGGGTGATTTTGAGTTCCGTGTTTCGGAACGCGTCGAAACTTGGAGGGAACTTAGCAAATGTGAAATAGAGTTTGCGGGTAGGCTCCTAGGTGGAAATCGAGGTTGCGTGTGGGATTAGGAGGATGGTATCGCACCGTACCATTGTATATCTTGAGATATTCAAGATAACGGGTAAACAGACGATTTGGACCGTAAGATGGACTGGATGTCCACTTACCCTAGAAAACTTGGTAGGTAATGGTTATATAGGCTAGTACTCTACTACCCTAGGAAGCACGGAGTGGAATTCCTAAGGGAAGGCCACTTGGCGTCAAGTTAGAGCGGTTTAAGGGTAAATATTAAGGGGTAATCGGGTAATTTCGAGATACGGAGTTCGGGTAGTCGGATTGACTTGAAACTTGGGTGGCATGTTGGGTACACCCTACAAATGTCATATTTGAGCCGATTTTGGCTCGGTTGACCCAGAGTTGACTTTTTACCCAAAAGTTAACCGTGAGTCAACACTTTGTCTAGATTTGACAAAATTCAAACCATAGTTGACCAGTTGACCAAAAGTCAACTGTTGGTCAACATTTGACCAGTTTGACCTGGGGTTGACCTAGAGTTGACCAGAGTTGACCAGGGTTGACCAGTTGGCCAAAAGTCAACTGTAGGCCAACTCTTGACCCCGTTTGACTTTCTTCGACTTGTTTTGACCTGTGATGACTGGTATGACCTAGGGTTGACTTGGTCTGACTTAGATTGACTTGATATAACTTGATTTGACCTAGATTTGACTTGATAGGACTTAGTGTGACTCAGTGAGACCTAGTTTGACCTAGATTTCATATCATTCATTGTGAATCATTCTTAAACTTGTTTAAACCTAAATTAACATACAATATCTCATCTTTAGGTTTCTGATTACCGCTCTAAGCATTGATATACCCTACAGCTCAGGACAGCAGGCGAGTACATTCACTGATAGTTTTTATTGTCTTGATATCTGCTATATCCGATTCAGTTGTAGTGTCTTACTTGATTCCAGTCACGATAGTTCACGGACTAGTATACGTTGGATCATGACATGAGATGTTGTTCCTAAATTTTCTTGGTATATATGTACATTTTCTGTCTTGTTCCCTGTACTTGTATAGACACCGATTCCTGAGAGGGAGTAGCTATCCTCTTAGGGAATTCCGTGTCATGACGTGTCATGTCCAGGTCCATTATACTACTCGAGGATGGGGAATTATTAGGGGTTATGTGATCAAAGCCCCATGTCACTATTTTGCTTGCGCCACCCTCACCTCACGTAGGGTGTAGCAGATACCTCCATGTCCATGTTATCCAGGTTGGCCGGCATGACTTTCCGTTGAGGTCACCGCGGATTGCCGGGCCAAGTGGATAACCCTATCATGTTTCCCTTGCCGATCACATAACGCTATAATAATTCAAGCCACATTTTATATTTACTTTATCTTATCATATATCCTGCTCTGTTCTACATTCAGTATTTTCTCACCATGCTATGATATTCAGTTACTCACATGTTTTACATGCCTCTATGATGTACCTTGATTTGGAGACTAAGTTCTGCTCGGAAGAAGGGTTACAACCCCGGTCCTTGTTTGGTTTAAGGGTTGTAACTCAGCTTTCGAACGATTCCCAAGTCTTCATATATCTTTGTCTTGTATTTCATTATACTGTCTCTTATAGAATTTGTCAATTCACATAGAACTGCTGTTAGTGCTTGTACTTGCTCATTTTCCTGACAGGATACCGTTATGATATATTACAGATGACTCTGAGGCGGACTGCTCGACCTATTATGGGCTCGAGTCAGATGGAGTAGTCCAGGACCGTGGCCGTATAGTAGAGCCACTAGATTTTGTAATTCCAGAGTAGTGTAGATTAGCTAGGTTTGACTGGACTGCGATCCAGCTAGCTTTATCAGACTGTAGCTCCTATATTATATTTTGAGACCCTGTGATGTTGTATATATCTGGGCTTGTATTGGACACTGGACTTATTTACTCTTTCATCTATCATATATTATCCTTCTGCGCTATCTACCTTAGTTTTATTCTGTGATTGAGACTGTATTGCTATGTCACCTCCACTCGGAGTGTATATACTGTACAGGTACCTTTATACTGTTAGTCGTAGTATTTACAGACCTTATATACAGCGTTCTACCGCCGATGCTACGGCGTAGGCTGGACGTACCCACTTCTCGTGCCCCTAATCAGGGTGCGGGTCGTGACATATTTTTGTGGTGGCCCACGCAGGTCTCGTATCGCAATTAGTACGATCTCGTAATGGTGCTCGACTTAGAGTACTAATTACGAGCCTATGATTATGACGTAGGATCTAGGATATGATAGGAGTTTCTCAATCACACCTAGGAAAACTTCCGATCTTTTGATTATCATGATTACTCCCCTTGTATTAAATTAACTGTCCTTCCTTGATAATATCTTCTCATGTGCCATATTGATCTCCTTGTTTCAATTTGTCTCCAGGATGATGAAGATGCACCCGCAAGCCACTGGATCGAGTAGCTTGCCCGAGAGATCTGACCAGGCTGAGGAGGAGGTTCACGAGACTGCCCCAGTGATTCTACTATCCCGGAGACCCCGGCAGTTGCACAGGAAGGTCTACCACCTCCACCCCAGAGGGTTTCGGCCGTTGTTCCAGAGATACTGCCGCCACCACCTCCGATACCGACGGATACACACCACATGTTCCTTCTCCTTCAGCAGATGATGGAGACACAGCGAGCCCAGGCAGAGGCGTCGCAGCGCCAGTCGGAGGCGTCATACCGTCAGATTGAGATGCTGAGACAGAGTATGGAGAACTTGCATCAGCTTGCACTGGCAGCAGTGGAGAAAGTGGCACCGGGTACGGTGCAGGGCCCTACTGGCCAGCAACCGTACCAGCAGCAGTCCAGGCCGGGGACAGTATTAGACTTTAGAAAGATGAGCTCCAGGGACTTCACGGGCACGGAGGGCATCCTTTATGCAGACGACTGGCTAGAGGATGTGCAGCGGAGCATAGAGCTGGCAGAGCTTCCTAGAGCACTTTGGGTTTCGGCCGCAGCCAGCCGATTCTTCGACATTGTGCTGACATGGTACCACACGGATCCTCGTGCGTCGGTGAGAGGTCTGGCATGGAAGAACTTTCGGAGGCTCTTTAAGGAGAAGTTCTTCCCGGACATGGCTCTTACAGCATTGGAGGGCCAGTTCGTGGGTCTAGTGCAGGGGAACTCGTCGGTGGACGAGTATGCAGCGGAGTTCTTCCGCCTTAGCAGGTTAGCTCCTGATATGATCCAGGATGAGGGACAGAAGGCTCGTAAGTTCCGTAGGGAACTTATTCATGCAGTGCGCACCCGTACCTCGGGTCACCGTGACGCGACGTTCGATCAGATATTGATGGATGCGCAGATTGCAGAGGAGGACTTCGGCCTCAAGCCGAAGAGGAGCGGTGGGGCGAGTTCCAGTGCGTGACCGGCCAAGCGCCCCCACTTTCAGCATCAGCAGAAGCCATTTCAGCAGCAGCCTCTGTTACAGATTTAGCAGGCACCAGCGCGTGCCCAGCAGCACCAGGGACAGGGCCAGAGACCGGCTACTCCGTGCATCTTCTGCGGGAAACCGGGGAACAATAGAGAGGCTTGTAGGAAGAGGTTGGGCGTCTGTCTATACTGCGGAGCGCCTGACCACCAGCTGAGGGATTGCCATGCTAGTGGAATCCGAAGAGACCAGGACAGAGTACAGCAGGCTAGAGGAGGCCAGCAGGGGCGTGCTTTCGCCATGACAGTTGAGCCCACTCAGGCAGTAGCAGAGCAGATAGCAGGTTCCGATATTTCGAATCTCCTTCCCGCATTTGCCTTCTTATAAATTGTCTTGAACTTCGATTCTATCTGTTCTTTGATCGTTGGATGAAAATTTGTTCTTATGATGTGATTCCCTTCTAAGATAAGTCGTATGGGTTAGGTCGCCTCGATTATGAGATTTTAGAATACTCTAGGGTCATGCTAGCAGGCATAGTGAGGACATATAGTCGGATTATGGTCGTATTTCTCGGATGTGGAAATTTAAGGTTTTCGTTGCCAAGCATGCGGCAATGCAAAAACTTTAAATACCATAATTCTAGATGTATGTACCGTAGTTGAGGACTCTGAGATTATCATAGCCTTGCTCACAGGAATGACGGAGATTCTGAGTATCATGATGATTGGACAGACGCGTACGATTATCGATTTGCATGATTTTTTTGTGTGTTTACTTGTTTTAATTTTTTAGGATAATTCTTTTAAGGTGGATAGACTTATAGCACCCAGTTTCTATTTAAGAGTAATTTTAAATTTTATAATTTTAGTCATTTAATTCATGCTTTGATTTTTGAGATTTTAATCATTTTAAATTTTAAGCCATGACTTGTGATTTTGATATTTTACTATTGTTCGGTTTTAATTCCGAGGACGAAATTTTTTTTAAGGTGGATAGACTTGTCACCCTCACTTTTTCAAGTTAGGGGTAAAATGGTAATTTTCCATTTTATAATATTTTTGAGAATTTTATTTCATGAATATTATTATTTAATTATTATAGGAGTCGGGTTCGAATTTTATCGCATTCCGAGTTAATTCGGGACCCCGGTGAATTTTGACTTGAGTCGTAATTAGCATGTTAATTAGCCATGGCCCACCATACTTAACTTTTAGGTTTAGGAGTTTGGACTAGTCCCCCATGAGTATTTAAGCTTAATTATGATTTTTATTTAATTTTAGCAACTTTCGAAACCAATTTTGGGACTTAACTTAGCCTAGAAGCAAGGGAGGGGCAAACTTGTAATTACAAGTGCCCCTACCCCAAGCCCCCATGGATGGCCCCTATAGGCACCCCCTCCACCTCTCCTTTCTTCTTCACTAAGTCTTCTTCTTCTCTCTTCATTTCTTTCTTCCAACTTCTTCTTCTTCCTCCAAATCTTCATTTAGGTAATCCTTTAACTCTCATTTAATTCATCTTTTTGCATTTATTCCTTCACATAAATAGGAGAGGGGATCATTCTCTACAAGTTGACCCTAGCCTTGTTAGGTTTTCTTAAAATCTAGTTTAGGAATTGTTTATGGATTTATCATTTTTAGTGATATATATATATATATATATATATATATATATATATATATATATATATATATATATATATATATATATATATATATATATATATATATATATATATATATACATGTGTATTTATGTGAGTGTATTTATGTGTGTGTATTTGTGTGTGTGTAGGGGAGAGTGATAGTTGTGTCTTGAGAGTGTGTCCATGTGAGAGAGTGTGTCCATGTGTGTGTGTGAGTGTCTGTATATATATAGATACATATAAGTGTGTGTGTGTATATATATATATATATATATATATATATATATATATATATATATATATATATATATATATATATATATATATATATTTTGGGTGTCCGCGCATCCCCCATCAACCCCGTGGCCACTGCCATCCAGCCGGGTTGATGCGGGAGGGGGGGCTCGATCCCGGGTCTCCCCGCCGAGAGCCCCCCCTCGTGCCACTCGCGCTACGAGCGCCGAACATATATATATATATATATATATATATATATATATATATATATATATATATATATATATATATATATATATATATATATATATATATATATAGATAGATATGTATAGATATATATATATGTGTGTGTGGTCATGTGTATATATGTGTGTGTATTGGTATGTGTAGAGAGGGAAGGGAATGAGGAAATATATGTGAGTGATATATATATATATATATATATATATATATATATATATATATATATGTGTGTGTGTGTGTGTGTGTGTGTGTGTGTGTGTGTGTGTGAGAGTGATAGAGAGGAATTAGAAGAGATTGGGAGGAAGAGATTGAGAGTTTAGAGAGCGAAATAGAGGGAGAATGAGTGAGAGAAGTGAAGGGAAAGAGGGAGGCCACCATAGCAGCCAAGGGGGGGATAGGGCTGCTGTTTTCCCCCCCTACAATAGCAGCAAAACAGCAGTAGTAGCAGCAGCAGCAAGCTTGTAGCTCCCCTTCCCGAAATTTTTTTGAAATATTTTATTATTAATTATTTTATTGGTATGACTGTGTTGTATTCCGTATTGGTGATCTAATGATATTTTCTAAATATTCTTAATTTAATATTATAAATAATATTTATTAGTGAGAATCAGTGATGTTTGTATAAACCATTATGGATTTATCGAATTTCGTTACCAATATTATTATTTTATTATTATGGGTTATATTATTTGGTCAAATAAATGTATTATTGGTTTAATTACAGTGTTATTAGATTTATTATTATTATTAATGCTAATATTGTGGTTAATATTAAATAAATAAATTATTTATATTAATAGTTATTAGTAATTTAAAGTACATATATATCTAGATGCATATATATAGAGTAGATAAATAAATGTAAATATATTGTATATGTGTATTTGTATATAAGTATAGATTATAAATATATGTATATATATACATAGGTACTTATAAGTGTATACACATAAAAATATATTATATGGGTGCATGTGTATATATATGTGTGTGTATACATGTATATACATATATATATATATAGATAGATTTACATATATAATAGAAAGAAAAAGAAATAGAAAAAAGAGAAAAAAAAAGGGGGTTAAAGAATTAGCAGGCCGGCCCATGAGCCAGGGCCCAGCCCTGCATGGCACCCCAGCCCAGGCTGGTTCGGGTTAATTCCCTCGGCCATAGTCCCGACCTTAGGCTTTTAGCACAGTTGTTTGGTTATATAGTATATATATAGGTATAGAGAGCAGAGGAGCTCTCGACGAAAACCCTAGAACTCCTGGAACGCCACCACACCTGCGCCTTCCTCCCCCACACGCGCGCGCGCGCCCCCACCGTGGCGGGCCGGCCGCCGCCGACCAGCCAAGCCACGGCCAAGCGCGAGAAACCCGCGCGCACGCACAAGTACAGGGAATGGCAGCAGTAGCATGGCAGCAACGGGGCACTCTTCGGAGTAAGTTTTCTCTATACATTCTCCACGAAATTTCGATTTGTAAATTTCTACGAATAGCTGGGTTAACCCTCGATCAACGCCATCAATTAGATTTGTTTATATTTCCTTAAATAAATTATTTATATTCCTGAAACTTTGGGAAAAATCAGCGAAGAACATCTTATTAAAACAGTTCTGGACCCCGACTTGGAAGGCTGATTCCGGCCAACCTACTGATGAATCCTCAGAACCAATTCATGTCAGTCATCAACAACCTATACGAGATTGGAACCCCATTTTTACTTTTATTTATAGTGGTTTTAACAGTAAGTTATTTTCTTGTGAAATCGGGAAAAACCCTATTTTCAAAATAGTGAAAAACCATAAAAACCATCCGACACAACGTGCGTCCCGCCAAACCAGACGACGTGGTCGTGCACTGAAAGCATCGAAAGCTGCGTAACAGCTTCGTGGTCGTGTGGGCTTTGGCGGAATTCAAATTGGTCGCGTGTGCGCGACGAATTTGATGCGTATCCGTCAAAATTCACCGTATCGTGCACGTTGTAAATTTCTCAATTACTTTGTGCACGTTCGTCAGATCGAGACGAAACTTGCGCCAACAGGACCGTATCATTTTTTTGGTCCTGCATGCCAAGTTTGGTCCGATTCTGAGACTGTTGATAAAATTACCGTTTTGCGGGCCCCGCGGTTCCACTCAACGGGCGATTTTGTGCACGGCCCGCCGAAATCTAACTTTGGACATATGGTTGGGTTCTTATCAGAAAACTGGATTCGTAGACATGTAGTTTGATGAATTTAGAGACCGTTGACTCTGGCACGCTTTTTGGTGCAAAGCGGGTCCAACGACGGACACCGTTTTGACCCAAAATTACCGTTTTGCCCCTGTCTCTAGAATTGGACTTAAGGACAGGCAATTCTAGCTAATTTGACTATTCTGAGATCATTGGTATTGTCTATTTCAGCATCTGGAGACTGTTGTACGGGTTTTGACTATTGTGGCACATTGAGTAGTTCAGATTGTCGGTTTCACCAGCAAAGGACCACAGGTGAGTACAGTTTATTGTCTGCATTTCGATATTGATCTTTACTATATTTTATTGATTTGTTATTGGTTATGTGATTATTTTTTTATTATAAATTGTTGAGTCGGGAATGAGAAGTACCAAGGATGTGTGATCCGACCGTAGACCGTGTTTATTTTTATACAGTAAATCTCGTAGACCGTGTTTACTTTTATGCAGTAGATCTCATAGACCGTGTTTACTTTCATGCAGTAGATCTCGTAGACCGTGTTTATTTTTATGCAGTAGATCTCGTAGATATTGTTTATTTTATTGCAGTAGATCTCGTAGACATTGTTTAATTTCTGCAAGTAGATCTCGTAGACCGTGCGGTGTAGTGGCCCAGACTGATCACATATCAAAGGTACTTCTAACAGTGGGAAAAGTATATGGGTCTATTTATTTACTATTGATTTTCTGTCTATTCTTACAGCTTTACTGTTTATTTTAAAAACTCATGATTGATGTCTAACCTTTATTTTATAGTCATTTTCTTTATTTGAAATTGCATTCAATAAATTGTGCTCGTTCCATTCCTGACTGGAAACCAACATTTTCAGGTTAGCCGTAGATTCACTTAGCTTGGGGAGTGACGGGAATACTTACAAACAAAGCCTAGAGACTAGTTAGATAGTTGAGTTGTAGTCATTCATTTATTTGTACAAGTTTATATTTTCCCTGCAAATGTAAAACTTGTGAATATTGTAAGTTAAATTAATTATGTGAATGAGCATTATTTGTGATTTTGATCTTCATGGTCGTGACAGCGTTCTACCGCCGACACTGCGGCGTAGGCTGGCTTGGATACGTCTCGTATCTGTTTAAAGAAAAAAAAAGGGTACGGGTCGTGACAAGTTTTTGTGGTGGCCCATGCAGGTCTGTCTTCGCAAATCATGCGAACTCGTGATAGTACTTAAGTTAGTTGTACTATTGCGAGCCTGCGACACGAAAAAATGCTCATTCACGAATTAGGATTAATTTAATTTAAGTGAATGGCTAGGACTAGGAGTCCCTCATACAAATTTATCGATGGGTAGTCTAGGCCATGCAATATAGATAAGGAGTTATTAACTTTGATAGTTATCAGATCCCCATAGGTACACTAGTATCTCTTGATATGACGATGTAATCTAATTTGGATAGATTATTCCCTTGGTAAGGCAGGGCTTCATAGAATTAATGATCTAGCCTTGATAGATTATTCAATTCATTCTCTTGCCTCCTTGGATATCGTCACCATATCTTAGTCTGAATTGCCCATTTAAAACCCTATTTTGCCGTAAGGGAATAGTTTATAATTCCTGATTCGGTTATTCAAATGCAAATCTCGAGGAAGACTGATCCAAAAAATTTCTCCCATGGTTCGAATACACGCGAAAGAGATACCAGAATGTTTGTAGTTCTTTGTCTTCAGTTTATTCCTCCCTGTGCAACCTGTTATTTTAAAGATTGTGACTGATAGGACAAATATTTATGTCTTATTTTCTAGTCAACTTGTTTGAATCTCTAGAAGCTCAGGGATTTATTTACAGATATAGTTACGAAAATGTTAGTTAACTCATACTGGCAGGACAGCAGCGCACTGTCGCCATTTATTTAAATTTTGGAGACTAGGGAATCACTGCAGCCAGCCGCGCACTGGCGAGACACAACCCCTAGAGGTAAAATTAGTTTAAGAAAATATAGGTGATGGAATGTTGCCAAAACTATGGCTAGTGGTCCTCTCTTGATCGTTGATACCCTTGAGCCAATATTGGGTAGAGTTAAGAGGTGTTAAATTTTGTATCATGTTGAGTTACGAAACCAAGGGTTTACCACAGTCCAATTTTACGGGCGAGGCGTAGTCCTCGGTGGAATGATTTCAGATGTGATTACAAGTTAAGGATACTATAGAGGATAGGACAATGCCCTGTGTATTCTATAAGATCCGAAGCCAATATTGGTGGAAGTTTGTAAGTTGGATAGCACGTCTCCCGATCTAGCATTCCGTGGTCCTTGTGACCTACTAACGAGGATATCAACTGACACTAATAGGTTTACCTAGAATATGGAATTTAGAATGTCCATAACCCATTAGTCGACCAAGGCCTTATGAATAAGAAGATAGTGGGAAGACTGTATAAACAAGAACACCGGGTAAGGTTTTGATTCTCACAAAACTCGAACTACTTGTGCCTTCTTTCAAAAATTTCGCATAATTGTATTCGACTATCTTAACAAACGCTACTGTTACAGCTTAGTTTTGCAAGCTCACTCTGTTCTCGAGCTTGATTCGAGGCATATGTTTAGTGGGGACGCCTGCTAACTTATTGTCTAATCAGAATCAGGATATTATGGTCTGATCAACCATGATGCATTTGGTTCGCTCTTCGTTTAATTACACTACGTAGATGGAGATATATAGGTATCTAGGATCTCATCCACGACTGCTTTGAAAATTCCTTTTGAATTATACATTCTCCTTTGAATCACGAAATTGTATTCAGTGACATCTCTTTTGAACTCTTATTATTTTTGTCTTTCACTAATTGGAAAGACGAATGTTCGTATTTGATAGATAGAGACAACGTATTCCCATGGCTATGATAGTTGTATACACAAGGGTAACTACCAACGGCCAGCCAGGTGACTAGAACCTTGCCTTAAGTTACTCGCCCTCTCTGCGACCCTAAACCTGCTAATCTTGATCTTCTAGTCATTAGAGTCTAAGAATGATTAGGGTTTTACTCTCAGTCAAATGCCAACCTAGGAGACTACCTATGCTCAGGAGACCAATTATTGTGAGCCTTTAACTATTTGTTTGAAGCTTGCTTTAACTAGAACCCTTGCGACAATAGTTTGGAAGGCCCGACACAAATAGAAATTCACGACTTAGTTATCAGAAATTCTTTTCATATGATGTGCCTTAGAGTTGGTTTTTCCGTCGACAACTCATGTATACTGTGGACGAGTAGGTCATCCTGTTTTATCGACCATGTGTCATTGTACACACTCGTTTTTCAATTATGGAGGAACGATCCTTGAATTGACTTATATCCACCGTATTTCGTGTGCCGTGCCTTATTCTTTATTAACAAGAGTCGAGGTACCATACCCGGACTTTTGGAATTCTTCTAGCCTCATTATTCCTAAAACCATATCCTAGCTTCTAAGGTGGGTAGACTGTAAGCCTCCTAAAATTTTTGGGATATACGAGGATTTTCGATTGATTAGAGTAACTTCCATAGGATGATGATTAGTGCCCCGTGGACTCCCACTTTCCATTTAGATCATTTTGTGTTCCCGACCGTGTCATTAACATTCGGAGCACGAGACCAGCTGTTGCCTTCCAACAGATTTCACATGCAAGATCTAGACGAGTTCACCTTCATCTAGGTATATCATGTCCCACTCAAACCCGTCCCCTTGTACTTTATTTTTATGGTACGACTATCAGGTCAAAGGGACGAGTTATAACCCTTACCATAATACAGGTATGCTTTCCGACTCTCACTAGAGCTTCAACTTCGTCTCGAACCTTTCGACCCAATATATATGGTTGTGATTTACTCAAAGTCCACTACGTACATGTCACTAGTGTGCTATTCATTTGTGTCTTCTCGTGCTACTTAAACACAAAAGTCACGAGAGACGCATCTTTAAGGCTTACAGAACCTAGTTAACCAACCTGACTAGGCAACTAGCTCAACCACTTGGATGAAAACTTAGTCTAGGTTACCTTAACCTAGGAGAAATAGTTTTTAGGATCTTGTCCAGTCAATATAGATTGAAGTCCAAGGTTCATTCAACCGATGATTGTGGTCCGATTAAGGAACCCAATAAAACCCATCCATACGTATCACCATATTTTGGACTATAAAACTGAACTTTTTGTAGTAGGTCCCTATACCTACTAGGTAGTCTCCCTCTCTTAGAACGTGAAGTCATTCGTAACCAATATTCCATCTACCTGGAAGTCGCGATACAATCTTGCATTGCATTCATATCCCTTGCTCGTATGTTTAAATAACCACGGAAAAGATTGCAATCTTGATTTCTCAAATTCAGTTCTACTTTGGAACCTTGTTTAGAATTTCGAGAATGGAATTTTCGTATTACGTGAATTGCAAGTCCCTCTAAGAACGAAGTATTCTTCGATTTATCAGTTGACTGGACTAGAGTAGCTCATCTAACAAATAAGGCAGTAGTTCATAAACTCTCTTTCTATCTGTACTATGGGACATTCTCTACCATTCTTGAAACTTCATTTTACTCTTAATTATTCTTCCTTATTTTTCTGTCCTTCCTATTTCAGGGTGACGAGTGATAGTGTTGTCTGGAATTCATCAGAGATTCTTAAAGCTATATTAGAATATTGTTTGATTTTGAATACTTGGTCGATTGATAGATATGTAGAAATATAGATGTCGTATATCTTAGATATCTAGGGATAATGACTCTAGCAACTTGATGGAAGGTTATGAAGTTTTTAGTGACATACCCTTGAAGGAGTAGCGTGACCAAAGGTGGGTAGAAGCCCTCGAGGTTTCATAATTACAAATGGTTAGGAGGGCTATAAAATATTTTTGGAGAAATTAAATTTGAGGAGATTAAGGTAATAGTCGATTTTGATTTTTAAGAAATAGTTATGAATGAGAATTTCGAGGACGAAATTATTTTTAAGGTGGGTAGATTTGTAGCTCCCCTTCCCAAATTTTTTTTTGAAATATTTTATTATTAATTATTTTATTGGTATGACTGTGTTGTATTCCGTATTGGTGATCTAATAATATTTTCTAAATATTCTTAATTTAATATTATAAATAATATTTATTAGTGAGAATCAGTGATGTTTGTATAAACCATTATGGATTTATCAAATTTCGTTACCAATATTATTATTTTATTATTATGGGTTATATTATTTGGTCAAATAAATGTATTATTGGTTTAATTACAGTGTTATTAGATTTATTATTATTATTAATGCTAATATTGTGGTTATTAAATAAATAAATTATTTATATTAATAGTTATTAGTAATTTAAAGTTGATATATATCTAGATGCATATATATAGAGTAGATAAATAAATATAAATATATTGTATATGTGTATTTGTATATAAGTATAGATTATAAATATATGTATATATATACATAGGTACTTATAAGTGTATACACATAAAAATATATTATATGGGTGCATGTGTATTTATATGTGTGTGTATACATGTATATACATATATATATATATATATATATTTACATATATAATAGAAAGAAAAAGAAATAGAAAAAGAGAAAAAAAAAGGGGTTAAAGAATTAGCAGGCCGGCCCATGAGCCAGGGCCCAGCCCTGCGTGGCACCCCAGCCCAGGCTGGTTCGGGTTAATTCCCTCGGCCATAGTCCTGACCTTAGGCTTTTAGCTAAGTTGTTTGGTTATATAGTATATATAGGTATAGAGAGCAGAGGAGCTCTCGACGAAAACCCTAGAACTCCTGGAACGCCACCACACCTGCGCCTTCCTCCCCCACACGCGCGCGCGCGCCCCCACCGCGGCGGGCCGACCGCCGCCGACCAGCCAAGCCACGGCCAGGCGCGAGAAACCCGCGCGCACGCGCGAGTACAGGGAATGGCAGCAGTAGCATGGCAGCAACGGGGCACTCTTCGGAGTAAGTTTTCTCCATACATTCTCCACGAAATTTCAATTTGTAAATTTCTACGAATAGCTGGGTTAACCCTCGATCAACGCCATCTATTAGATTTGTTTAGATTTCCTTAAATAAATCATTTATATTCCTGAAACTTTGGGAAAAATCAGCGAAGAACATCTTATTAAAACAGTTCTGGACCCCGACTTGGAAGGCTGATTCCGGCCAACCTACTGATGAATCCTCAGAACCAATTCATGTCAGTTATCGACAACCTATATGAGATTGGAACCCCATTTTTACTTTTATTTATAGTGGTTTTAACAGTAAGTTATTTCCTTGTGAAATCGGGAAAAAAACCTATTTTCAAAATAGTGAAAAACCATAAAAACCATCCGACACAACGTGCGTCCCGCCAAACAGGACAACATAGTCGTGCACCGAAAGCATCAAAAGCTGCGTAACAGCTTCGTGGTCGTGTGGGCTTTGGCGGAATTCAAATTGGTCGCGTGTGCGCGACGAATTTGATGCGTATCCGTCAAAATTCACCGTATCGTGTACGTTGTAAATTTCTCAATTACTTTGTGCACGTTCGCCAGATCGAGACGAAACTTGCGCCAACAGGACCGTATCGTTTTTCTGGTCCTGTATGCCAAGTTTGGTCCGATTCTGAGACTGTTGATAAAATTACCGTTTTGCGGGCCCCGCGGTTCCACTCAAAAGGCGATTTTGTGCACGGCCCGCCGAACTCTAACTTTGGACATACGGTTGGGTTCGTATCAGAAAACTGGATCCGTAGACATGTAGTTTGATGACTTTAGAGACCGTTGACTCTGGCACGCTTTTCGGTGCAAAGCAGGTCCAACGACGGACACCGTTTTGACCCGAAATTACTGTTTTGCCCCTGTATCTAGAATTGGACTTAAGGACAGGCAATCCTAGCTAATTTGACTATTCTGAGATCATTGGTATTGTCTATTTCAGCATCTGGGGACTGTTGTACGGGTTTTGACTATTGTGGCACATTGAGTAGTTCAGATTGTCGGTTTCACCAGCAAAGGACCACAGGCGAGTACAGTTTATTGTCTGCATTTCGATATTGATCTTTACTATATTTTATTGATTAGTCATTGGTTATGTGATTATTTTTTATTATAAATTGTTGAGTCGGGAATGAGAAGTACCAAGGATGTGTGATCCGACCGTAGACCGTATTTATTTTCATGCAGTAGATCTCGTAGACCGTGTTTACTTTCATGCAGTAGATCTCGTAGACCGTGTTTATTTTATGCAGTAGATCTCGTAGACCGTGTTTACTTTCATGCAGTAGATCTCGTAGACCGTGTTTATTTTTATGCAGTAGATCTCGTAGACATTGTTTATTTTATTGCAGTAGATCTCATAGACATTGTTTAATTTCTGCAAGTAGATCTCGTAGACCGTGCGGTGTAGTGGCCCAGACTGATCACATATCAAAGGTACTTCTAACAGTGGGGAAAGTATATGAGTCTATTTATTTACTATTGATTTTCTGTCTATTCTTACGGCTTTACTGTTTATTTTAAAAACTCATGATTGATGTCTAACCTTTGTTTTATAGTCATTTTCTTTATTTGAAATTGTATTCAGTGAATTGTGCTCGTTCCATTCCTGACTAGAAACCAACATTTTCAGGTTAGCCGTGGATTCACTTAGCTTGGGGAGTGACGGGAATACTTGCAGACAAAGCCTAGAGACTAGTTAGATAGTTGAGTTGTAGTCATTCATTTATTTGTACAAGTTTATATTTTCCCTGCAAATGTAAAACTTGTGAATGTTGTAAGTTAAATTAATTATGTGAATGAGCATTATTTTGATTTTGATCTTCATGGCCGTGACAGCGTTCTACCGCCGACACTGCGGCGTAGGCTGGCTTGGACACGTCTCGTATCCGTTTAAAGAAAAAAAAATGGGTGCGGGTCGTGACAAAGCTGCAATAGCAGCAGCAGTTTGCAGCAGTAGGAGCAGCAGAGCACCCCCCAAACCACCCCGTTTAGCCCCTAAAATTCTCCACTATATACCTATATATATATATACATATATATGCCCCTATATATAGCTCTATATACCCCTAATAAACCCACTAGAATAGCCCCCTAAGTTGGTCCTAAGTGAGTGTGAAAAATGGATTTGAGTGAGTGAGTGAATGTTAAGTAGGATTTTGGTTAAGGGGTGATTTTGAGTTCCGTGTTTCGGAACGCGTCGAAACTTGGAGGGGACTTAGCAAATGTGAAATAGAGTTTGCGGGTAGGCTCCTAGGTGGAAATCGGGGTTGCGTGTGGGATTAGGAGGATGGTATCGCACCGTACCATTGTGTATCTTGAGATATTCAAGATAACGGGTAAACGGACGATTTGGACCGTAAGATGGACTGGATGTCCACTTACCCTAGAAAACTTGATAGGTAATGGTTATATAGGCTAGTACCCTACTACCCTAGGAAGCACGGAGTGGAATTCCTAAGGGAAGGCCACTTGGCGTCAAGTTAGAGCGGTTTAAGGGTAAATGTTAAGGGGTAATCAGGTAATTTCGAGATACGGAGTTCGGTTAGTCGGATTGACTTGAAACTTGGGTGGCATGTTGGGTACACCCTACAAATGTCATATTTGAGCCGATTTTGGCTCGGTTGACCCAGAGTTGATTTTTTACCCAAAAGTCAACCGTGAGTCAACACTTTGTCTAGATTTGACCAAATCCAAACCATAGTTGACCAGTTGACCAGAAGTCAACTGTTGGTCAACATTTGACCAGTTTGACCTGGGGTTGACCTAGAGTTGACCAGAGTTGACCAGAGTTGACCAGTTGACCAAAAGTCAACTGTAGGCCAACTCTTGACCCCGTTTGACTTTCTTCGACTTGTTTTGACCTGTGATGACTGGTATGACCTAGGGTTGACTTGGTCTGACTTAGATTGACTTGATATAACTTGATTTGACCTAGATTTGACTTGACAGGACTTAGTGTGACTCAGTGAGACCTAGTTTGACCTAGATTTTATATCATTCATTGTGAATCATTCTTAAACTTGTTTAAACCTAAATTAACATACAATATCTCATCTTTAGGTTTCTGATTACCGCTCTGAGCATTGATATACCCTACAGCTCAGGACAGCAGGTGAGTACATTCACTGATAGTTTTTATTGTCTTGATATCTGCTATATCCGATTCAGTTGTAGTGTCTTACTTGATTCCAGTCACGATAGTTCACGGACTAGTATATGTTGGATCATGACATGAGATGTTGTTCCTGGATTTTCTTGGTATATATGTACATTTCCTGTCTTGTTCTCTGTACTTGTATAGACACCGATTCCTGAGAGGGAGTAGCTATCCTCTTAGGAAATTCCGTGTCATGACGTGTCATGTCCAGGTCCATTATACTACTCGGGAATGGGAAATTATTAGGGGTTATGTGATCAAAGCCCCATGTCACTATTTTGCTTGTGCCACCCTCACCTCACGTAGGGTGTAGCAGATACCTCCATGTCCATGTTATCCAGGTTGGCCGGCATGACTTTCCGTTGAGGTCACCGCGGATTGCCGGGCCAAGTGGATAACCCTATCATGTTTCCCTTGCCGATCACATAACGCTCTAATAATTCAAGGCACATTTTATATTTACTTTATCTTATCATATATCCTGCTCTGTTCTACATTCAGTATTTTCTCACCATGCTATGATATTCAGTTACTCACATGTTTTACATGCCTCTATGATGTACCTTGATTTGGAGACTAAGTTCTGCTCGGGAGAATTGTTACAACCCCGGTCCTTGTTTGGTTTAAGGGTTGTAACTCAGCTTTCGAACAGTTCCCAAGTCTTCATATATCTTTGTCTTGTATTTCATTATACTGTTTCTTATAGAATTTGTCAATTCACATGGAACTGCTGTTAGTGCTTGTACTTGCTCATTTTTTTGACAGGATACCGTTATGATATATTACAGATGACTCTGAGGCGGACTGCTCGACCTATTATGGGCTCGAGTCAGATGGAGTAGTCCAGGACCGTGGCCGTATAGTAGAGCCACTAGATTTTGTACTTCCAGAGTAGTGTAGATTAGCTAGGTTTGACTGGACTGCGATCCAGCTAGCTTTATCAGACTGTAGCTCCTATATTATATTTTGAGACCCTGTGATGTTGTATATATCTGGGCTTGTATTGGACACTGGACTTATTTACTCTTTTATCTATCATATATTATCCTTCTGCGCTATCTACCTTAGTTTTATTCTGTGATTGAGACTGTATTGCTATGTCACCTCCACTCGGAGTGTATATACTGTACAGGTACCTTTATACTGTTAGTCGTAGTATTTACAGACCATATATACAGCGTTCTACCACCGATGCTGCGGCGTAGGCTGGACGTACCCACTTCTCGTGCCCCTAATCAGGGTGCGGGTCGTGACACCGGGACAGAACATCTTTGGAACCAACCGGTCTTCCCTTCTTCTTAGGAATAGCGGCGGACTGGACGGCCGATGGCAGCGTCCTTTGCTCGGCGGGTTCGACCGGAGCAATATGTTTCACAGGAACATGACGTCTCTCAGGGACGTCTATCCTTGCAGGCACATTTGCAGCAAGTATAATTGATCTCGTGACTTTTGCGAGGTCGCTAAATGCGTCTGGCATTTAATTTGCAATATCTTGCAGACCTAGAATCCTCTCCACTTCCTTATCACTATGTGCAGAGGGGGGATCATGATAAGCAAAAGTGGGCACATGCCACGCTAATTCACGTCGTTCCTCATCAACGTTAGCGTGCATTTCTCCCCCTAACGACGGGAAGATTGCCTCATCAAAGTCATAATCCGCGTGTCTCGCGGTAAAGAGATCGCCTGTCAAGGGCTCTAAATAGCGAATGATGGACGGAGAGTTATAACCGACATATATTCCCCGTCGCTTCTGAGGTCCAAATTTTGAACGCCTTATCGGCTCAATTAGAACATTGACTAGGCACCCAAACACGCGTAAATGTGAGATGTCAGGCTCACATCCAGTAACCAGCTGGTACGCGAAAAGTGGTTGGGTGGCCATGGGCCTCAGACGGACCAAATTTGCAGCGTACAAAATTGCGTAGCCCCATGCAGATAGTGGGAGTTTCGTACGCATAACCAAGGTCCGCGCTATCACTTGCAGTCGCTTTATAAAAGCTTTCGCTAGGCCATTTTGGGTATGAACATACGCAACATGGTGTTCAAGATTTATTCCCAAAGTCATGCAATAGTCATCGAAAGTCTTCGATGTAAACTCCGCGGCATTATCAAGTCTAATAGACTTTATCGGATAATCCGGATGGTGAGCCCTTAACTTAATGATCTGGGCGAGGAGTTTAGGAAATGCTGCGTTTCGGGTGGACAACAACACTACGTGTGACCATCTAGTCGATGCACCAACCAAAACCATGAAGTATTTAAATGGTCCGCATGTTGGTTGGATTGGTCCACAAATATCTCCATAAATTCTTTCAAGGAATTGAGAAACCAATCTCGTAGGTTTCACATGGAGCGGCTTGAGATTCGTCTTTCCAATCGAGCAAGCTTGGCAAAGGCTTTTCGGATTTATAACAAAATTCTTTCCTCCAAGAGGATGCCCATGCGATGCATTCATAGTACGAAGCATCGTATTTTGACCCGGATGACCCAGCCGGTTATGCCATAGCATAAAAATGCTCTCATTAACTGTCGCTCGACGAATGATGAGATTACTCTCGATGTGTTGTATCGTAGTGAGATACAAATCACTTGAAAGACTTTTCAACTTCTCCATGATACGCTTTTGGTCGTACTGAGTGGAGGTAATGAAAAGATACTCGAAGCCATGTTCTCGAGCAGTTTCAACATGAAATCCGTTTTCTCGAATATCCTTAAAACTCAGTAAGGTACGATTGGACCTTGGAGAATATAAGGCCTCTGATACTTCAACGGGAGTACCATTGGACAACGAAAAACTGGCTTTGCCAAAACCTTGAACAAGGGTTGAGGGTCCCGAAATGGTTGTCACTGAGGTTACTTTAGGCGTATAGGAGATAAAGTATGATTTATCTCTCAAGATAGTGTGAGTCGTTCCACTATCAACCAGACAATCTACTTCCCCGTGGTCCATGCCTATAAGTAAAGAAAATTAAAGTTTGTCACACGTTTGAGGAAAGTGCTCGAAATATAACTTTAATTTATCGAGAAAACAGAAAATACAAATCACCAAAAGTTTCATGACTTAAATCAAATATAAGAGGAAATGGAGATTCAATCTTCCATTTCTGCTATAAAATCGGGGGTCTCAAGATTTAGATTTTCGCACTCGTTGACCAGATTTGCTTCGGCCCGGCACCCCTTGTGATAGTTATCAACTTCTTGGGGGGTTGCCCTGCAAGTCCGTTGCATATGACCATAAGCATCACATTTGTAGCAGAGAGTAGGCGCTTGGCCTTCCACTCTCGCTTTGTGACGACTGGCCCGTTGGTTCTTACCATGAGACTGTCTAGGAGTCAAAGGTCCTTGGTTCTTGTTAGAACCTCGCTTTGGGTGACGAGACTTAAACTCGCCTCTGTTCCTTGGCTGGGACGACTGGCCCTTGTCTCGTTTCCACCGTGGATTTGGTCCACGGAGAGCATTTGCATCAGGCATTGGAATTGCCTTTGTTCCAGCAGGACGAGAATTGTTGTTTCTCATTAAAATGAGACTGTTCTTCTCGTCTAGTAAAAGCTAGGTGATGAGCTCGGGAAACTTGGTGAACTTAGACTGACGGTATTGCTTCTGGAGCAAGTTGTCAGTGGAAGAAAATGTGGTGTATGTTTTCTCCAATAGATCGCTGTCGGTTAATTTCTCACCGCAGTACTGGAGAAGTGATCGAATCATGCAGACTTCATTGTTATAATCAGTTATGCTCTTGAAGTCTTGGAAACGCAGGTTTAACCAGTCATGGCGCGCTTCAGGCAGCCATATGGTCTTCTGGTGGTCGAAGCGCTCTTTCAGAGAGTCCCATAGCGTCTTTGGCGAGGAGATTTCAATGAACTCTGCCTTCATGGCGTCAGATAAATGCCTGCGGAATAGAATCATCGCTTTGGCGTTCATTGAGCGAGTGACTTCCACTTCACGCTCTTCCTCGTTATAGATGACGTCCAAGAGGCCCTGTGCATCTAGATGGTTCTGGATATCTTGCGTCCAGTCCAAGTAGTTCTTGCCAGAGGCTTCAAGGATAGAAAAATCAATCTTGATCGACATTTTTCTACAACAAGAGAAAAAATCTTGATCAGTCAACATATAAAACGACAGGTTTATATGGATTTGGTTTGTATAAGCAACAACAAACAATCGTAAATAAAACCAACGGTTTTGAAAAAACAAATTTTGTTTTTTAAATTTTTTTCTTGTATCGATCGACGGGCCGATATAGAGAGTTCAACTATTTTCTTGTAAAAATGCATAATTATAAATACAATTTGAGCAAAAAAAATATTCGGTCAACCCCTTTCAGTAGCTCTACGTGAATATGACCAGGCGGGAAAATGAGGGAGGAGGGTCACCGAGGACCTCTTAAGAACCAAGTCCCAAGTTCTTTCTGACATCATACCCAAATAGGTGAGCCTATTCGGAGAGACTTCGTAAAAAAAAGTTTCAAATGTAAGAATAAATAAGATTTTTCAAGAAATTCACACTATTTGCGAACTGTGCAAAATATGTGACGATTTAGTGCGTGCTCAAAATGAGCGTTGCCTTTGAAAAATTATTAGCCAAAAAAATTATTTTGGAAGGCCCAAATTTGGCGGTGCCAGAATTTGTTTATGTAGCAAAAACCAATTTTCAAATTTTCAAGTTTTTTTTCGTAATTACGCAAAAAAAAAACGTACAACATAAGCAAGCAACAACACACAAAAGAATTGGTGCCTAAGCAAGCGGTACCCAAAAAAAATGTCAACTATTTTTCCGACGTCTAATGAAGCGACGCCAAAAAATAGCGAGAAAAATTACAATTTTACTACCCATCTGTTACAATAATTCACTGAGTAACATAAAGAAAAAAAATGCTACTGAGGTGCTCGGCAGGGCGCAGATGGCACTGAGGTGCTCGCCGGGGCTCTCCAAATCCATCATTATAAAAAAATGTTAGCATTTAAATTTTCTTCGTCAACATGGAAATAAAAATTCAAAAAAAATTATTTTTTCAGGAAAAAAAACTAACAAATATTTCAAAAAAAAATTCTGAAATTGTCAGTTTAAAAAATTTCAGAAAAATGTCTTTTACCAAAATATATACAGCAGACTATTTGATAAACACGCCAAAGTATATTTTGATAAAAAAATTTTGAACAAAATATTGTGTTTTACCAAAGTATATTTTCGTAACAAAATTTCTGTAACAAAATATATTGCTGTAACAAGATAAAAAAAATTTACTCGTATATATTTTTCAAAATTTTTTTTTGAGTATATATTACGAAAGCTTCTACTACTCTTAAAAATCACACACTTCTTTTCTTAAACAGTAAGTATGTCCAAATTCATGTTTGGAACGGAATTCGGATGAAAAATAAATTTCGTGACGACTGAAATAAGTCGGAAACATCATGCAATACACAATCGAACCATCGTAAACATAGAATTTTTATGTGAACCATGAAGAGTCTAAGTGGAAGACGAAAAATTCACTAGACGAATAGAAGAGAAAAAAATCACTCAACTACAATTTCTCCTACCGATCTCAGAAACTTAGAAAATGGACCAACCACAACTACTCAAAATGAAGAGTATATTAACAAAATTTTTTTACCTTTCTTACCTTATGGTGGAAGAAAGTGAGAAAACGATCGGTACGTCGGGTCTCCGACGTTGCACGAGCAAAGTGCTGATAACGTGTTGTGTGGACAATTAGCTCAACCTCTCAATGTATATCAATATATCTCAATGTATATCAATATATCTCAATGTATCTCTACAAGCCATCACAATCTCTCTTTATATAGAAAGAGAGAGGTTGGAAGTTACAAAGTGAAAAGTCACTTGGGAGTTACAAAGGTGAAGAGTCACTTGGAAACATGAAGGATTACCATGAGTTACAACAAATCTTACATAAAATGAGATTATATGAGAAAAATAAGAAAATAACGGGGTATTAAATGCAAAGAGAGACAAGGGAGAGAAGGAAAATGAAGAAGGAAAAAAAATCAGAAGAAAAACTCCGGTAATCTCTCCAATGGATCACAACTAGAGAAGAAGAAGCTCTCTCACACTCTCTCTATATAGATCCATTCACTCTCCCAATGGGCTGCTCCTTCTCCGGCCTCAACGCTCTCTACGATGCCGTCAACGGCGGCGGCGACGTCTGGATCAATGACAATCGCTTCCGCATCGTCCGGCAGCTCGGCGAGGGGGGCTTCGCTTACGTCTTCCTCGTCAAGGAGGTCTCCCCAGTCGCCTCCGCCGACTCCTCCGCCTCCGCCGGCGGCGGCGGACTCGCCGGAAGGAAGCTCAAGAACCCTTCCCATGTCTCAGGTGGACCGATTCTCTCTCTCTCTCTCTCGATCTGCGATTTTCTTCGAATGTTGGGTTATTTGGGAGGATTTGGGTTTGATTAGATCTTGTGGAGTGATGGGTTGTTGATCATTTGCTGAATTGGGATGTAAAGTTTGAAGTTTTACTTGTTCCTGATGAATATAAGCTTTGCTTGTCGACATATAAGAAGACTTGGGGGTTTAGGTGTTGAAAAATCCTTTCTTTAGATATTCTGAATGATGGGTGCGTGATTATTTGGTGAGTTGGGAAGTAAAGTTAGAGTCTTTACTTGTTTCATGTGGAAATAATGGGAAGTTGATAAGTGAATTGTGCGGATTGAGAGATCACAATGTTGTTTGATTTGTTTGTCTATAATTAAGTAGGATTAGAGGTTTAGGAGTTAAAGAATCCTTTCTTTTAGATCTTCTGAATGATGGGTGCATGATTATTTGGTGATTTGGGAGTAAAGTTTGATTCTTTACTTGTTTCTAGAGGATAGTGAGTAGTCGATAGATCAGTGAATTGTGTGGTTTGTGTGATCGCATTGTAGTTGCTTTGTTTGCTGATTATCTTTGTTGCATGGACATGACATAGTAAGGACACGACACACAACACCTATTTTAGTGTGTTATAGTGTATTTTGGAGTGGCCGGGTAATGTCCAATATGTGTGCTATACGTGCCAAAGACAACATGGCCCTACAGTGTCTGTTCTTCCCAGCTGATTACTAAGATTTAAATTTGGTGTTTAGAAGTTGAAAAATCTTACTGGTAGAAAAAGTCATTATTGCTAGCTAAGGTGCAGTTGTTATCTTGACTTAGCGTAGTTTCGCGATGTCACTGTGCTTATGTTATTTTGTTGCTCGTGATTGATCCAGAGGATGGGACATACGCTATGAAGAAAGTCCTTATTCAGAGTGAGGAGCAATTGGCATTGGTGAGGGAGGAGATCCATGTCTCTTCACTATTTAATCATCCTAATCTGCTTCCTCTCCTTGACCATGCAATCATTGCTGTCAAGGTAATGGGTTCGAACCTCGCCTTGTCTCCTATTACTCATACATTTATCAATTTTTGGTTTCAATTAAACTTTTACTTTATTCCTAAAGTAGTAAATGTAATATGCTGCTTTGTATGCACTAATCTATTCGTCTGGGAAATTTGTTTATTAGTTATAGAGATCTAGTATGTAACATGTTAGTGTTGTGTTGTGAATCGTTACCCTTTCACAAATCGCCTGTTTTGAGATCATTATGGCTTGATAGCAAAAATATGAGTTCTGTAACTTTGAATCTCCACTTGAACACACTTGTAATTATTTTTTTTAAAAATGATATTTTTAATATTTCTCATGTCTTATTTGTTTTTCCTTTTATTTTTTTTATCGTTTTTTGCTATTTCTTTTAAAATTTTCCATGAACTTTCAATTGTTTAGAGATTCTTTTGTACAAGAATTATTATGTAAGAGTATTTGATATTGCCAATATATTTAAAAGGAGTGGCTTAGCGAGTTAGCATCTTATGTTGGTGAATCATATATATGATCAATTGAATGGTCATAATTTGCTTGTTTCCTTGTGCAAGGAAGAAAATATTTCTTGAAACAATCAAGAAATATCCGTATATTTTCTACTACAACCCTTGGCCAATAGCTTTTTTGCAGTGAATATCTCATTTTTCCTCTGGAAACTAGAGCAACTTTTCAAAAATTTCCTTGAACTTTTGATTGTATATAAGTCGATTTAACAAGAATTACTTCCTAAGAATTTGATATTACTTGTTTATTTAGAAGGCACTGTTGGCAGTTTATGTAGGATGAAAGCTAATCTAAGATTAATTAAGTGGGCACTGTTTTTAATTTCATTGTCTCCGTATGCAAGAAAGTAAGTGTTTTTTTTCCTCATTATGTTACTGGAACCCTCGGTTTCAATAGTGAATTTCCCATATTGTCTCTGCAAACAAGGGCACTGGATTTTGTTCCCATGTTGGTTGCATGGTACATTTCAAATGTCTACCCCTGTTTATGTCCAATAATGTCAAAAGCTCGGTTGCGGACACTTCCTATGAGTATATATTTTGGCACTTTTTGTGGTTTTGAAATGGTTGATTATGGTAGATTTGGCAGTTTGGACCCTACAAGTCCGATCGGAAATGGCCAGAACATATCGGTTCTGGCAGATACTTAAATCCTTAACATATAGAGTTTATTCATGAGACTATAATCATGGCAGTGCAGGTGATAATGCCTTCAAATCTTTAACATGAAATGATTAAATCAGCTTTGTGAAGCCATGCGTTTATATTATACAGTACTCTGTGGGGACTATGTTGCCCGGACACGGATTCGACACGAACATTTGCACGGGGACACGGATTCGACACCTATTTTTGTGCGTACTAGTGTATTTTGGATTGTTCGTGGAGTGTCTGATACGTGTTGTCTGAGGACATTGCATGGATTTTGGAGTGTCTGTGCTTATTAGGTGGGGGTTGAAGAAGTTAAAGACATGAAGTTGGAGTCTATGCTATACGCTTCGAAGATGACAACTATCATGGATTAAGGACAGTTTCTAAAACTGTAAGAAACGTAATAAGGTTTCAGAAAGATAAGGTGAGGTTCTAAAATTTGCAAATTTCTATAGAAAGGGAAAAAAAAAGCATGGCTTGGCCGAATGATGAACTAGTAAGCACCTATGTGAAGCTAATCTACTGAGTTTTCTATACTCACCATCCGGATGGAGCCTCTAGCCTTGTGAGTAGTTTTACTATGTTTCACCAAAGATACTGTGCACTAAACTTTGGTTCTTCAACGTTTCATCACCATTGACCATCCAATGGAATTCCATGACTCCACAAGTTTTTTACTATTTCAGTTTAATCTATTCACACCAATGTTTTTCCAGTTCCACATTTCACTTCTTCAAAATCTTTATAAAGCAATATTCTATTTGAGGCTTCAACTTTCAACAGGATAAGAATCTAGAGGTGAATGCAAAAATAGCCTCATACTTCTATATATTTTAGTATTTTATATTAAATGCTCTCACCTAGTAATATATGACATAGCTTATATGAACTTTGCTAGGTTAATTGTTATGCTTCAGAGTTCATGCTTAATGTAAAGCATAGAGTTGTGAATAAATGATCTTGTCAAAACTAAGTCGATATGTAGAAATTAAAAAACAATATGGTGAGCATTTGTAATCTTACTGTACACTTTCTGTTCCCTTTAAACATGGGATGTGAGCTCATACTGATCCTGGATGCTCTTGCCTGGTAGATTTCTTTGTAGTGATTCAAATATATTTTTCACATGGCTAGGCATCAAAATGTCTATAGAAAATTAGAAATCAACGAAAAGTTTTCTTATCTTCAATACTTTTTTCATATGTTTTTTGCTTAAGTTGTCAAACCCAGATGTCTGGGAATCTTCAGATTGTTGTGTGAATTCATTTGTGAAGTTGAACTAGACCTCCTTTTTACCCAACTGTTAAATCCAAGTCACATGCTAATTGATTGATATTTGGACTTTCAACTTATTTTAGGGTACCAAAGAAGGATCATGGAAACATGAAGCATACTTGTTATTTCCAGTTCATTTGGATGGCACTTTGTTGGACAATTCTAAAGTTATGCTAACAAAGAAGGAGTTTTATCCTACACTCACTGTTCTTCAAATATTCCGACAGGTGAATAGATATATACCATCCTGTTTCTGCTAATTGTTCATCAAGTTATTTATAAATATTGTATGCCTTATGCATGCATCATTGCTAACATAAATATATTAAATGTGATCTTGATATTTATTTATTAGTTGAAACCTTTTGTGCAGATCATGGGATAATTTTAGTTGATGTCCATGTGGCAGATACCATATATTAGCGATATGATGACATGAATCACATTATTGTGAACAAATGTTATTGATATTTGTTTCATAGTTGGAACCTTTTCCGGAGATCATGAGATTATTTTAGTTGTTGTACGCATACCACATTTTATTGTAGGCACTATACTGAGTTTTATGCTGCCAAAGAAGGAAATGGTCATATTCGATCTTGTGATTGATGGATCTATGGAGCCAGGTTCAACTCCCTTGCTGCCTGATCCATGGTTAATATCAGCCCCACACTGAAATTTCTGGAGGGCAAGGTTGCTAGCCTTGGCCCAATGTAACCATCAGTTATAGTCTCACTCAAAGTTAGTGTTTTGGTATTTGATAAGGCATTCGACCTGTCTTTCCTGGTTAGTCAATTGATACTTATCTGACACAGAGAATTGTAAGAAGTCAAACAGAAGATATACTTGAGCAGTAAGGAGATCATACACAAGGATCTGAAGCTACATGTAGTGCCAGCTGTCAACAAAAACTCTAAAGATCATTTCACTCTAAACCAACTAGTCAAATTCTCAAGTGAAACTGCTTCAAGTAACTAACGGTTGATTTGTGTGTTGTAGTCAATTTACTTGACTAAAAAATTTGAGAGAGAAAGAGTTCTCATATGCATGTGAATGTACTTCACCCATCAACGGGATTACCGTATCATATATATAATAGCCACTAGGCTTACAACAGATTACAATATGATCTTAAGAGATCATTTAGAGAGAAGGATATCTCTATCATTAAGTTGGCACAATCAACTGTTAGTTACAACTAACTGCAACAATATATATATATATATATATATATATATATATATATATATATATATATATATATATATTAATGATAGAGATATCCTTATCTCTAAATGATCTCTTAAGATCATATTGTAATATGTTGTAAGTCTAGTGGCTATTATATATATGATATGGTAATCCCATTGATGGGTGAAGTACATGTACGCGCATAAGATAACTCTTTCTCTCTCAATTTCTTTAGCCAAGTAAATTGACTACAACACGCACATAAAGAATATATATATATATATATATATATATATATATATATGACCGCGATAGGGCATGGCGACCGCGATGCATCTAGGGTTTCTCTGGCTCCCCCCCCCCCCCCCCCCCCCCCCCCCCCCCGCGCCTCCCAGACCCTCTCGAGGGAGGGTTCCGGAGGAAAGGTGGGAAGGGGGGGGGGCTCTTCTGGACGGGCGGCGGAAGCACGACGACCCCCCCAGGCGGAGGGGGGGGGGGGGGTCGGGCGACAAGGGCAGGGGGGTTTGTCACGACCCGCACCCTGATTAGGGGCACGAGAACGTGGGTACGTCCAGCCTACGCCGCAGTGTCGGCGGTAGAACGCTGTATAGGTCATCTATAACATCTAACATCTAACAACAAGATATATAAACCTGTCATCTCCGCACGGAGGTATAACATAACATCTCAACTCTATATCTCAAACACAAGTCTAGAAAAGATAGAGCATGATATGGAATCAGATGAAAGGAAGAAACTGAATATAAATAGAGTTATCACACCACACAAAGTAGATGTCCAACACAAATAAGTACAAGACCTGAAATATAACTAAGTCACAACTAACAATCGGAACAATCCGATACAAAATGAAAACTATAAACACTAGACTAGACTAGGCACCCTCTACTGAGCTAGATGCTCCTCAGGCTCCTGAAGGTCACCCTCATGTGTCCCATAGAAGGTAGGACAGTCACCATCATCATCTGTAATATTTTCAACAGGTCCAGTCAGGACAGGAACGAGCACAATACATCTCACGCAGTTCATATCATGTTGGGAAATGTAAAGCATGCATAGAGTAAGATACATGGACTCTAAAGAATATATATAAAAACGAGAGAGATTTGATAACTGGAAATATCTATATATATGATAAGTAAGAACTGTAGGTAACCTGTGATTTAGAGCATGAGATGGTTATATAAACGGGTTAGGACAATGCAAGGGTAACTCCATCATACGTGAGTGTACTATGGACATATACATGATTTCACAAGATTTCACAAGATGGGATTTTGATCACATAACCATTTCCTACTCACCCTCTCCAATCAATACACAAGGATCCAGTCAAGTTACGTTAACTTGCACAAGAGGTTTTTATCATGTTTGTTCACGTGATCATGAGAGTACAAGATTGCACAAGAGTATACATGAATAGAGGTGTACATGAAATACAAGATGTTCGTGAAAAGCACATGACAACTGTATTTGATGTACCCTGAGGGGGATAACATCGCATGACAAGATCCATTTAGTACCAATCCGTGATAATAACGTGACAGCATCATGTAAAGTAATCCAGAGCAAGAATATAAATCCTAACAAGTATGAAATGCTCAGAGAATGTACTCGCCTGTCACCCTGTATGACTGATATGATTAGATGTCCGAACTGGTGTCACAGAGTCCTATTCAGAGTAAAACAGGTCACAACATATCCACAATGGTAAAAATAGAGTATACAATGCATACTACATGATTCTAGGTCAATCTGGTCAACAGTCAACTCTTGGTCAACTCTGGTCAACCTTAAAAGTCAAACTAGGTCAAACTAGTCAAAGTTAGGTCAACCAATGTCAAACTAGTTAAGGTTTAGTCAACTTAGCTTAACTAGTCACTTTAGGTTAATCCTAGTCAATTCTAGGTTAATTAGGTCAAGTTTGACCTAAGGTTGACTTTGGTCAACACTAGTCAAACAAAGGTCATTAAGGTACCTAGGTCAAGGGGTCACTTAGACAAATTAGGGTAAACCCCTAATTCGGCCATAGGCTAGTGTATCTAGACCATAACCTAGATACTATATGTATACCATATATATATATCTAATATTTATATATATCTACAAATTGTCAACTATACATATATATACATAACATATATATATATATCACTACATAGGCCTATAGCCTATGTAATATTCATACATCATATAGTGTATACATACATAGCTACAATATATATAATAAAATATATATATCTATACATACAATATACATATGTATATATCTACAATACATATATATATAGAGAGAGAGAAGTGAGAGAGAGAATAGTGTGTGTGTGTGGACTGTGATCAGGAACGGGGGGGGGGGGGGGGGGGGGTGGGGGGGGGGGGGGGGGGGGGGGGGTGTTTCCAGATTTCTGGAACCCAGAAATCAAACGCACACGCACACACAAATACATATATATATATATATATATATATATATACCTATGTATATATACACACATATATACCCATGTATATACCCTAAGACACACACCTAAACACACATATACACATATACATATATATACAATATAAATACACACAGAAATACGCATATATATTACACAAATTTAGTTAGAAATTCATTTTGAAACTCAGAAAAATACCAAATTTAAGAACCCAGGAAATACTATTCATAGGAAAGTAGGTAAACCCAATACCCGACCCAAACCGAGTTAAGGCTCGAAACCCAAGGTTGGTAACACTAGCCCTAGGTGTCCTCTAGTGTCCTAAGTGCCTGACACGACACCATGACACGATTCGAAGTGTCAACCACTCCCAAACCCGAAACGGGTAAACACTGACACAGTGAACTGTCACCACGTCGTGCACGCGTGCACCTAGCTCTAGGACACGACACACGTGTCCTCGTGTCTCGTGATTGTGTCCCTAGGTTCGCCTAGGGTTAGTCTAGGGGTAGGGTAGCCTGCACAGTGTCCACGTGTCCTCAGGACACGGTACGAACACCGTATCAGTCGAGAAAACTCGACTGATACACGCCGTTCTGCGCCGCATCGTGCACAGGTTCTCGTGTCTCGTGGACACGACACGAGACACGTGGGACCTCGTGGTCATGTCCACGTGTAGCCCACATGTTGGGCTACACACTCGTGCAAACACGAGGTGTCCAAGTGTCGTGTCCGCGCGACACGACGCGCGCGAAGTTGGCCCCCTGCGCGTGTGCACTGTCAGTGCACGACCAGTGCACGTGTCCTCGTGTCCTCGATACGATACGAGAGTGTCTCAAACTCGAGGGGGGGCTTGTCAGAGGTTGCCCCCTCCTCTGTGCCAAGTGGCACGTGTCCACGTGGCGTGGACACGAAGGAATCCGTGTCGGGTAGCAGGGCATTGTGCGTGCACTGTCACAGTGTGTCCGTGTCGATTTTCGACACGAAATCGACATAGTGTCGTGCTCAGTCAAGTGTAGATGTAAACAACAAGTCTAGGGCTACATGAATATGTAATTAGTTTTACAAAATATTGAAATTCATTTCTTTGAGGCATTTCAACAAACACAGTTTTTCAAACATGGATACGTGTCCGATACGGACACCAAATCAAACCTACTTCCTACCAAACTTGGCCTACAGGTCCATAGTACCTAGATGCATGCATTTATGAAGAGAAAACAGAATATTAACTATGTATGAGGGTATTTACCTATTGGTGCAATTCCAATGGAAACTCAATGAAGAGGGGGTGTTTGTCCTTCCACTTGGTGATGTCCTAGCCTTGTGGAATCTTGATTGCTAGCCTCCCTTAGCACCCTCAATGTTGTAGGGTCTCAATGCAAAAGACTAGAGGTGATTTGGATCAAAAATGATCAAGTTATGGTGGTTTGAAGGTGGTGGGTTTTTCAAGGTTTAATGAAATGTAAAGGGCATGTAAATGAGATGGGTAGTGACTACATAGGATGGGGGGGGGGGGGGTGCCCTTGGCTGGTCATGGGGTGTGGGTAGGGGTGTCCTCTTGCCTTCCTTCATGGTGAAGGCAATGACTTCTAGGTAAAACTATGATATTTTGAGGGTTTTAAGGAAAATATCTAATATGTAAATATCTTAGATATTTTCCTACCTTAACTAATATGCAATATCCATCCTCTAGTCTCTAGGTTAGTGGCTAACCTTTAGATTAGTGCTAAACTAGGTTAGGAGCTAACATGACACTAATCAACTAATTAAATAATAATAAATTACATAAATCCAATAATTTCCTAGTAAATTACCAAAATACCCCTTAGGCTAAAAAGCCCTAACTTGATGTTCTAAACCTATGGCTAGGCTCATATGATCATGGTTAGTCTCTAGGTTAAGAAATCTCTAAGGTTGCACTAGCAAAACATCAAAATCACAAGTCGTGGTTTTAAATAGTTTTAAAATAACTAAAAATCACCAAAAATTATAATATGGTTTAAATATCATTATTAAATAATTATAATTACAAAATTTCAAAATTATCCTCATTTTTAGAAACTGGGTGCTACAAGTCTACCCTCCTTAGAAAATTTCGTCCTCGAAATTAGAATGGTCATACTCCTTCTAGGTCAAACACCCCAACAATCACAGTTTCAAACACACAGTCCGATAATCATATGCGTCTGTCCAAATCATGATACTCGGAATCTTCGTCATGCTAGTGAGCAAGGCTACGATATTCACAGAGTCCTCGACTAAGGTACATATCTCTAGAATCATGGTATTTAAAATTTTCGCATTGCCGCATGCCTGGCCGCGAAAACCTTAAATTTCCACATCCGAGAAATACGTCCAAAATCCGACTATATGTCCTCACTATGCCAGCTAACATGACTATAAAAGACTCTAGATCCCATGATCGAGACGACCTAGCCCATACGACTTATCTCAGAAGAAAATAATTCACAATGAAATATCCGAACAAAATTTATCAACTACAAGGAACAGATAGAATCGAAATTCCAAGACAGTTATAAGGAGGCAAATGCGGAAATAGAATCGAAAAGGTTGGAACCTGCAATCAGCTCTCCCTCTGCCTGTGCATCATCGACTGCCATGGCGAAAGCTCGCCCCGGCTGGCCTCCCTTGGCCTGCTGCTGATGCTAGACAAACCTCTGCTGCTGAGTCTGCAACGGTGGTCCCGTCTGCTTCCCTGTCGGAGCCCTAGCTCCTGCTGCTGCCTGAGCCAATCGTGCCGAGTTCTTGGGACACTTCCTCAACTGATGCTCTGCTGAACCACAAAGCAAACACAGGCCCTGCCTCTTCCTGCAGTCGTCCCATCCGTGACCTTGCTTCTTACAGAAGTTACATATAGGGTGCTGTTGCTGCCTGGGTGCCTGCTGGTGAAGTATGTCCCTGGCCCTGAAACGGCTGCTGAACTGGCCTCTGCTGTATGTGAGGGCGCTTGACTGGCCCTGTACTAGAACTAGCCCCTAAGGTATCACTGCCCCTCTTCGGCTTGAGGTCGAAGTCCTCCTCTGCAATCTGTGCGTCCATCAATATCTGATCGAACGTCGCGTCACGGCGTCCCGAGGTGCGGGTGCGCACTGCATGAAGAAGTCCCCTACGGAACTTACGAGCCTTCTGCCCCTCATCCTGGATCATATCGGGAGCGAACCTGCTAAGGCGGAAGAACTCTGCTGCATACTCGTCCACCGACGAGTTCCCCTGCACTAGACCCACGAACTGGCCCTCCAATGCTGTAAGAGCCACGTCCGGGAAGAACTTCTCCTTGAAGAGCCTCCGGAAGTTCTCCCATGTCAGCCCTCTTACCGACGCATGAGGATCCGTGCGGTACCATGTCAGCGCGATATCGAAGAATCGGCTGGCTGCGGCCGAAACGCAAAGTGCTCTAGGAAGTTCTGCCAGCTCCATACTCCGCTGCACGTCCTCTAGCCAGTAGTCTGCATAAAGGATGCCCTCCGTGCCCGTGAAATCCCTGGAGCTCATCTTCCTAAAGTCTAGTACTGTCCCCGGCCTGGACTGCTGCTGGTACGGCTGCTGGCCAGTAGGGCCCTACACCGTACCCGGTGCCACTCTCTCCACTGCTGCCAGTGCAAGCTGATGCGAGTTCTCCATGCTCTGCCTCAGCATCTCAATCTGACGGTGTGACGCCTCCGACTGGCGCTGCGATGCCTCTGCCTGGGCCCGCTGAGTCTCCATCATCTGCTGAAGGAGAAGGAACATATGATGTGTATCCATCGGTATCGGTGGTGGTGGCAGCATCTCCGGAATGACGACCGAAACCCTCTGGGGTGGAGGTAGTAAACCTCCCTGTGCAACTGCCGGGATCTCCGGGATAGTGGAATCACTGGGGGCAGTCTCGTGAACCTCCTCCTCAGCCTGATCAGATCTCTCGGGCAAGCTACTCGATCCAGTGGCCTGCGGATGCGTCTTCGTCATCCTGGAGACGAATTGAAACAAAGAGATCAATATGGCACATGAGTAGATTTATCAAGGAAGGACAGTTAATTTAATACAAGGATAGTAATCATGATAATCAAAAGATCGGAAATTTTTCCTAGGTGTGATTGAGAAACTCCTATCATGTCCTAGGTCCTACGTCCTAATTGCAGGCTCGTAATTAGTACTCTAAGTCGAGCACCATTACGAGATCGCACTAATTGCGACACAGACCTGCATGGGCCACCACAAAAACGTGTCACGACCCGCACCCTGATTAGGGGCACGAGAACGTGGGTACGTCCAGCCTACGCCGCAGTGTCGGCGGTAGAACGCTGTATAGGTCATCTATAACATCTAACATCTAACAACAAGATATATAAACCTGTCATCTCCGCACGGAGGTATAACATAACATCTCAACTCTATATCTCAAACACAAGTCTAGGAAAGATAGAGCATGATATGGAATCAGATGAAAGGAAGAAACTGAATATAAATAGAGTTATCACACCACACAAAGTAGATGTCCAACACAAATAAGTACAAGACCTGAAATATAACCAAGTCACAACTAACAATCGGAACAATCCGATACAAAATGAAAACTATAAACACTAGACTAGACTAGGCACCCTCTACTGAGCTAGATGCTCCTCAGGCTCCTGAAGGTCACCCTCATGTGTCCCATAGAAGGTAGGACAGTCACCATCATCATCTGTAATATTTTCAACAGGTCCAGTCAGGACAGGAACGAGCACAATACATCTCACGCAGTTCATATCATGTTGGGAAATGTAAAGCATGCATAGAGTAAGATACATGGACTGTAAAGAATATATATAAAAACGAGAGAGATTTGATAACTGGAAATATCTATATATATGATAAGTAAGAACTGTAGGTAACCTGTGATTTAGAGCATGCGATGGTTATATAAACGGGTTAGGACAATGCAAGGGTAACTCCATCATACGTGAGTGTACTATGGACATATACATGATTTCACAAGATTTCACAAGATGGGATTTTGATTACATAACCATTTCCTACTCACCCTCCCCAATCAATACACAAGGATCCAGTTAAGTTACGTTACCTTGCACAAGAGGTTTTTATCATGTTTGCTCACGTGATCATGAGAGTACAAGATTGCACAAGAGTATACATGAATAGAGGTGTACATGAAATACAAGATGTTCATGAAAAGCACATGACAACTGTATTTGATGCACCCCGAGGGGGATAACATCGCATGACAAGATCCATATAGTACCAATCCGTGATAATAACGTGACAGCATCATGTAAAGTAATCTAGAGCAAGAATATAAATCCTAACAAGTATGAAATGATCAGAGAATGTACTCGCCTGTCACCCTGTATGACTGATATGATTAGATGTCCGAACTGGTGTCACAGAGTCCTATTCAGAGTAAAACAGGTCATAACATATCCACAATGGTAAAAATAGAGTATACAATGCATACTACATGATTCTAGGTCAATCTGGTCAACAGTCAACTCTTGGTCAACTCTGGTCAACCTTAAAAGTCAAACTAGGTCAAACTAGTCAAAGTTAGGTCAACCAATGTCAAACTAGTTAAGGTTTAGTCAACTTAGCTTAACTAGTCACTTTAGGTTAATCCTAGTCAATTCTAGGTTAATTAGGTCAAGTTTGACCTAAGGTTGACTTTGGTCAACACTAGTCAAACAAAGGTCATTAAGGTACCTAGGTCAAGGGGTCACTTAGACAAATTAGGGTCAACCCCTAATTCGGCCATAGGCTAGTGTATCTAGACCATAACCTAGATACTATATGTATACCATATATATATATCTAATATTTATATATATCTACAATTTGTCAACTATACATATATATATATATCACTACATAGGCCTATAGCCTATGTAATATTCATACATCATATAGTGTATACATACATAGATACAATATATATAATAAAATATATATATCTATACATACAATATACATATGTATATATCTACAATACATATATATATAGAGAGAGAGAGAAGTGAGAGAGAGAATAGTGTGTGTGTGTGGACTGTGATCAGGAACGGGGGGGGGGGGGGGGGGGTGTTTCCAGATTTCTGGAACCCAGAAATCAAACGCACACGCACACACAAATACATATATATATATATATATATATATATATATATATATATACCTATGTATATATACACACATGTATACCCATGTATATACCCTAAGACACACCTAAACACACATATACACATATACACATATACATATATATACAATATAAATACACACAGAAATACGCATATATATTACACAAATTTAGTTAGAAATTCATTTTGAAACTCAGAAAAATACCAAATTTAAGAACCCAGGAAATACTATTCATAGGAAAGTAGGTAAATCCAATACCCGACCCAAACCGAGCTAAGGCTCAAAACCCAAGGTTGGTAACACTAGCCCTAGGTGTCCTCTAGTGTCCTAAGTGCCTGACACGACACCATGACACGATTCGAAGTGTCAACCACTCCCAAACCCGAAACGGGTAAACACTGACACAGTGAACTGTCACCGCGTCGTGCACGCGTGCACCTAGCTCTAGGACACGACACACGTGTCCTCGTGTCTCGTGATTGTGTCCCTAGGTTCGCCTAGGGTTAGTCTAGGGGTAGGGTAGCCTGCACAGTGTCCACGTGTCCTCAGGACACGGTACGAACACCGTATCAGTCGAGACTCGACTGATACACGTCGTTCTGCGCCGCGTCGTGCACAGGTTCTCGTGTCTCGTGGACACGACACGAGACACGTGGGACCTCGTGGTCATGTCCACGTGTAGCCCATATGTTGGGCTACACACTCGTGCAAACACGAGGTGTCCAAGTGTCGTGTCCGCGCGACACGACGCGCGCGAAGTTGGCCCCGTGCGCGTGTGCACTGTCAGTGCACGACCAGTGCACGTGTCCTCGTGTCCTCGATACGACACGAGAGTGTCTCAAACTCGAGGGGGGGCTTGTCAGAGGTTGCCCCCTCCTCTGTGCCAAGTGGCACGTGTCCACGTGGCGTGGACACGAAGGAATCCGTGTCGGGTAGCAGGGCATTGTGCGTGCACTGTCACAGTGTGTCCGTGTCGATTTTCGACATGAAATCGACACAGTGTCGTGCTCATTCAAGTGTAGATGTAAACAACAAGTCTAGGGCTACATGAATATGTAATTAGTTTTACAAAATATTGAAATTCATTTCTTTGAGGCATTTCAACAAACACAGTTTTTCAAACATGGATACCTGTCCGATACGGACACCAAATCAAACCTACTTCCTACCAAACTTGGCCTACAGGTCCATGGTACCTAGATGCATGCATTTATGAAGAGAAAACAGAAGATTAACTATGTATGAGGGTATTTACCTATTGGTGCAATTCCAATGGAAACTCAATGAAGAGGGGGTGTTTGTCCTTCCACTTGGTGATGTCCTAGCCTTGTGGAATCTTGATTGCTAGCCTCCCTTAGCACCCTCAATGTTGTAGGGTCTCAATGCAAAAGACTAGAGGTGATTTGGATCAAAAATGATCAAGTTATGGTGGTTTGAAGGTGGTGGGTTTTTCAAGGGTTAATGAAATGTAAAGGGCATGTAAATGAGATGGGTAGTGACTATATAGGATGGGGGGGGGTGCCCTTGGCTGGTCATGGGGTGTGGGGAGGGGTGTCCTCTTGCCTTCCTTCATAGTGAAGGCAAGGACTTCTAGGTAAAACTATGATATTTTGAGGGTTTTAAGGAAAATATCTAATATGTAAATATCTTAGATATTTTCCTACCTTAACTAATATGCAATATCCATCCTCTAGTCTCTAGGTTAGTGGCTAACCTCTAGATTAGTGCTAAACTAGGTTAGGAGCTAACATGACACTAATCAACTAATTAAATAATAATAAATTACATAAATCCAATAATTTCCTAGTAAATTACCAAAATACCCCTTAGGCTAAAAAGTCCTAACTTGATGTTCTAAACCTATGGCTAGGCTCATATGATCATGGTTAGTCTCTAGGTTAAGAAATCTCTAAGGTTGCACTAGCAAAACATCAAAATCACAAGTCGTGGTTTTAAATAGTTTTAAAATAACTAAAAATTACCAAAAATCATAATATGGTTTAAATATCATTATTAAATAATTATAATTACAAAATTTTAAAATTACCCTCATTTTTAGAAACTGGGTGCTACAGGGTTGGACCCTCCAGGCAGCGGCGGAAGCACGGCGACCCCCCCAGGTGGAGGGGGGGTCGGGCGACAAGGGCAGGGGGGTCGGACCCCCCAGGCGACGGCGGAAGCACAGTGACCCCCCCAGGCGGAGGGGGGGGGGTCGGGCGACAGAGGCGGGGGGGGGGAGGGGGTTGGACCCCCCAGTTGGGGGGGGGGACAGGCGCCGGCGGATCGGGCAAGGGGCCGGGCGGCGGCGGGAAGCACCACGGCGGGAGGGGGTCGACTGGACTCATCGGGACCCCCACGGTTGGGGGTTCAGGAGCGGGTGGAGATACGGCACCGGTTTTTGAATTCGGGTCGGGATCTACGCAGGTGGCGGACGGGACTGGAGAGGCAGGCTGGCAGACGGTGGTGCGACGACGGGCCGGAGGGCGACAAGGGGTTCAAAACCAAGAGAATTCTGGGAGCCGGCCTCCAAGAGGCACAGTCGATCCACATCGCCGAGGGGGTAATACGGTCCGCACTGTGCCTAGGTGGCGGCCTAAGGCGACGGCGGCTGAGAAGGGAAAGGGTATTGTCGTCGATACTGGTAGGCAGGGCCCGGTAGCTGCGAAACCTCCAACCAGGACCCCCTCTGAGGAGCAGAGGCCTCGGTCATGGAAGGAGGTGTGCACTCCAGTGGAGTCGAAAAGCCCGTTGTCAATGGAATATGTTACCCCGATGGCGGTTGGAAGAGGACTCAGGGCTTACTTCCCTGCAGAGAAAATAGCGGAGATTTCTGATTTCTGGAAGAACACCTTGGTGCTATATGTGTTAGGGAACAAGCCGTTCTATGGCCAAATCCGGGGTTATGCGGAGAGAGTCTGGAGGTCCAAAGGCAGCATGAAATTCTTCTCCCGGGAGAATGGATTTTATTATGTCAAGTTTGGGCTGGCGGAGGATGTGACCAGGATTTTGCAGGGAGGGCCATGGTCGTTTGATGGGAGACTCATTATATTGAAGGAATGGACACCGGAGCTGAGGTGTGAGAAGGAAGTGTTGAATGCCATCCCCGTCTGGATCCGATTTCCCGAGTTTCCAGTAAAATATTGGAGCATCCCACTCCTCATGAGACTCGTCAGCCTCGTGGGGAAGCCGATCAAAGCAGATGAGGCCACTGTTTTCCGTACCAGACTAATGTACGCCAGGGTCTTCGTGGAGATTAAGGCAGGCTCGGAGCTTCCGAGCATGCTTGAGTATCAGGTTCCGTCTGGAGAGGTTCTGACGCAGTCGGTGGAATATGATTGGGTCCCACCCATGTGTTCTTACTGCGAGTGCTTTGGGCACATTACCAGTGCGTGCAAATACAAGGGGAAGGAGGCCGCCAGGCCACAGGCGGCCCAGACGGAGGCAACTCGGACGGAGACGGTTCAGACGGAGGCACCAGACAAGGAGACGGCTCCCAGTCACTTGCCTGGGGAGACGGCGCCAGACAGACAGATGGAGGAAGACACAGTTATGGAGGTTGATAGGAGGCTGGAAACAGGATCGCCGCAGAGACAGGAGAGCATGCAGGGTGCACTGGTTCCGTTCAGGTCACAGAGGACTATGGTGACCAGGGGTATGAGTGCGGCTGATAGTGGTCAAATGGTGGTGGCGGACTCCCCGGCACTTATGGTATACAGCAGCAGGAAGAGACACGCTCCGGCCACTATGGAGGATATTCCCCAGGCAAGGGATATGGATGACCAGACCGAAGCCAATCCTGACTGGGCACTTACCCTTAGCAGGATTCAGGCACATCTTGCCCCTTCCTCCATGGTAGATGCAGTCTTGGATCAGGCGGATGAGACACTTCCTTCGAGTGTCGATCCAGATGAGTTCCAGGGGGACCCCTCATCTTTTATTTAGATGTCGGTCCTAGCATGGAGCATTAGGGGAGGTGTTCCATTGGACGATAGAGGGAGATTAGAGAGGTTCTGAGGAGAGAGTCATGTGACATTGCTATTCTGCTGGAGACGAAGATTCAAGGGGCCGCTATGCTCTCGCGTCGGACTCCGGCAGCCTGGGATCACATTCACAACTTAGATCTTTGCGGTATGGCAAGGATCTGGGTTAGGTGGAACACAGGTAGCTGGGCGGGGGTGCAGATTCATAAATCAGAACAACTCATCGGTGTTACTTTCGAGAACAAAGGTGGGTTCCGATTCATCCTGGGTGCTGTATATGGGCACAATGACCGGAGACTCAGGGAGGCTTTATGGGAGGATATTGTGCTTATGGGTCATATGGCGGACAACATGCATCTTCCTCTGCTCATCATGGGGGACTTCAATGCTATGTTGCTTCGCCAAGAAAAGGTGGGAGGCCGTCCTGTCTCGGACTCGATTTTATACGACTTCCAGAGGTGTCTGCTTAGGTCAGGTATGCAGGGGATGGAGCGAGCTGGACATATTTGGACCTGGCACAACAAGGCTACTCATAATCGTATTGCTTGTCAGTTGGATCGGACCTTGGGCAATAGTGAGTGGTTCAGGTGCTTCCCGAACTCGGTGGCGGAAGGTCTGGCGGCAGGTACTAGCGACCATTCTCCTATCCGGGTTGGCCTCTGTGAGAGACCCACTTTGAGGGCGAGGCCGTTTCGGTATAACAACAGCTGGTATCTGTCGGCAGGATATGAGGAGGTGGTTATGGGAGAGATGTAGCACTTCCGGGAAGGCACGGCCCAGTTCCGCATGGTCACAAGCTCAAGCAGCTCAAGCGGGTCATTAGGGGATGGGTGAAGACGAGACCGCGGACTTCTCTGGCGGATAAGGAAGCCGAGCTTCGGGACACTCAGGTGGCCCTACAAACTGACATTCTGAACGGGGAGCTGGCGGCTAAGGAGAAGATCCTGATTGAGGAGGTCAGCATCATGAGACTGCAGGAGGAGATCAGTGCGGCACAGAGGGCTAAATGCACCTGGCTCAAAGATGAAGACCGGTGCACCAAATTCTTCTATGATGTGATCCGCACCCGTCAGCTCCGGAACAGCATTTCCAGACTTCTAAATGCTGAGGGACGTCTTGTAGGAGACCCGGTGGAGATTCAGGAGGAGGCCGTCAGATTTTACACTGACTTATATCAGCAGACGGACTACTCTAGCACGTTCCCTGCTCTTGTCACAAAGAGACTGGTGACCCGCCATGGGAACAGTCTACTTTTGGCACCGGTGAGGATGGAGGAGGTGGAAGACATTGTGATGAAGGCTAATCCCAACAAAGCTCCTGGGCCTGATGGCTTCTCTTCAGGATTCTTTAAGCGGCACTGGGGTGTGCTTAAGGCACCTGTTCTGGCAGCGGTTCAGGAGTTCTTTGTGGAGGGCCTGCTTCTGAAGGAGATGAACCACACATTCTTGACGCTGGTTCCTAAGAAGGAGGGAGCGACCTCACATGAAGATTTTCGGTCCATTGCTTGCTGTAATTTTCTTTACAAGATTATCACTCATCTTATGTGCAGGCGTATGGAGGGGATTATGCAGGGATTGGTGTCCCAGAATCAAGCAGCGTTCATCAAGGGCCGGTCGATAGCGGAGCACAGCCTGTTAGCTCACGAGATGGTGAGGGAGTTCAGCAAACCTGGGGGGATGAAGGCTTGTATGAAACTTGATCTCCGGAAAGCATATGATACGGTCAACCGGGACTTCCTGTGTCACTTGATGCTTGCCATGGGGTTCGACGAGATGTGGGTTGCGAGGGTGAGGGAGTGCATTTGCTCCCCTACTTTCTCAGTCCTCATCCAGGGCACGCCGCATGGCTACTTCAGTAGCAACAGGGGGTTGAGGCAGGACGACCCCCTCTCCCCGTATCTATTTACCTTGGTGATGGAGTACTTTACTTGTATGATAGATACGGCAGTGCATAGCAAGAGGATCGTTCCCCTTTTCCGGTTGGTGAGTCCAGTTGTATCCCATTTGATTTATGCTGACGACTTATTGGTGCTATTCCAGCCTTCTATGCGGGGAATGAGAGCGCTCTCTGACATCATGGTGGAGTTCGGGCGGCTTTCTGGGCTCTAGCTAAACCGGGAGAAGAGCAGAGTCTACTTCAGCTCCCGGTGTACACTTCAAGAGGAGAGAGCCTTCGCTTTAGGAGTGGACAGGGGCGAGCTCCCAGTGAAATACCTGGGGGTCCCGCTGACGGTCAACTATGCCCGAGAGCAGGATTGTCACAGCTTGGTGGACTTTGCTCAGAGGAGAGTGGAAGGCTGGCAAGCGGCGGGGCTATCATTTGGCGGACGGATTGAGTTGGTGCGTTCGGTTATTGCAGGCATCACGATGTTCTGGCTCCAGTCTATCCAGATCCCCACGGCTACTATTCGGAAAGTGGAGGCCATTTGTGCTAACTTCATCTGGAGGGGAGGGATACATGCGATATCCTGGGACCAGTTATGTCGGCCTCGGGAGGAAGGAGGAGTTGGGTTGAGGCCTCTCCATGCGGTTAGGAAGGCAGCTTGTGTGAAGATGGCCTGGAGATTCATCAAGGGGGGGTCGCTCTGGGCGGATTGGATGGCGAACAGATACCTGAGGAGGACCAACTTCTGGGCCTGCAGGATAGACAACAATTTCTCGGTCACGTTTAAGGCCATCCTGAGGTGTAGACCGGTGCTCCAGACCGCTATCTGCAGGCACATGAAGGATGGGACGACTACCGACCTTTGGCTAGATCCTTGGTTGGGTTCCAGATCCCTACTCGAGATATTGGGAGGGCAGCTGGACAGAGAAGCGGGCAGGGGGCTCACATGTAGTCGGATCATCAGAGATGGAGTTTGGAGGCCAGAAGGATATCCATATACTGCTCAGCTTGCCGAGGAGATCCACCTTGTTACTATTGACGCTAGCCAGGCGGAGGACTTATGGAGCTGGGCCGGCCCAGGTTTGGGGGGCGGGTCAGGTCTATTTTGTTTTCGTAGCTGCTACGACTTGGTTCGGATCCACCACGACCGGGATGAGGAGGTGGACTTCATTTGGGGCAAGGACGTTGCACGGAAAATGCAACTATGTGCATATCGTCTTCTCCGGGGTAGACTGATGACGAGAGACAGACTTCTCCGGTTTGGGATGCAGATCCCGGATGCCAAATGTGTGCTATGTAATGAGAAAAATGAATCTATGGGGGCATCTCTTCTTTATTTGCCCGATGACCTGGCACATTTGGACTGAGCAGTGTGCACAGCTGAGAGGAAAAATTGGGGTGGATCGAGATATCCGGAGCATTCTCAGCTGGATCCGAGATCACAGAGGCCGGGATCCGGGGTGGGCTAGAAGAGCTAGAGTTCGTCTTGCTGCGTCTGTTTGGCACATCTGGAAGGAGCGGAACAGACGTATCTTTGAGGGCTTGACTACCCCCCATATTGGAATTCTACATAATATAGAATTCGATGTATCTGTAATGGCCCCATAATATTATTATTTGGGGCATGGAGAGTTGTGATGTTGTACTTTAATACCTTTTCCGCTATATACGAGGAATAAATTCACCCTTATTCCAATATATATATATATATATATATATATATATATATATATATATATATATTCTCGAAGGTAAACTTTATTGATGGAACCCCCAAAAATTACAAGCCTATATCCCAGTCCACGGCGCAAAACACATCACCTGGGATCAAGGATTTTATGTGTCAGTTTCTATATTTCTTTGTACAACATATTTACTGAGGGAGAGACCCTCAAAGATACGTCGGTTTCGTTCCCTCCAAACATGCCAGCCCACCGATCCCAAAACAAGGCGAATCCGCCTGTACCCTCCCGCTCCCTTTCCTTTCTGAGCTTTGACTTCGTTGATGATGGAGCCAAGATCTCTGTGAGTTGTAGTAGGAAGACCTAGTTTGGTTCGATGGGCGTTCCAAGTATCTCAAACAAAATAACAACCAAAGAAAAGGTGATCCCTGGATTAGGTGTGAATTAGGTGATCAGTGATGGTTGGTACAAGAGACTGAGGACATTGGTTAAACATTCTGCACAATACAACATTATAGAAATTAATGAATGATTTTTGCATTGCATAGTATGGAGAGTAAGTTATGTGGGGATCAGCACACTCAAAAACTTGCTTTCTACACTATTCAATGCCTGAATGATGCAGATAAAGTGACATATTATAGCAGTTTGTATGAAATATTTTGCAGTCTGCTTCTACTGCTCCAGCTCATGATTAAAGTTTTGGGTTTATCATGCAGATTTCTATTATGCCCGCTGCTGATATAATCTCTGTTTTGTTCTGCTAATAAAAGAAATCAATTCCATGCTACTCTCACGATTTTTGTGCAGCTAAACAGAAAAATGGGAGAGTATCTTGTAAAAAGAACAAGGATAAAGAAATTTTATTATAACAGCAGGTCACTTCTATAATAAATCCAAAGGACCTTCTTTATCACATGTTGTGAAACTGGTAGGTTGTGTTGGACTGATTGATGACACATTAGGATAGAGGCAATGTTGAATGATTCTGTTTGATATGCAAAGAGTTGAGATCTATTAGGAATATGTTTGTCAAGGTGTGTAAGTTATTTATGTAAATTACGTGACTGAGAATTCACATTTCCTTCTATATTCATGCATACTCTTGTAACAATAATGAATAATCATGAAAATTATTTATTATTATTAATTTGGATTGTGTAAATTGTTGAGGTTCGCGTGTGAACATTAATCCTTTATCTTGTTTATCTTAGCAATTCTTCTTCTTTCTCATGTCACCCGTTTCTGTTTGCTAATCAACAACACCCTTAAGATAATATTAGCAGCGAGATTGTTGCTTCAATGCAGCCTGGAATTCAAACCACATGCTAATTTTGAAATATCTAGAATCCCTCTATATGAGCGTAAACACACAAATCTGTGCAATGAAACTTGGCTATGACCAAACATTTTTAATGTACGTATATCGTAAATATTTTAATTGTCTACTACTCACAAGGCAGTTCCATCTTTTATTTTCTCTCATCAATTGTATACTCTGCAGCTGCATGCCAGTTAACACATTGTCATTAACAGCTCTGTGCAGGATTGAAGCACATGCACAGTTTTGATCCGCCATATGCTCACAATGATGTCAAACCTGGCAATGTACTCATAACACATAGAAAAGGACAACCACCTCTTGCAATTTTAATGGACTTTGGAAGTTCTCGTCCTGCCAGAAAGGAAATTCGTTCTCGTTCAGAGGCTTTACAATTGCAGGTAAGGCTCCTACATCTTTTCTTTATAAGAGAGATTGGTTTAAGTATTCTTGGAGTTCTGTACTTGTACGTCGTTTCCATGTATCCTTTTCAGTAGCAACCTATCACAAGGTTGTGAAAAGCGCTAGTCGGGTGGGCACTCGCTGCCTAGCGCCTAGCCCGCCTAGGCGGCTGCCTAGATCTAGGCGGTTAATAAATAAATAAATAAATAAAATCCAAAAAATCTATTGAAAATTGCAGAAAAAGTCCATAAAACCCCAAAACATGCATAGTCGGACATCTGGGGGGGGGGGGGGGGGGGGGGGGTGTTTGTCTAGGCGGGCGCCTCGGGCGGGCACTAGGCGCCTAGGCGGCCGCCTAGACCGCCTTTTGGAACAGTGACCTATCCTCACATTCACTAGAACAACTTTCACATTTAGTTTTATATTACTGTCAGTAGATCAAAACTGTTGTCATGGTATCATTTCTAGTATACTAGTGGTATTAGTTCGCTGTAATTGACATTATGTATCATATCTTCAGTGGTAGAGAACTTCATATATACTTTACCTGTCACCTGGTGGCTTTGATTGGAAAATAATGCTGAAAGCCAGTCGTTCTGGAAGTTTACAAAGGTGTCAGGAATATGTATCCTAACTGTTCTGAATTGCGGATAAAGGTTCATAAAGTCAAATTTGATCCTTTTAGCTGTGGTCTTTCGTACTTTCAGCTTCAATAGTGCCATCATGGTCCCTTATTGTATCTAATAAAAACACTAGAGGCTTGTTACATAGTTTTTCTCTCTTAAAAGGGAAAGGAGGTAGTTCCTAATAATGGTTGCAATTTCAAGTTTCAAAATCAAAATAAATTGGAAATTGGGGAAATAATAGTTTGATCTAATTGATGTAGGTTTATACTTTATATAACAAAACTATACCAACAACAAAGTTTTTATTGCAAATTCTTGGTACATTGGGCTACATGAATCATTCTCCTATATTGGTTCAAAAATATACTGAAGAATGGAAAACAAAAGTGGTTAGAATTGTGCGTGTCTGGTTCAAGGTTAAAAACTTGTTGGTTCAAAAATATACTGAAAAATGGAAAACCGAAGTGGTTAGAATGATCAACAAGCTCTGAGTGTGTGTGTGTCTGGTTCAAGGTTAAAAACTTGCTGTCAATTTGGGAACCTTCCTATGAGTAGCGGCATGGGCAGTTTCATGGGGAGGAGTGTTGAATTGGTCGGTTTAGGTAGTTTTGGTATGGTGTTAGCTCATACTTAAAACCTTGTTCTAGATACAATCTACAGTACATGTACATAAGGAATTAACAAATATAATATAGAGCAATATTTAAAGAAAAATATGTAATTATATTGTGGGATACATCTCTTTCCCTTTTCCAACCAAATACTCCCAACACCACCCATTGTCTTGTTGTTTAAAAAGAAAAGAGGCTAATTCTACAAAATGCATTTAGATACCACCTTATTAGTCTCATGATTCCATTAATTTATCTTCTTACTCCAGTAAGCGACAATAATAACCTACAAGTATAAGTTACATTCCTAACACATTCTTATATAGTAATTAGTGTTCTAAAATTTTGGATAAATAAGGTGACCCAATAGTATTTGTGGAGGCATTTGAGTATTTAAACAAAGAGGAAGTATTAATTAATTGCTTGTCACATATATATTGTTATGGATACTCCGAAGTAAGCATTTTGTAGCCCCCCTTCTCTCTCTATATATATATATTCTCTCTCTCTCTCTCTCTCTCTCTATATATATATATATATATATATATATATATATATAAAATATATATATATATATATATATACGCACACACAAAAAAAAAAATATATATATATATACACACACACAAGGAACATTACTCATGTAATACGATTGTTCGATGGGGGTAGTTTAGTTGGATCGTCATTTCGTATCTCGTACAATTTCATGTTTTATTTTGTTTGCTAATAATGTTTCATACAAAAAGTTACTTATAGTATAAATTTTTTTTATTAATATTACAGATAAGATAAAAGCTTCACCAAAACTCAAAAAAAGATACAAATCGCCATTGCTAATGGCGGTATGAGTGCATGCATTCATACCGCCATTAGCAATGGCGTTATGGGCGCTATCACGCCAATGACAGTAGCGGTTTGAGCGCAGCTGGCTTAATTTTTTAGTATATGTATCCAAACCGTCATTAGCACTGGTGGTCTGGAGGCACGACCGCCAATAGCAATGACGGTCTCAGTGCATGCATGCATCGTGTTGCTCTTTGTGAGTCACCGTGCTGCTGTGTTGTTTTTTGTCTTCAACACATTCTTTGTGAGTCATGTGTGGGACACATTTTTCACGTCCCCACACATGCATTTGTGAGGAACATGCATGTAGCCATGTGTGGGACACATTCTTCACGTCGGCCATGCATGCATGCAGCCATGCAACATGCATTTGTGAGGAATACATCTGTTACACCTTCAACCAGCCATTAATAATGGCGTGATAGCGCCCATACCGTCACTACTAATGATGGTATTAGCCAGGGCCGGATCCAGGATTTAAAGTTGGGATGGGCTACTATAGTACAACTAATTATGTCGAAAATTCGGCAGAATTTTTCCTATATTTGTAAGGTTCGATACCTGTCATAATGGATAAAAACACTGACCTCTAGCACTAGGTAATCATGACCTCTAGCACTAGGTAATCATGAAGCAAAATTTCAAAGACCAACACACATTTTTCATCTTCACATGCTCATATATAAAGAGAAAACTAAACTGTAGTAGAGTAGATGGCATGGGAACTCACAGAAAAGCCAGGTCACTACTGGTGTTTGCAAGTGACGATGGGAATACTCCAGAGAGGCAGTTATTGTTGAGTCTCCTATCAAAACATCAGTAAAGAAGTACTTTAAGGGGGTTCAATTCTACAAGAAGACCTCACAAGTACCTGCCATGTAATATCAGACTATTCTATCAATCTATATGGCCAAGGATGGAACTTTATTTGTAGGTTAATAAGAAGATGATCTCACTGACTAAAAGGAGCTACTCTTTAAGATTGAAAACTGGTGGGTCAGTAATGTATATGATTTTGTTGAGTCCCCTATCAAAACATCAGTAAACAAGTACTAAGTACTAACACTTCATTTCTTTTCTATTGATATTACTAGCATTACTGTACTCACAAGTATTCAAGGCTCTTCAAGTGACCAACAGAATTGAGAATCCCACCAGAGAAGTGATTATTTGAGGGATCAAGTGTCTTGAGCCTTGAGAGCTTCCCAATCTCTGCTAGGATTGGTCCTGGTATGTTGTTGCTCTGCAGCAGACTACAATTACAACCATTCAATTAATTAGTCACTTGTTACATAAAACAAAGTCACATAACAAAATAAACAAAGTTTTTAGAGCATACACAATCTCAAGGTTTGTCAAGTTGCCAATGCTTGGAGACTGTACCAGACATATTATGGCTTGGACTTCCTGTGTGATCATTAAAAGGAATAAAAATATTTTATATATATAGAGGTTGTTAGCATTTGATACAAAAAAAACATAAGATACATACCCATTGCATTTAATACAAAAAACATAAGGTACATATCTTCAGACAACCGAATACAAAAAACATAAGGTACATACATGTCCATTGCATTTGATACATGTCCATTGCATTTGATACAAAAAAAACATAAGGTACATATACAAAAAAGTAGTTTGTAGTGACAAACTAGTGAAGTTGTGCCCTTCGCACTTTCAAACAATCGAATTCATCTATTATCGAATTCACATCGATATCTTCAGAAAGTTCTTTTTCAATGTAGAGAGTCATGCAATCCGAAAGAAACTCATCTTCCATCTTGTTACGAAGTTGTACCTTGATAAGCTTCATAGCTGAAAATGTCTGTTCTGTTGTTACCGTTGAGACGGGAAGAGTCAATACAAGACGAATCAACCTATCAATTAGATAGAAAATCTCTGCCTTCCTTGTCTCAACTAATCTTTGACATAATTCGGCAATTGTAGCTATATTCTGAAACTCTGAATGATGAGGAATATCAACATTATAATGTTGCAATTGACTTTTCAAAATGAAAATCTCTTGCTTAGTGCAATCTTCATGATAAAACTCCTCCGCAAGTTGACAAATATCATCAATTTTAAATGCCTTGAAGTTATCCCTTGGATCCAATGCCGAACTAAGAGTAAGGAGTCTCATTGTTCGTTCATTGAATTTTTCTTCCAACTCCGTATCTTGTTTATCTATTGCCTCATTAAAAATATCAAAGTGATAATGATACTCTAATGTAATGTGACCCCGTTGTTGACATGAACGACCACTACCCTCAAGATAAGGAGCACTTAGATCGGGTATACTTATAATCTTATGCTTCTCACAAAATGTTTTCACTTCTTCAAAGAAAGTACTCCATCCATTTTGTCTCAACTCTTGTAGGAGTTTCCTTGTGGAAGAGACAAGGTTCATAGCATTTACTATGCCTTGAGATTTTTGTTGAATAGCTTGACAAAGTATATCTGTGATTCCCATGATTGAATTCACCAAATGTAGAATGAATATAAATTCAAAGGATTTCATCTCCCTAGTAGCACCCCGAGCTTGCCCACATAAGGATTGACTTGTTCCGTTCACCCAAATGCTCTCTAGAACTTTATAAGTCGTATCAAACATGTGTATTAAACTGTTTACTGAAGCAAAATGAGAACTCCAACGAGTAGCTCCAACTCGTTGCAAATTGCAAATCTGATTAGCCCCTATGTCCGTCTCAAGTTCACCAGCTTCTAACCTGAGGTAGTAATAAGATTGAAAAAAGTAGTAACCTCATTGCAATTTCTGAAACTTGAACAGAATGTAACTCATTGTGACGCTTAGAAGAAGTAGTGATAAGATTGACAGTGGTATTCAACATTGAAAAAAAATCAAATATCTTGGACATCGTTACAAGCAGCAACCAATGCTAACTGTGGTCGATGGGCAAAACAATGCACATAGTATGCATATGGACAATCTCGGAGAAATAGCGCTTGTAATCCTTTCCATGCACTACGCATATTGCTAGCACCATCGTACCCTTGACCTCTCATATTGGCAGTATCAAGATTGTAATGAGCAAGAGCATTGTCAATCTCAGTTTTCAGTGTTAATGCGGTGGTGTATGCAACACCAACAATAAAAAAAACGCTCTCGTATAAACCCCTATCATCCACAAATCTCAAGATTATAGCCATTTTTTCTTCATGAGCTTCATCTTGTGATTCGTCAACAAGAATACAAAATTTATGATTTCCAATGTGTTCACGAATCTTCTTCTTCACTCTATTTGCAAGAATGTGCAAAATCTCCTTTTGAATATATGGTGTAATATACTTGGCATTTTTCGGAGCATTTTCTAGAACAACTTCCTTAACTTTTTTATCCCAATATGATGCATACTTTATCAATTGGATAAAATTGCCTCGATTTACCGAAAGTAGTGACTCATCATGGCCTCTAAATGCACATGCTTGATATGCAAGCCATTGAACAGCTTGAATCGTTGTCTCGAGTCGCAACCTATTTTTCACCACTTCTTTGGATTGTGCATCCAATAAATTGTGAATATGTAGAGATGGTCTCGCTAAATACTCTTGAGATGCTACAGCACAAAAATGTGGTTAGCAAGAACCTCCTACATGGTGCAAAAATGCACATCTCTGGCCATCATTAATTCTTTTCCAGTTTTTAAATCCAGCAACTGTAAATGTAGGATGCTTAGGTGGATGCATCTCAAAAAGAAATCATGGAAAGCAAAATGCTTTATCCTTTGATGGAGAATACTCCAGCTATGAAAATTTCTTGAACCAAGAAGCTTGAAACCGACGGTTTTGATCTACCGATTACTGAGAGGCTAGATATTCTGGGAGAATGATTTGATATGGTGCAGCTTTGATATAAGTCCATCGAACATCATCACGTTGATTAACATTATGTTGACATATCGGATGACGCATTCCAGGATCACGTTCAAAGCTAGTTTGATCAAAGTTCAATGGCTCGACTCTTTGAATTACTGTAGGAGGTTGTCCTTCAACTTCTTGAGAAGTATGTTGCCCATGAACTTCTTGAGTAGGATTTTGTCCATCAACTTCTGGAGAAGGATGTTGTTCTTGAACTTCTTGAGAATTGTCTTTTGGTTTAAAGAAAGGGTGCAATATTTTTAAACGCTTGGGCGGTTGACTCATTCTTCTCAAGTTTGATTTCTAAATAAATCAAAAAAAGTATGTATAAGCCTAACTTATGATTTACCAATTTATAATATATAACTGATAAACAACCGAAACAAGTAACCTTCAAATTGTAGCAACTATGATCTAGCAAGATAATTGATAGATACTCGTCGAATGAAAATCACCGGCCAAAATCTCTAATGGTCTAACCTAGGATGCTTTCGGATGTAATCAACATTTCTCAATGTAAATCAAACATTACTAAGTTATAGATAACAACTATTAATTTAAGAATCCAAAGAGAAAGTAATCAACATTTCTCAGTGTAAATCAAACAAAACTGGAAATATCCTTACAGAACAGTTTTCAGCAGCTACCTGGATAGCGAGTCACTGGGTGGCACTTCTAGGCATGCTGATCTTTAAACAGAATGTTTCCTGAAAAATAAAAATTGGGTGTCATTTCAAAATTTTGAATCAATATATTCAAACTTCAAAACCTACCAGGTTCAAATACACAAATCGCAGCTCCTCCTCAACCCCAAGCCCCAAACCAGAAATATCAAACAAACCCTAAAATTTCAAATCTCCTAATCTTCCCCGTACCCTAAAAAAATCTATATTCTGAATAAATTGGAGCAAAGAAGTACGGATAAACCCTAAACAATTTTTTTAGAACAAATAAATCAGAAAAAAAATTAATTGCAAGAAGAAACTTACATCCATCTCCAGGTCTCCTTGAGATTCTCCTGTTGGGACTCTGGTCTCATGGTCTGGACCGCTCACCTTCCTTCTCGAAGAGCTTGAACCCGATTTTTAAGAAGCAGAGAAGAGAAGAGCCAGCCAGAGCCGAAGAAAAAAAAGGAACTCAGAACCCCTCCTGGTCTTAAGGAGAGGAAATACAAAACCTAACTTTTTTTTCACACTCGGTACTCTCTCTCGTGTAAGTTCAAAGTTGTATTGGCAGCAAGACTCACTGCTCATTGGATGGGCTAACTTGTTTTTTTTTCCTTCTTAATGGGCTGAAATACATATCCAGTAAAAAAAATTGTTGGATGGGCTACAGCCCACCCAAAGAAGCACTTGGATCCGCCCCTGGTATTAGCAATGGCGGTACGAGTGCATGCTATCTTTTTTGAATTTTGATAAAGTTTTTATCTTATTTGGGATATGAATAAATTATTTTGTCCTACACTTAATTTTCTGTAAATAAATTAGTAATTTTGAGTATCAACTCAAGTGAAATATAGGGCAAAAGCTTAGAATTAAAAACGTGACTTTGTAACATATTACTTCAACTTTATCGTTTATTAGAATTCTTAACGGATCACACACAAACACAAGAAGAAAATTGAGCACAAACGATAGTGACATCTATAATTGATTGACTACACATGAAAATGATAGAAATCTTAAATAAAAGCAAAAGCAGAATGAAGAACAAAATGTTAAATTAATGCAATCCATCTAGAATTGATCTAGTTTATGTTTATTTGAATCTCAATCTGTATCACGAACCATACGACCCCGGATTCAAAATGAACAGTGGTCAGATCGGAAGATACGAAACTTCATTCCAGAGGGTATGAGACATTCTGGTAACTATGCACACACGACTTAGTTGCACTTAAATATCTTGATTATTTTTGACTAGTGGCTATCTAAACTTTATGTTGTCATTTAAACACTATTGAACTATCATAATTGTGCAAGTTAGTCCCTACCATTAACGAAAAAAGAGCATAATTCCCCTTATAATATAGGGGAAAAAACTTCATAAAAAAATCTACCCTTTATTCACCCTTCTAGGGGTGAGCATTTGTTGATTTTAAACCGAAAACCGATCCGAACCGAAATAGTGATTCGGTTCGGTTTTCTATGGTTCGGTTTTCGGTTTTAGTTTTTGAAATTTTGGTTTTTTTTATTCGGAGTTCGGTTTTGGAATTTGGGAACTGAACCGAAAATCGAATTATAGATATTTGAAATTAATCTCTATGTTTTTTTGTAAGTTTTATTGTTTTATGAAATCTTTTATTCCTATTTTTGTAAATTTATGATTTGTCCTCGTATCCACCCCAATTTTATCTTCAATTTATTTTTAGTTGCAGATAGTAGCTTTGTTTCAAAACCTTCAAATGTGGTCAAATTTTTTTTCCTTTATTCTTTCTAATTTTATCTAAACCAGTCACAATCATTTCTATACTATATTTTCATATTTTGAGTTTTTAGGTTTTTGTTTTGCTAAATTAGGAACAAAGATAGTCATTTTTCAATGTACTTGCTAAATTAGGAACAAAGATAGTCATTTTTCAATGTACTTGATTTTTTTGGTTTTGGCAAAGGTCCAACCCATCAAGAAAAGTCCAGTCCAACCGAAATAACCGAACTGAAATTTAATACGGTTTGATTCGTTTTAGTTTGCGTGAAATGTTGGTTCGGTTCGCAGGGGCGGCCCTGGCCCAGGGCCCCCGACGAAAGGGGGGCACCAACATGAAACTGTCTATAATATAACTAGTATGTATTATGTGTCCTATTTTTAACAAGAGGAATTGTGGTGTAGTGGGTACAATGACAGACTTATATTAAGAGGTCCTTGGTTCGAATCTTGACTACAACAAATTTTTGTTTTAGTTATTTTTTTTTTTACCTTATGTTGGGGCCCATTTTGAAATTTTCGCCTTGGGCCCCCAATTGCTCAGGGCCGGCCCTGTCGGTTCGGTCGGTTTTGAATAGGTTTGGTTCTTTTTGGTTTTCTAAAAAATTGGTTTGATTTGAACCGAACCGACCGAATACTCACCCCTACTCCCTCCAGCCATTGTCATCAGGCCCCCTTTCCCGTTGTCGAAACTCCTGGCCACGTCTCCGCTCATGTTGGAAACCATTGGTTGTGCGACCAACAACAACAACAGCTATTTGAAAATGCAATTCTTGGCCGAGCCACAAGAGCAGGGGTGCTCAATGGGGGATGGGGGAGCTAGTGTCACTGACTGAAGGGGCGAGGAGAGGAGGAAAGCTCACAGATTTCTTTATTTTTAATTTAGAAAAAAAAAGATAAGATTTTTTTTAATATTTGGTTTAGGGAAAAAATGATCATGTGCATCACATTTGTTGGATGATTGACTAGTGGAGAAGGTAACTTGCAAAAACTTGAAAAGTTCAGGGTGTTTTAAGTGCAATTAAGCCTATATATGCATTCTATTGAACACACTAACCCCAATATTTCTTATGCTTACACTAACCCCAATATTTCTTATGAATCCGTGAAGGAGAGTTATCTCAATTCCTAACCAGTGTTACATCCATACTAGATATGCACATCTCACATCTCCTATACTCCAAACACTAATCCAATACTCAGCCTATATCAAAAATTTGAAGGACGAGAGAAGTGGGGACTTCCCAGCCAAGCATTCGTCCCCGTGGAAGCCGAACCATCTGAATCCACAAAAGGAGTTTACTTCATGGACGCACCCGTCCTCTTTCTTTACGTGATGGGGAAAGAACAGTTGAACAAGGAGTCTTTGATTTTCCAGGGATACAAGGGTCTTAGCCAGTACTTTTCTCAAGTTATCTTGAAATTCTTCTTCTAGGATGATACTATCTCTTCCTATTATTTGAAAATAAATATATACTTTGAACAGGTATCATTTGGATTAGATATATCAAGGATTATGCCAAACTCGGTGAACTAAAATATGATACCGTGCATGTTGCACCTTCTCCCCATCAAATTACATTTTCATAGTTTGGAACTCTATAATATGGTGGCTTCCTTTTATACAGTAATAGTCATATGCCGCAAATCCTATGTTAAAAGCCAGGAGATGGGGCATTTTCACGTGAAGAAGAATATGCTCGGGCTAAGGCCTAAGGGCGAGAGAGAGATTGAATTAACAGATAAGTCAGGCAAGGCGCACATACTTAGGATACAATAAAAAAGCATGAATTTGAGATGTAAACTAAGAAGATATGTTTGCATTCAAACTTCCATGACTTCAGCAGCATAGCACCCTACACACCAGTCTGGGCACATACACTTCATGGACATTTGTGACACTCGGCTGTTTCGGGTGCACTGTTGGCATAGATACAATATGGATATGGGAGACCTGGTACTTCGTTGTTGTAATTTTAACCCAAAGGTTTAGCAAACCAATTGTGTCAAGTTAGTTATGTTGCATTTTGATGACTTGAACTTGTATATTAACATTTGCTTTTGGATAATCTTTAGGAATGGGCTGCTGAGCATTGTTCTGCGCCTTTCCGAGCTCCCGAGCTCTGGGATTGTCCAAGCCACACAGACATTGATGCAAGGACAGATGTTTGGTCTCTTGGATGTACTTTGTATGCAATAATGTGAGAATCTATTTCCTTCTTTACTTGCTTAGTACAATATTCTGAAGTTCATTTTTAAGTTTAATTTCCCTTATCCATCTAACATTGCATATAATTTGTTAGTTACCATTATATTATTGTGCTGATGTTGATGGGTAAGGATAGTGATGCACCTGCATGTGCCTTCACCTATTATTTGTCAACTCATCGCTATAAATGATTGCAATTTTAAATATATATGATTTAAGGTTATTTATTTGTAATTATAGAAGTCTTTAATTGTTTATAAAATTTTCACCATTAATTAGTGCAATTTTTTTTGTCAAGTCATAACTGTGTATGGTGTGCGATATACAATATTTACTGATTAGACTGGAAGTTACCTGCAATGCAGAATTCTAACTTGGATTTTATATATTAAATCATGGACTCGTGGAATAAATATCTAGTGCTTCACTGAGAGTAATTACATATGGACATCTGGAGTATTACCAGTTAATTCATTGGGGACATTACAAAATTAGGACTTTTGATGCTTAAGAGTAAGATCCTTTGCAATTGTTTGCATAACAAACGGGTTAGTAAGAAGATATAGTTTTAGGATATATTTTTTTCAGCAGCAGCCTTATATATATGTATATATTTAATGTTTGTCCTCTATAATTTGATGTCATGCCTTTTTCGTGGAATACTACTTATTGTTTATTCCTTTCAGGATCATTCATTTTGTGTCAATCATGGACAAAGTCCTCTGGAAGGGGGCTTAGCAAAGCATGTTGGCTAATATTAAATTTAGAGTGTTCTTTTTTCTTTTTAAGCTTTCCTTAAACATCTATTATCTAGTTTAGTAGGTGTGGTCGATTCCTGTTCACCGTTCCTTTGGAGTTCATGCATCAATCTGTTGAGTAGATTGACTGAATGCAGAAAGCCTTCCACCGAGAAACCTCTCTCTTTGGTATAAAGGTCACACATTGTTGGTCAAAAATTCTAATTGTGGAACCAAATTAAGAGGAATATACTTGAGAAAGAAATGACCCACATGTTACGAGCAGGAAGAGAAGTTCGTAAATTTTATCTTCCTGTAAGCTTTGCACCTACTGCGAGGTTTGATAAAAAAAAAGTTGTGGATGTTTGCACCTACTGGATTTTACTGGCTTGCTTGTGCTTGTTTCTGATTTACTGAAAGCATTTTGAGTTTCATCTTCCTGTAAGCTTTGAATTTTAACTGACAAGACTGATCCTTCCAGGTATGGTGAATCGCCATTTGAATATGTGCTTGGTGAATCTGGAGGAAGCTTACAGCTTGCCGTTATGAATGCACAAATAAAATGGCCAGCTGGTCCTGACCCCCCTTACCCAGAACCTCTTCGCCAGTTTGTTCACTGGATGGTACAGCCTCAACCTGCAGTCCGGCCATACATTGACGATATAGTTGTTCACGTCGACAAGTTGATAACTAAGTTCTCATCTTAGCCATCTCAAAAGCCAAAACGAACTATATCTTGCTTGGGCCGAACCTGTGTAAGTTCCAGCGCGTCTTCTCGGCACCTCTTGTGAAAAATTCCATTAATGCTTTTTGATGTTACAGTCTATAAATATATTGACCTTTCTGTAGTTACAGCAAACTGGAAGGAATTGGACAGCAACTTGTATTGATTCATATATTTGTGACATTGAAATATATAACATGTTATGTACAAACAATCCTCTTTCTACTTCCAGTCATTGTAAATCGTTATCATGCTCTCTACTGAGGATAGAGTTTCGGTAGATGCTCGGCAAAATGTCACATCTAAGGACATCAATTATTTGCTCGGTGAGCTATAAAAGTAGTGGTTGAGTGATGTTTCAGATGAAAGGCTTAATTGACCTTTTTATGGAGTTTAGCGGTAATGGATATGTTCAAGCCTATCCTCTTTTTATGGACGGCAGTGCTACATGGACCGCGGTCCTGGCCTGCAGCCACGTGTCGGCCTCCCATTGAAAGGGGGCCTGGAATTTTCAGAGGTGGGGCTTACGTGGTGCCCGCGGGCAGTTTAGCATTTTCCTTTTGCGGACCCATCCAAAACTAAGGTCACAATCTAGTTAACGAGGGAGTTCTATTCTTGATGACTTGATAGGTCTCTCTAGCTCTGAACAATTTGGTCATCAAGCATAACAAACTGAGAAGTATCAATCTGCCTCTGTTGCAACAAAACACACATTTAAATTGTACACTCCCCAAATTTGCAGTTGATACAACGCGCTCAACCTATAGATACTGACACTAGAAGGTCGGAACGATGCCGTAGCCGCTGTTGTCTTCGGAGATGGCATAGTTGGAGAACATCTGGTCGACTTCGAGCTCCTCTACGTCCGTCCTCCTGGCGAAGCGGCCCTTGATCCTCGGCCGGGCCTCCGCGTAGGCCTTCCTCGACGCGTACCTTATGGTCTTCTCGAACTTCCGGTTCTTCTTCTTCTCCCTGTACCTCAGGACCCTGGCCTCCCTGTCCATGGGGAAGAACTGTACGCCCGGCACGTGAAGCAGCGGGGAGGAGAAGAGCTCCATGGCTCCTTTGGGAGGTTGGGCGTACGCATTCGTGTTGTCGGTGGCGTTCGGTACCATGTGGCTGGCTTCCATGGATGACAAGGAAACCTGGGAATCAAAATAGCAAGCATCTTAATTTTGACTGTTAGAAATTAAATTTTATCAGAAAGGATTATTTACACTGACACCCCCTTTTATGTTTATTAAGCGGACTTCTTCTAGTTTAAAAAATAAATACACTGACACCACATGTCATTTATATATTTTTTTTTAAAGTAGGGATGATCAGTGTAAAATTCTTCACACAAATCACAAAACTTACGGGTGATCTGTGTATTTAACACAAAACATAGGAGACGTCATTGTATTTATTTTTAAACTAGGGGAGGTCTGCCTAATAAACACAAAACATAGGGAGTGTCAGTGTAAATAACCCCGTCAGAAACTTGCACGGATACAAAGATATCGACCATATCGTGTCGGACACGTATTGGACACAATCCAGATACCCATCAGAAACTTGCATGGATACAAGGATTTCGACCGTATCGTGTCGGACACGTATCGGACACAATCCGGATACTCCAGTATACGCGAGCACGCACATAAGTAGGTGCCGTGTCCGTGTCTCCGTGATGTGCTCGATCCAATGAAACAGTGCCAAGCACAAGTTTGAATAGAATTATTGTACTCACACACTGGGCAGAGTAGCTGATGAATCCATCATTCTTCTTTGGCAGCACCGAACTCTGCACGGGCACCAGCGCCTCGCTCTTCGCCGCTTGCTCCCGGACATCGGCCTGCAGCTTCTGGCGGTCCTGGTCGGCGCTGCAGCAGGAGGAGGAGTTGTTGAAGTCCACGAGGTCGAGGTAGTCGTCGACCTCCTCGGCGAAGAGGGCCTCGTAGTTGTTGCTCCGTCCGCCGTCCTCGTCCGCGCGCTCGGCGCTGCGGCGCCCGTAGCTGCTGCAGTGGGCGGCGACGGGGACGCGGTGGTGCCTGCGGGAGATGGGGTTGGCTGCGTGGATGTCCGCGTCGCACGCGGCGCACAAGGCTGCCGCGTCCGCTCGGCAGTAGACGGCGGCGGGCGCCGACCGGCAAGAGTCGCACTCCCTCTGCATGGCGCTGCTAATGTTGTTGCCACAACTGTACTTCATCGGTAGCATTGCCAATTGGACTATCTCGGGGTGGGAGGAAATAGGCATTTTGGAGGGAGGGGCCAGGAGAATCCAGGACGTGACACGTGGCAGGATGCGAGCGGGGCTGTCTTGTGGCTGGCTGAGCTTCTCGGTGGGCCCTGGAGATTGGGTGGAGAGGTTCCTGCGGAGGGCCCCCCGCCGAAGGCTCTCGTTTGCGTAGGCTGTTTGATTGCCAGAAAGTGCCAAAGGGTAAAGTGTAAAAGTGCAAAAGAGAGGTGACTTTAGTATTGGTTTTTTCTAAGGGCACCACCCTTTTTGCTAGGGGCTAGCCCAAAAATGTTTCAAAATATTACAAGTTTGTCATCAATTTTTTTTGGGAGGATTTATGAAATGTCCAAAAACTAAAAAAGTTTTATGTAAAATCCACCGCTAAAAAAACTTTCATCGCGTGCCCAGAATTAGAGAAACTTATCCAAAGCGGGTTCCAAATGACCATTTTGCCCTTCCTTTTAATTTATTGAAAACACCCACGAAACTGCTCTTAAAAAAACGTTTCGATACTTCATCTTCTTCTATACGCTGCTCACTTTCGAATCTAGGTTTTCTCCTCAAAAATCTTCAAAAACTCGTCGGAAAATTTCGGAAAGACCGGAACAAACTGCAAAAGTGCTAAAACGGAGGTCCAAACATCATTTTTTTGCGATTCTAAAATTTCGGAAGGCCGTCTAACTGTGAAGCTGTTACTTTCAGTCTCCTCGACGATACGCTCATTTTGCGACAAACGGGACCTCGTTTCGACCTCCCAGTCAAAAGTTATGGCTCTCCAAAGTTTCAGCTGACCATAAAATGCAGGAGGATGGTCATTCTCCGTGTTAGAACACGAAAAATGTTAATTTCGCATGAGGGTGGTCATTCTCCGTGTTAGTAACACGGAGAATGTCATTCTCCGTCTTAATTTACACGGAGAATGACATTCTCCGTGTTACTAACACGGAGAATGGCATTCTCCGTCTTAATTTACACGGAGAATGACCACCATTCTCCGTGCTAAATTACACGGAGAATGACTATTCTCCGTCTTAATTTACACGGAGAATGCCATTCTCCGTGTAGTTTATCACGGAGAATGGTCATTCCAGTGTTAAAACACAGGAGAATGACCATTCTCCGTGTTAGAAACACGGAGAATGCCATTCTCCGTGTTAAATAAAACGGAGAATGTTATTCTCCGTGTTAAATAAAACGGAGAATAGCATTCTCCGTGTAATTTAGCACGGAGAATGGTTATTTCAGTGTTAAAACGCAGGAGAATGACATTCTCCGTTTTAAATAAAACGGAGAATGGTCATTCTCCGTGTTAATTTACACGGAGAATGGTCATTTCCAGTGTTAAAACGTAGGAGCATGGCCATTCTCCGTGTAATTTAGTTTTTTCAGGAATAAAGAGTTTCGTTCTTCTTTCAAAGCGATGATAATTCTTATGGAAAAGAAGAAGAAAGATCTTCTCTCCACAATTGACGTCGATGAAGATGATGGTGATGATGATGACGAGCGATGATCTGAGTTCGACCGAAGAAAAGCACACCGAACTACGAACGATCTTTGCGATCTCTGCTGAAGATGAGAGCAAAGAAATTCAGATTTTCCGTGAAGAAGAAGAAGACGAAAATCGCAATCCAGATCTGAGTTTTTTGAATTCAAATACATATAGATGACCAATTCGCGCGGAGGGGTAGTTTCGGTATTATAAAAATAGCAGTTTCCAGCGGGTGGCATCTAAAAGGGAATCTTGGAATATTTAACGTGAAAATACTTAATTCTGGACATTTCATAAAACTCATCCAGCGGGTGGACATTTCATAAAAGTCCATCCCGAAATTGGGTTTCTCAGCAATTTCCAGATTTTTTTTACTTGGGGCTAACCCAAGCAAAGGTATAAATACCAACTTTTGTTTTCTTTTTCTCTCTCCCTCTACTCTTTTCTTTTCTCCCTCAACTCTTTTCTTCTCTCCCTCAACTCTAGGTCAAAGAATTTAACCCCAAGTTTTTCCCTAACCTACATTATTTTCAAATTTTTCTCTCAACTCTAGGTCATTGATTTTTATCCCAAATTTTTTCCTCAACTCTAGGTCATTGACTTCTCTCATTTATTAGTAAGTCATCGAATTAATATATGTTTAATGTTTTAAACATGAATTTCACATATAAAAAGTTGAATTATGTGTTTAATGTAGAAAAATATTGAACAAGGAACAACCGGGATCATCAAATGTTGTATACTCTCTTCCCGCCACGTCCGAAGAACACTTTGATGTATCGAAAGCCCTCTTGGTAACTAAATTTTAATTTTTCATCGGATAAAAAATCGGATTGTAACACAGAGGACTGTCACCTCTCTGGCAGTCCCGATCATAGATTATGACTGCCAGAGAGGTGGCAGTCCTTCACATATGTAGGACTCCCAGGGGCCTGACAGTCCTACATATATTTTTTTGCGATTCTAAAATTTCGACAAAAAGTGCTAAAACGGAGGTCCAAACATCATTTTTTTGCGATTCTAAAATTTCGGAAGGCCGTCTAACTGTCAAGCGTTAATCTTAGGCTCCTCAAAGATACGCTCATTTTGCGACAAATCGGACCTCGTTTCGACCTCCCAGTCAAAAGTTATGGCCCTCTAAAGTTTCAACTGACTATAAAATGCACCGGAATGACCATTCTCCGTCTTAATTTACACGGAGAATGGCTATTCCCAGTGTTAAAACGTAGGTGAATGACCATTCTTCGTGTTAATTTACACGGGGAGAATGACCATTCTCCGTGCTCCGTGCTAAATTACAGAGACTTACAAATATGACTGCAACACCCCTGACAGTCCTACATTAAATTATAGGACTGCCAGGGTGCTGGCAGTCCTAATTCAATGTAGGACTGCTAGGGGGTGGCAGTCCTGATACTGGATCAGATAGCCATTCTCCGTGCTAAATTACACGGAGAATGGCCATTCTTCGTGCTAAATTACACAGAGAATGGCCATTCTCCGTGCTAAATTAAGAGTTTTCAATTAAGGAGCTCCTCACAGAGTTTGATAAGTAGGACTGCCACCCCCCTGGCAGTCCTATACTGAAGTAGGACTGCCAGGGTGCTGGCAGTCCTAATTCAATGTATGACTGCTAGGGGGGTGGCAGTCCTGATACTGGATCAGATAGCCATTCTCCGTGCTAAATTATACGAAAAATGGTCATTCTCCGTGCTAAATTACACGGAGAATGACCATTCTCCGTGCTAAATTAAGAGTTTTCAGTTGAGGAGCTCCTCACAGAGTTTGATAAGTAGGACTGCCACCCCCTGGCAGTCCTATACTGAAGTAGGACTGCCAGGGTGCTGGCAGTCCTAACTCAAACTTGTTGTTGCAGCAAGTTTCAGTCAGGACTGCCAGCACCCTGGCAGTCCTACTTTAGTGTAGGACTGCCATGGGACTGACAGTCCTACTTATCATACTCTGTGAAAGAGTTTTCAGTTGAGGAGATCCTCACAGAGTTTGATAAGTAGGACTGCCACCCCCAGACAGTCCTATACTGAAGTAGGACTGCCAGGGTGCTGGCAGTCCTAACTCAAACTTGCTGTTGCAACAAGTTTCAATCAGGACTGCCAGCACCCTGGCAGTCCTACTTTAGTGTAGGACTGCCATGGGGCTGGCAGTCCTGATACTGATACTCTGTACATAAAAAACAACAATTCATCACAAGTACATAAACAACGATAATTTATCACAACTACATAAATATTCCACATCCAATTTAAGATTCATCACAATAATCCAACTACAATAATTCATCACAACTACAATAATTCATCACAACTACTTAAGTTTCAAAGATTCCACATCCAAATTAAGTTTCAAACAAGTACATAACTATTCCACATCCAACTTAAGTTTGAAACAAGAAAAATATCCAGATCCAACTATATATCATGCCGGGCCTTTGAACGAGACTCCCTATTGTTCATGAAGGGGAAGTCGACCACGTCGTCGATGCGATCAAGCTTGTTGGCGACCGCGACACTAGTGTCACTTTGGCAACCTCTCCGAGCTTCGGGCGTCGGTTCAAAAATTGTTATCGGACGCTCGAGAGAACGTCCCGCACGTTCCTTCCGTTTTGACGCGGTGGGCCATATTCTTTTGTTAACGGCCGGTGGACTGCATGACAACATACAGTTATTAAATAATAGAAACAGAAATAGGACATGCAGTTATGTCACGCCCCAGAACCAGAATACTGGAGAGCTGGGGCAGACATAGCCAGCTACGTATAATGAAATGGAATCCACCTCATTATACGGTCACGGCTGTCTAGATATATGAGGGTTTATCTACAAGCCATCAGTCTCTTAAGGTCAAGAACAAGCCTAGTGTCTCAATCACAAGCAAGTAAGTAAATGTCACAAGATGTAATATCACCAAATATACAATAGTAAGGCGTCCCAAACATTACATATTCAGCTGATCATGAAGCTAGTCGTTACAAAATATGAGGACTAGCAAGAGTTTTAGTCATACATGATCAACCCTAGGTTGCCAATCATGTTACAGCCCGTAGGCAGACAGTAAGTAAAGGTGCAATACGAGCTAAACAGGTGCTCGTCGGCTAAACGCCTCAAAAGAATATTTTTACAATAAAGTGGGAGAGCCAAAAATAACCCACTCGTTGCCCTGGTTACGCCTGGTGGTCACCATGTGGCTGGGAGGTCGGTAGATCCTCTGGTGCTGCTCCGGTATCTGGCCATACAAAACCAGCTGGGTCAGACCCCAGAAAGAGCAAGTGCCACAAAGGAGGCTTCAGTTAGGAACTAAAACCAGCAATTAGCACAAGAATATAATTACATAATAAAAGACAGTAATTAAGGAAAAGCATGACCGGTGATATACGATTAGATAACCATGGGACTATTCAGATAACCAAGTTACAACCAGTAAACCAAACAAGGACCGGGGTTGTAACTCTTCATCTGAACGGAACTTGGTATCCCCACCATTTATCAATAAGGCCAGTATAAATAATCACGATCTTGACGTAAGGTAAGGCATGTCGAGCATGTCATGGGGTACAACAAGACAATAAACGAAGAGAGAACACAGAACTGCTCCGGGAACCAGGTTACAACCCGTAAACCAAACAAGGACCGGGGTTGTAACCCTTCGCCTGAACAAAACTGGTCCCCTGATCTTTATTGTTAAAGCAAGCACAAGTAATCATGTCATGTAACAATCTTGTACAGGATCGAGGCAAGAATAGACAGGGTTAGACTCCATTCAATCATTCACGGCCAAGCAATAAGTACGGCTTGATACTTTAACTAACTAGGGTTATCACAGGCCTAGTTACTAGCAAGATGCAGCGAGATTATTCCACAGCCACAAGCCCTGCAGACCATCCAGGTTACCCAGGTTGAATATTAGGAGTTGAATTCAAGTGGGTACATCGTCCAGGAAACGCATGTACCCTTAAGGGACTTAGAGGGTGCAACACATGACAGTGTGCTGGAAATGTGCCCTACTCGACGGCAGGCTACAGATCCCAAGAGCGCCCAGGTAACGGGATTGCCTGTAGCTAGAAAATCTCTTCATGACTACCGTGTTAATCTAGTTATTAGCCTTAGTCCATTTCATTAGGTACCCCTGACCATGGTACTCAGGGGTCCTATCCTAAGCATGATGTAAGACAAGACTGGTTCATTGCACAAGCACAATCGTCTACGGTGTCCAGGTTATTCATACATGTCATGTCATGTCATGTCAGGTTAGCCGTCGCAACAGCAATCCGATGTATATCATGTCAGGTATACTTGTCAGGAGTGCGCCACGGCGGGCCACTATCAGGTCATGTCATGTCCACTTGGTACTTGTCAAGAGTGTGCCTTAACAGGCCACTATCGTGTTCTATCCTTACATTATCATGAATGAGATAAACTTGCATAAAATAACTAGTGACATACTCTTGAAGCCAAGGAAAAGATCTACAACTTTCATGTTTTGAGTTTTTTCAAGATTCTAGATACAAAACAACTTAAACAGGCAAAAACAGTGAAATAGAGCAATTCCGACGCATGGAATTCCTGCACAATCGGCGCATGGGATTTCTGCACAATCGGCACATGGGGTTCCTGCACAAATCGGCGCATGGGATTCCTGCACGAATCGGCGCATGAGATTCCTGCACAAATCGACGCATGAGATTCATGCATATATCGGCGCATGGGATTCCTGCACGAATCGGCGCATAAGATTCCTGCACAAATCGGCACATGAGATTCCTGCACAAATCGACGCATGAGATTCCTGTACGAATCGGCGCATGGGATTCCTGCACGAATCGGCGCATGAGATTCCTGCATAATCGGCGCATGGGATTCCTGCACGAAACGGCGCATGGGATTCCTGCACAATCGGCGCATGGGATTCCTGCACGAAACGGCGCATGGGATTCCTGCACGAATCGGCGCATGAGATTCCTGCACAATCGGCGCATGGGATTCCTGCACGAAACGGCGCATGGGATTCCTGCACGAATCGGCGCATGAGAAACTCACATTGCGTCTTCAATACATGCGCGTAAGGAACCTACGCGCATGACACGCTCGGAGTCAAAGAATGCGTTGCCGGGACTTCATGGCGCATGGCCTCCCGGCGCATGGCCTCCCGGGCGCATGAGGTTCCCGGCGCATGGATTTCATCGTCCCCAAACAGCAAGTTCAGCCATGAAAGTTATGAAAACTTGTAATGGCCATAACTTCCTCATCCGGAGTCGAAATCAAGCGAAACAAAAGCCAAAACTGTATGAAATCGAATTCTCTACAACATGGAACCACTAGTTTTTGGAAATACCAAGTTTTTAGAGATCAAAACCAAGAAAAACCGAAAAGTTATAAACTTAGATCTACAAGAATCCATCCATCAAATCCAAAAATGCCAAGTTCTAATGAGGCTTAGAATCAAGTAAGGAAGAGAATGGAACAATAAAACTTGAGATCCATCATGAAGCAAGTTGCACTTGCCTAAGCTCTCCCTCTCTCTCCCTCCTGGTGGTTGAAGAAGTAATGGTGGAGAGTAAATGAAGAAGGAAGGAAATAATGATGAGAGAGAAAAGGAAGGAGGTTATAAATAAGGAGGGTGGTGGTAGGTAGGAGGGTTCACCTTTGGTTCATGATGAACCAAAGCAAACCAAGCCAAGCCGAACCAATCCAAGAATAAACCAAATCAATAAAATGCTAGAATAATTCAAGCAAGGAGACATGCAATACGAGTCAAATTACGTATACATATTCCAAATACGTAATACGAGATCTGGGTATTACAAGTTACCCCCCGCATATGAGCATCATGCAGTTACCCACCCCCCATATGTCATTACAGTAGGACTGCCAGGCATGTGGCAGTCCTAATGTAAATCAGGACTGCCATAGTCCTGACAGTGTGGCAGTCCTGATTTACATTAGGACTGCCACATGCCTGGCAGTCCTACTGTTATGAGATCCGAACTGCCAAAACGAGATGCTAGTTTGTCGTGTTCTAGGGTTAGAGTTTCAACATAAAATGTGAGTTTTTTGTGTTCGAAAATTAGGGAAGAGAATCATAAAGAGATTCTAAACCTATTTTATCAAAACTTTTTCAAGAATTAAAAATATTCTAGGGTTTTGAATAGAATGTACAAAATTCTCGAAGAAATTAGGGAAGAACGTACTTAGATTCCGGTTGCTTTGACTTGCGTGTCATCTCTTCGAATCTACGAAGGTTGTGGAAGAAATCTTGGTGGAGGAATTGGGAGTGGAGTGGTGGAGAAGAAGAAATTAGGGTTTTAGGAGAGGGGAGAGGGAGAGAGCTCTTTTTTTCTTCTTGAGGAGAGAGAGTGTAGAATGACAAATAAAATAAAATGAAGGGTTTGGGGGGTTGGGCTGCCCCCTAGCAAATTTTGGGTGCCCCCTAGCAAATTCTTCACCTTCTTGGGCTGCCCCAAGTAAGTGATGCCCCCAAGCAATTTTGGTAGTGCCCTTAGAAAAAACCTTAGTATTTATTGTTTAAGCTTTATGAACCATCATTCACATATATACTCCCATAGCTCATATATAATAGAGAGGGAGACATAATTAGACATAAATAAATCGAATAGCAGATCTGCTACCTTACTATGTCTACAACCAAATGCTTACAACCGCCACATGTCGGACTTCGATTGGAAGAGGAAAAAAATGGTGGGGTCGGTTGGAGCCAATATAGCAGCGGGTGAGAGGGGAGGTGGGACCCGAAGGGACCCATGTGTAAAAGGTGGAAGAGAGAGAGGTTGTAAGTCTTTGATTGTAGACTTAGCATTTTTCTTATTGGAGCTTTGCTATGCCTACAACCAAATGTTTGGGTGATTGAATTGTGAAAGTTGATATATATGTTGAAAGAGAAATTCTAAATTTACTTCAGGACTGTTCAGATTTTTGTAATTGTTATTCGTGGCAGTTCTAAATTTACTTTGGGCTGTCCAATCCCTCCAAACCTTTCCAACAGCACTGTAGGTAAATTCTACAATCTTATAGTATATATAGGACTATAAAATTTTTCTACAGTCCTATAGTATATGTAGGGCTGCAGAAAATCCTACAGTCCTGAATTATATATGGAATGTAGAATTTTCTAGAGTCCTGTATATAAGCAGGACTTATAATTTTCTTACAGTCCCCGTTGTTTATCTCTGTATTCAACATGACTGTAAAATTCTACAGTCCATATATAATCCAAAACTGTAGAATTTTCTAGTCATATAGATACTATAGGACTGTAGAAAAATTCTACAGTCCTATATATATTGTATGACTATAGAATTTGCCTACAACCCTTAGCTTTTATACTCAAAATTAATATTCTACAGTCCTATATATATTGTATGACTATAGAATTTGCCTACAACCCTCAGCTTTCATACTCAAAATTTGTGTTGTCCTCAAGAAATTTTTTTTTAGTAAACTTGTAAATAAATAAAAAAAATTGGACTACCCTCAAATAAAAATGAAGTGTCTATAGAATTTCCCGTGTTTAAAGTGAATTTTATGTTAGTTCATCTGTTTGGTTACCACAATGAAGTGGAAGTGAAAACTAGATATAGTTATCTTTCCAATGAAGAGGATAACAATTGGGCTGAAAAAAAATCTACAAAAAATTAATTTTTTTTTCCCTACCTTATAGTGTTCTTCACGGAAAAGCGAGAGAGACTGTTGGTAGGGGTGAAAGTAAGAGAGTAGAAACTATCCAAGATTAGGTGCACTTCACACCAAGGAGCTCCCGCCTTTCTCTTCCTCACTTCTCATAGTAATTTTACGGGGGAAAAAAAGGAGCATGTCAAAAGTGGGGAAAAAAATGGGGAGGGACATGATGTGTAACCTTTGTCACTTCAACAAAAAATATTTTTACTTATACAACTTTTTTTTTAACAAGGCCTCAGCCCATACGGTCATGCCCAATTACATTTTCCATAGTGGTTTGATGGTACATATTTTTCTTTGTTTTTTTTTGACAAGAATATTTTTGTAACTATTTGTTTGGTTTATTTTTGTTCAAATAGTACATTAGACTTAGACTTAGGTTTTTTCTAAGGGCACCACCAATTTTACTTGGGGACATCCCAAAAATGTTTGTAAATATTACAAGTTTGCCATCAGTTTTTTTTACTTGGGGACAGCCCAACATTAGGTATAAAAGACAACTTTTCTAATTTTTCTCTCTCCCTCCCTCTACTCTTTTTCTCTCTTCCTCAACTCTTTTCTTCTCTCCCTCTACTTTTTTCTTCTCTCCCAACATTTCTAGGTCATAGAATTAAACCCTAGTCCAAAAATTTTCTCAAATTTTTCTTCCTTTCTTTTCGAGAATTATCTCCAAAAAAATTCTCCTATCTCAATCATGTTTGGCACAAATTTTTTTCCAAATTTGTCTAAGATCAGCTACCAAAAAAAGTTTCCACTCATACTCAAAATCAAAAAACATAAACATAAATATTAGGTTTAGAATCACTTTAGGGTTCATGAATGAATTTTTCGAACATGATCTCACAAATTTCTTGAAATCCTAACCCTAGAACACGACAAATCGTTGTGGTCGTTCGACTGCTACAGTCGTGGCTTACAACATTATGACTGCCAGTATTGTGGCAGTCCTAATGTAAAGTAGGACTGTCAGACTTTCTGTAGTCCTACATTAAGTTAGGACTGTCAGGCCCCTAACAGTCCTTACTTAATAAAGGACTGCCAGGGTGTTGGCAGTCCTGTATAAAACTCTCTGTGAAGATACTTCATCTTCTTCCATATGTTGCTCACTTTGGAATCTAGGTTTTCTCCTCAAAAATCTTCAAAAACTCGTAGAAAAATTTCGAAAAGACCGAGACAAACGACAAAAGTGCTAAAATGGAGGTCCAAACATCATTTTTTTGTGATTCTAAAATTTCGGAAGGCCGTCTAACAAAAAATTTGTTAATCTCAGGCTCCTCGAAGATACGCTCATTTTGCGACAAACCGGGTCTCGTTTCGAACTCCCAGTCAAAAGTTATGGCCCTTCAAAGTTTCAACTGACCATAAAATACAGGAGAATGGTCATTCTCCGTGTTAGAACACGAAGAATGTTAATTTCGCATGAGGGTGGTCATTCTCCGTTTTATTTTACACGGAGAATGGCCATTCTCTGTGTTAGTAACACGGAGAATGACATTCTCCGTGTAATTTAGCACGGAGAATGCCATTCTCCGTGTTAAATTACACGGAGAATGGCCATACACGGAGAATGGCCATTCTCCGTGTAATTTAGCACGAAGAATGGTCATTCCAGTGTTAAAACACAGGAGAATGGCCATTCTCCGTCATTCTAGTGTTAAAATACAGGAGAATGGCAATTCTCCGTGTTAGAAACATGAAGAATGGCAATCTCCGTGTTAATTTACACGGAGAATGGCCATTTCCAGTGTTAAAATGTAGGAGAATGACCATTTCCAGTGTTAAAACGCAGGAGAATGGTCATTCTCCGTATAATTTAGGGCTGTCAGGGGGGTGGCAGTCCTATTTGTAAGTCTTTGTGATGAGAGTTTTGAAACTCTCTATCACAGAGAGTTTCAACTAGGACTTCCACCTCCCTGGCAGTCCTATACAAAATGAGGACTGCGAGGGTGCTGGATGTCCTAATTGAAACTTGCTCTTACAGCAAGTATCAATTAGGACTGCCAGCACCCTGGCAGTCCTACACTTAAGTAGGACTGCCAGGGTGCTGGCAGTCCTATTTATAAGTCTCTGTGATAGAGTTTCAGTTTGAGGAGCTCATCACAGAGTTTTATAAATAGGACTGCCACCCCCTGGCAGTCCTACACTTATGTAGGACTGCCAGGGTGCTGGCAGTCCTATTTGAAACTCTCTGTGACAGAGAGTTTTATTTTGAAACTCTCATCACAGAGGGTTTCAATTAGGACTGCCAGGACCCTGGTAGTCCTACATAAGTGTAGGACTACCAGGGTGCTGGCAGTCCTGATACTAAATCAAGAATATCAGGAATTGGCCAACAACTTAAGTTTCCAAACGTAAATAACAACTACATATCAGACAACTACATATCCAACAAGTACATAAATAACAACATAAATCACAACTACATATCAGACAAAATATCCAACTTCAAAAAAATAACATAAGTGTCAACTACATATCCTTCAAAAGTCTGCCCAACAACTTAAGTTTTCAAACAACAAATATATCCTTCAAGTTTCAAACAACAAAAACATCCAGATTACATCCAACTAATTGTCACGCCCCGCTCCCGTAGGAGCGATCGTCCTCGCTAAGGCGTGATGCCGCACGAGCCTAGATTGCGCTCGTGCAAGACGGGTTCCATAACGGCCGATTTCAACGGCTGCGACGGGGTCGTCACACAGAAGTCCCATACAGAGACATTAAATATTAGCAGCGGAATTTGAAGCAAAACACAAGTTGATTTCAAAACACTCTTTTATTGATATTGAAACAAAGGTTACAATGGGGCGCAAGGCCAAGATTACAAGTCTCTCAAGCTCACTCAAGCTCACTCATCTCACATTACAAGTCACTCAGCTCTCTCTCATCTCTCAATACATGTCTTGAACCAGCGGATGCTTTGGAAGGCGACGTCCATACATTATGTTCCGTATAAGTCTTGACTCCATGCGGCCGCACGCTTCGAATCGCCTAGGAACTCCATGCCTCGACGCATCCAAGTGAGCTCTGCGCCTCGAGCTTCTACCTGTGCCTGCACATGAAAACTATGTGGGTGTCAGTACTCAACTGTACTGGTGGAATGAGCTCCTCGCCCACCCATACAAAACCAATACGTTAGATTTACTTTGTGCAACATAGTCCCTTCTTATCAATTGTCTTTCTACTCTTGTCTTAGGATCAGTTTTAGGAACGACGCCTTGGCCTATTTTGTGTCTCTAGACCAACCCGTGCTTGCAACAACAACGTCGACTCAACAACGTTAACCTATCAAGTCGTTCTTACCTTTCGGCCAAAATCAGAGACGCAACTACGCGATAAGACTCCATTCCCGTGTGACCGTGCTATAAGTCCTTGTTGAGGCCGTGCCTCGCAACTCAATGAGACTCAATCATATCGCCATCTCGCGGCCCGTTGCTACTAAATCATCATCCGACCCAATCAAGACTTGTGGGTTAAGTGTCACTCGACCGACTTTGCCTTGCGGCATTTTCTGACTTAAACTCAAGACAACTCACATCCAAACTATGCAACTTACATGCCGACAACATAAGACTCGATGCCACATCTCGTGGCGAAGCACGTCGCCTACGTTGCAACCAAATCTTAGGCCCAACATTTTGTGTTCCAACTATACTCACACATTCAACTCGACTTCCTTGATATACTACACTCAATACTCGACTCAATCCAAAGGCATATACGCGGATCGCCGCCCATGCCGACTCCTCTATATGAGGTCACTAGCATAACAAGCTATACCTGGACTCATAGCTTGCGGTTGGCCGGGACCCTTCCAGCGTAAGGTAGCTAGCCCCCTGGAAGTCCCCGACTAACCCGGTGCTATCGATTCAGTACAGCTATCACCGTGTTTTCTTGCTTGACCGAAACGGTCCCAAGGCCCTGGGTTGCCGTTACGGGAAAACTCTACCTTGTCGACAAGTTGTCCAATGACCATGCAAGACCCGACTCAAACTGACGTCTCACACAGTCATTCTACTTTCAGTGTTATCATCTGTAAGTCCACTTTCCGATTTTTTTATATTTGATTATGATTTAATTTTATGGTCATTTGGACCTTATTAAGCATTATTTAGCTATTATATAGTTTATCATAATTTTTAGATATTTTAGATAATTTTTAAATATCTATTTTGTGAAGATTTATATATTTTATTGAATTTCATGATTACCATATGGCCATTCGGGGTTATTTTTGGGACCCAGTATTTTATTTAGGTCCTAAAACCTCAAAAACTATTTTCTAAATTTTCTGGATTTTTTTTATTATTAAATATTGGGAAAACCTATTTTCTAGGACTTCTGGAATTTATTATGCTAGCCTAAAAACAAATATTGACCCCAAATATTTTTATAGGGTTCATTATGCTATTTTATATTTTCTAGAATTTTTCCATAATTTTTGGCAATATTTAAGTATTTATTTATCAAGGTTTATATATTTTTAAAGGCTTTCAATATTTATTATGAGGCCATCTTGGACTAATATGAGTCAAAATAAATTTAGTTATACTCTATTTGGTTAAATATATTTTCTAGAATTTTCTAGAATTTTTCTGGAATTTTTAGAATTTTATTTGAGTTTATTTGGCTCTCAAATGATTTTTAAATCATTTTCTGAATTTAAATCAGCATTTACCCAGTCAGCAGGCCAATCAGCATCCAGTCAGTGCCCCTGGCCCACTTGTCAGCCAGTGGAGAGGCTTGTTGGCGCCCAGTCAGCGCTGACTGGGCCAGTAGTTACCATATATAGGCTGGCTTGGCTTGGCTTAAACCGGGCGGCCATCTGGCAGTCCATTTTGAGCGGGATGCACCAGATGTTGCCACGTTGCGAGCCAAGCCGCCCGCTAAAGCCACCGACTTCAGCTTCCTATATATATATGTTATATTAATCCAAAAACCCTATTTTCCTTCAGCCGACTTTGAGCAGTTTTTGATCTCGAGAGTTTCCGACTTCCCGAAGCGATTCCCGCCAACTCCGACGTGCTTTTCGCGCGCCGTTTTTTTGTTGGATTCGTATCGAGGTAAAATTTCTGAATATGTAATTTATTTTCATAGATATTATTCCTAAATTTCTGGAAAATTCGTAGAGTGTCGGTTGTCCGAAACTTGACACGTTTCGGTGTTTTCGAGATTCCGGGAGAACCAGAAATCGAAATCACAAACCGTTTGAAGTTTCGGAAAGCCAACACAGAGCTCTACGACATATATTTTTCCCAGAAATTAATTCGTTCATCTAGTATTTTAGTTTTTCTGTTGAACTCAGAATTGATCGATTGATCACCGTTTTGGTCACGATTAGCCATAACGGCGATATCTTTTGACCAAAGCATAATTTTGCGGCATGGTTGATTCCAGCGCACTCGTGGCGCTAAAATCTACCAAGGTGTACTTTCAAAATTTAGAGTTCATAGCGTTTGACTAGATAGTCAACGTCACGCCTCGATTTGCGTGCCATAGTTTCCAAAATTAGAAACATGACTTTTGATGGCCAAACTTGCATGTTTAGATTATATTCAGATTATTATTAGGTTAAAATAGGGTTTTAAGTGAATTATTCTAGAATTAATTATTATTAGATTAGTAACCCAACTAGCTACTATTTCATGAATTTAGAACTAGAAGATTAGAATTGACTTGTGGTTTTCATGTACGATTCGTGGTGCGATATGTGTTATAGGTTGACAGATTCTAGATCGACATTCCCCTCATTATCTACTTGTGACTACGGTTTGTGCAAGAATTCAGGCAAGTACAGTATTGCATTTATGTTTTAGTTCATTATAACGTTTACTCTATAGTTTTCTTGTTTGATATCCCGTTGAGTCATTGCTTGATATTCTATTGCGACACGATTGTGACACTGTAGTTATCGTATCCTTCTTAGTGTATCATTGACCGTTATTTATTGTTAGAGAGTCGGGAGGGGAAATACTCGGTAAATACGTGAACAAACCCAATTACCGTTACCGAATGATAGCTAAGTCATACACACCCGTGTTTGAGTTAGCCGTACCAATTACTGAATGATAGCCATCTATGATGTGCCGTATTAGCCCAGCCGTTCACGTATTAGAAGATATTTCATACACACATAGTGGTTCCTATCTTTTCCTTTATCTAGTCTATTATCTTGTTAAGTTCACATCTTGTCAGTTCATATCTTGTTAGATCACATCTTGCTAGTTTACTTTTCGCCACTTTATATCTCGTTAATTCATATCTTGCTAGTGCTAGTTCATATCCTGATAGTTCTTGTCTTGCTAGTTCTTTATATATTCTTTACCTTTATGGTTTCTCGCTTGTTCTAACTTATTTTGGACTAACAATATTAATTGCAATATGGTTGTACTCTGCTCCTTTTCTGACTGGATCGTTGTTATAGGTGAGGATGACGTGTCTACATTTGCGCTATGGACCATATGAGGGGAAGATAGAGACTCGAAGGCCAAACCATAGAAGACTAGTTAGATGTGTGGTAGTTTTCTATAATTGTAAAAGCTTACATTCTTCTTCAAATGTAAAACTTCTATATTTTGTAAAGTTGATTTAGTTATTGTGAATGAGCAGTTAGTATTTATGAGTATTTTGTTTATTGCGGGCTAGACAGCGTACTACCGCCGATACCGCGGCGTAGGCTGGACTTGGACACGTCTCGTATCCGAAAAGCGGGTGCGGGTCGTGACAAATTTTTATGGTGGCCCATGCAGGTCTATTTTCGTAAAAGATTATAAACTTGCGGTAGTACTTAAGTTAGTCGTACTACTGCAAGCCTGCGACTAGGATGCTCATTCGCAATTAGGTTTGATTTGATTTTATGAGAATGAATAGGACTAGGAGTCCCTTATTCAATTTGACCCTTGGATAGTTAAGATTGTTAAATAGGCCATGTGATTTAGCTAATGATTTATTGAAGTCTCGGTATGGATAAATTGAAGAATTTTTCTAAGAGAATATGTTATTTTGTTTTGACATGTTGGTAGGATCCAAGGTGGGTAGACTATTCGTTTGGTAAGTTAGGCCTTCATAGAATTTAATTCCTAATTTTGATCATTTGTGCCATTTTATCCTTTGCCTTCTCTAAATCTCGTTTTATTTTTAAAACTATTTTGTGATTGTTTTATTTTCAATTCCTAATCTTGGTTCAATTATCTATATATTAATTCAAGTCGTCTTCGTTCATTTTGCGATCGTTTTGTTTTCAAAACTGATACTTTTATTCAAGGATATATACTTACATTTTCTTATCATGATCGACTTGTTTGAATTTATAGAAGTTCCTTTGAAATTCTTATGGATATAGTTGAAATAATTTTCAATGACTTACAATGGTAAGGCAGATGCGCACTGTCCCCATTTATTTGAATTATGGAGACTGCGGGTTCACTGCAGTCAGCAGCGCACTGGCGAGGCATGGCCCCTAAGTTGAAATAATTTTAAGTATGCGTAGGTTGTCGAATATTACTAAAACTATATCCTAGTTGTATTATTGATCTTTTGATTTATTGTGTCAACATTGGATAGAGTTGATAGAGTGTTCGATACTATATTATATTTGAGTCATGATACCAAGGTTTATTGCAGCCAGATGTACACTGGCGGGGCATAAATTTTTGATAAAGTGACTTCATGTATACATATAGTTTTTGAATACTATAGAGACTACATCCTTCCGACATATGACTATTGATTTATTTCTTATTCTTTTCCTTTATTTCTTGAACATTTTTATCTTATCCTTCTATTTTGGAATGTTATTTGGCTCCTAGCAATCTTTACAACCTATTTGATTTTCTTCTGCTAGATTCCTAATTTTATCTAGATGTTGATTCTTAATCGTATCATCCGAAATTTCGAGGACGAAATTTTTCTAAGGTGGGAAGATTTGTAAGTCCACTTCCCGATTTTTTTATATTTGATTATGATTTAATTTTATGGTCATTTGGACCTTATTAAGCATTATTTAGCTATTATATAGTTTATCATAATTTTTAGGTATTTTAGATAATTTTTAAATATCTATTTTGTAAAGATTTATATATTTTATTGAATTTCATGATTACCATATGGCCATTCGGGGTTATTTTTGGGACCCATTATTTTATTTAGGTCCTAGAACCTCAAAAACTATTTTTTAAATTTTTTAGATTTTTTTTTATTATTAAATATTAGGAAAACCTATTTTCTAGGACTTCTGGAATTTATTGTGCTAGCCTAAGAGCAAATATTGACCCCAAATATTTTTATAGGGTTCATTATGCTATTTTATATTTTCTAGAATTTTTCCATAATTTTTGGCAATATTTAAGTATTTATTTATTAAGGTTTATATATTTTTAAAGGCTTCCAATATTTATTATGAGGCCATCTTGGACTAATATGAGTCAAAATAAATTTAGTTATACTCTATTTGGTTAAATATATTTTCTAGAATTTTCTAGAATTTTTCTGGAATTTTTAAAATTTTATTTGAGTTTATTTGGCTCTCAAATGATTTTTAAATCATTTTCTGAATTTAAATCGGCATTTACCCAGTCAGCAGGCCAATCAGCATCCAGTCAGCGCCCCTGGCCCACCTGTCAGCCAGTGGAGAGGCTTGTTGGCGCCCAGTCAGTGCTGACTGGGCCAGTAGTTACCATATATAGGCTGGCTTGGCTTTGCTTAAACCGGGCGGCCATCTGGCCGTCCATTTTGAGCGGGATGCACTAGATGGTGCCACGTGGCGAGCCAAGCCGCCGGCTCAAGCCACCGACTTTAGCTTCCTATATATATATGTTATAGTAATCCAAAAATCCTATTTTCCTTCAGTCGACTTTGAGCAGTTTTTGATCTCGAGAGTTTTCGACTTCCCGAAGCGATTTCCGCCAACTCCGACGTGCTTTTCGCGCGTCATTTTTTTTGGATTCGTATTGAGGTAAGATTTCTGAATATGTAATTTATTTTCATAGATATTATTCCTAAATTTCTGAAAAATTCGTAGAGTGTCGGTTGTCCGAAACTTGACACGTTTCGGTGTTTTCGAGATTCCGGGAGAACCAGAAATCGAAATCACGAACCGTTTGAAGTTTCGAAAAGCCAACACAGAGCTCTACGACATATATTTTTCCCGGAAATTAATTCGTTCATGTAGTATTTTAGTTTTTCTGTTGAACTCAGAATTGATCGGTTGATCACCGTTTTGGTTACGATTAGCCATAACGACGATATCTTTTGACCAAAGCGTGATTTGGCGGCACGGTTGATTCCAGCGCACTCGTGGCACTAAAATCTACCAAGGAGCACTTTCAAAATTTAGAGTTCATAGCGTTTGACTAGATAGTCAACGGCACGCCTCGATTTGTGTGCCATAGTTTCCAAAATTAGAAACATGACTTTTGATGGCCAAACTTGCATGTTTAGATTATATTCAAATTATTATTAGGTTAAAATAGGTTTTTAAGTAAATTATTCCAGAATTAATTATTATTAGATTAGTAACCCAACTAGCCACTATTTCATGAATTTAGAACTAGAAGATTAGAATTGACTTGTGGTTTTCATGTACGATTCGTGGTGCGATATGTGTTATAGGTTGACAGCTTCTAGATCGAAATTCCCCTCATCATCTACTTGTGACTACGGTTTGTGCAAGGATTCAGGCAAGTACAGTATTGCATTTATGTTTTAGTTCATTATAACGTTTACTCTATAGTTTTCTTGTTTGATATCCCGTTGAGTCATTGCTTGATATTCCATTGCGACACGATTGTGACACTGTAGTTATCGTATCCTTCTTAGTGTATCATTGACCGTTATTGATTGTTAGAGAGTCGGAAGGGGAAATACTCGGTAAATACGTGAACAAACCCAATTACCATTACCGAATGATAGCTAAGTCATACACACCCGTGTTTGAGTTAGCCGTACCAATTACTGAATGATAGCCATCTATGATGTGCCGTATTAGCCCAGCCGTTCACGTATTAGAAGGTATTTCATACACGCATAGTGGTTCCTATCTTTTCCTTTATCTAGTCTATTATCTTGTTAAGTTCACATCTTGTCAGTTCATATCTTGTTAGATCACATCTTGCTAGTTTATTTTTTGGCACTTTATATCTCGTTAATTCATATCTTGCTAGTGCTAGTTCATATCCTGATAGTTCTTGTCTTGCTAGTTCTTTATATAGTCTTTACCTTCATGGTTTCTCGCTTGTTCTAACGTATTTCGGACTAACAATATTAATTGCAATATGGTTGTACTCTGCTCCTTTTCTGACTGGATCGTTGTTATAGGTGAGGATGACATGTCTACTTTTGCGCTATGGACCATATGAAGGGAAGATAGAGACTCGAAGGCCAAACCATAGAAGACTAGTTAGATGTGTGGTAGTTTTCTATAATTGTAAAAGCTTACATTCTTCTTCAAATGTAAAACTTCTATATTTTGTAAAGTTGATTTAGTTGTTGTGAATGAGCAGTTAGTATTTATGAGTACTTTGTTTATTGCGGGCTAGACAACGTACTACCGCCGATATCGCGGCGTAGGCTGGACTTGGACACGTCTCGTATCCGAAAAGTGGGTGCGGGTCGTGACATCATCTCTTTCCAAAACCAAGTTCAAGACTTCTATCCTTGAGAACCCTCGACGACCCACGGTCGCGAGCATTCTTTCCATGTTACCATATCATTTCATTCAACTCATGAATGCCTATTTGATAGTCCTTTCTCCAAAACTCACTTGAATCAATTATGGTCCTTGCCTTAACACTAAGTCCGTGCATCGTGTCTTAAACCGACTTGAACTCTATGCGACGCTATCTCCCAACTCATACTCCATACGACTAGCTTTGAAACCGTAGGACTTCGTGGCTATACTCAGCCGTAGAACTCATAGGACCGTGCCTGGAATGTCTTAGGTCGACCACCATCACTTTGCCTAACTTAATCAAGCCTATAACTTAATCCAAGGGACGAGCAAAGGCTACGTCAAGCCTTGCATCGTGGAAGCATGCATGCTTTATCGAGCATTTACGCGGGCGACGCCTATGACTTAGGCTAATTCACAGTTTGTGTCAAAGACCAACTTTTCCTTCTCCCAAGCCACGGGACGAAGGACCGAGTGTCATTTTCAAAGCACACCGTGCACCAACTCTAAGCCGACCGTTGGACCTTTCCATATTCTAACTCAATTCGACCCTTCGGGATTACTCCTTTTAGCTATGTGGATTCGTCTCTTTTATTATCAAGCCTACTTGTGCAAGTTGAAAACATGTGATTTATTATGTGAAGGCTAAGATAAGGCAAGTTCACCGAAACTACCCCACCTGAACGAGCGGTCGCCTCGGCCGAGCGATGTCTTCGAGTCGCCGTTGCAAGGCTAAGTCCAAACGCCGTCGGCGTTTCGATTCCTCCGATTGACTGAGCGGGACGGGGCACTACATCATACACCACTCAGAAAAAGTTTCGTCCTCAAAACTAACTGAGTACACTTATCGACTTATCACTTTACTCAACATTCAAGGACTCTCGCACACACTTACTCCTATACGTTTCTCAAATCCGAGTGTCACGACCCGCACCCTAGAGTAAGGGCACGAGACGTAGGTACGTCCAGCCTACGCCGCAGTGTCGACGGTAGAACGCTGTCCTAGGTCAAACATCTAACAATATAAAGGTACCTGTACAGTATATATTCTCCGAATGGAGGTGACATAGCAGATACAGTCTCAATCACAACTAAGGTAGAGCGAGATAAAAGATAGGTAAAACATGAAATCCAAAAGAGATACAGCAGATAGAAGTCTAAGTGTCTAAGATACACAAACCCAGAAAACATCTCAAAGCTCAATACAGTAATCCATAGAATAAATACAACTCAATACAACTGAAATAACTAACAATACAACCTCTACTGTGTCTCCTCTAGGCTAGCAGGCAACCTCCAGGCTATCTGTAAAATTTATCAACAGGTCCAATCAGGACAGGAACGAGCACATCTCATCTAGAAAACCCAAGTAAATAACAGAGAACTATAAAGCAGTTATAGACAGTTGTATTGATGAAAATGACAGTTTATATTCAGGTGATGGTAAGAAAGACAGATAAAGTGCAAGGGAAGTAAATAACTAAACAAGAGAAAAATCATAGCAATGAAGACTGTAAAAAAATAGAACTAGCTGAACTAGGGTAACATGATATAAGTCCAGACAGTAAATGTAAACAAGTGTAAGACCAACGTAAATCCAGACAACATGAATCTGATACCAGGTGATTCCAGTACAAGATGAGTCCGGTATGAGATGATTCCAGTCAGTGATCAAAGATTCCAGGGTGAGTCCAGCCTATACTCTAGCAGTGTGTTTTAAAATACCGAGTTTGACATGTAAACGGCTGTAGGTAATACGGCACATCACACACCTGGCCGGGTGTGAGATGGCTATCATTCCAGTAGATTCCAGTTGGGAGATTCCAGATTGGGGTATGTCTACATGTCTTACTCTAGTATTTCCCCTCCCAGCAAGTGAATCCAGAAATCCGACACAATGATTCAAGATGAGTCCAGCCAAAATATAATGATACCAGTAAATGATTCCAGTAAATGATTCCAGTAGGTGATTCCAGTAATAGAAGCCAGAATGATGATACCAGTAATAGAGGCCAAAAAATAAATGTGTGTCGTATACATGAATCCAGAATATCCATACGTGTTGTAACAGAGAATCGCATACAACTAACTAGAACTGAAGTACAGTAATTGACAAGTAAATGAGAGAACTATCAGAGAATGTACTCGCCTGATGTCTGAATGTCCAAAGTAAATATACTGTCCGATGAGAGGTGTCTGGCTCCTAATTAGAACAGCACAAGTCACAACAAGTCCAAAATGACAATATGAAGTTCTACTATGCATTCTACATGATTCTAGGTCAATCTAGACCAAAGTCAACTCTTGGTCAACTTGGTCAACCCTGAAAGTCAAACCTAGGTCAACTATGGTCAAACAAGTTATTCTAGGTCTAAACAAACTAAGTATATGCAAATCAAGTATCCAAGATAGCTACTAACTCATAGCCTAAGTCACTTGCTAAACCAAGCACAAAACTAAACCATAAGCTAATAAGGCACACAAACTTAGTCATATAATGTATATATATTATTCACATTCACATATTTATATACATAGATATATATAGGAAAGCTATATATATAGGCACATACATATATATATAGAGAGAGAGAGAGAGAGAAAGAGAGGTAAAAGAGTAAGTGAGTATGTGTGTGTTTGGCATGTATGTGAAAGGATATGTGTTAATGTTCTAAAATTTAGTGATAGGTAGGTGTATGTGACATGGGATACATGATGTCAAAGGGTGTATGAATGCATGTGTGTAAAAGGTTATAGGTTAACTCAGTTTATAGAAATACATACATACATACTTACCTTGTATACATGCATACATACATATCATGTATATTACATTTACATGATACATACATGTATACTTGTATTATATTATACTTACATTCATGCATATTAGATACTTGTATTTATATTAACATATTGCAAACATTCATTTCATTCATGCATCTATGCATTACCTACATGTTTTATACATATGCATATATTGTATATTCATATCATTTCATACATTAACATAGAGATATACAAACATACACACATCATATATTTCATACCTTGCATTACCTACATATCATGTTATATATTATCATTCATTCCTTTCATATATTACATTCTATATTACCTATATACATGTATTTCCTCCATTCATTCATGCTTGCATCATATACTCTACATTACCATACATGTTATCATTATATATTGTATTACAATATTTATACATTATGCGTTCATATCTATCATTACATATATATCTTGTATTCATATCTAGCATTCATTATATACTTTCATGCATACATTATATATCATTCTTTCATTCATGCATTGCTTATATGCATTATATTAATAGTATTCCTACATGCTTGCATTGAACCATATATATAAATTAATGTAAAGAGAATATATATCATATATATATCATTTTATTCATCTAACATATCACGTATTACATACTCTATATTCATTTAATATCCATACTACATAGGCTCATAGGTTACACAAAATGCATATATCGTATAGTCACTCTTCTACTTAAAACCAATACTGTACCAATTGGGCATTCATTAAATTCTAGGATAAAAGTATGTTGTACTCTTCGTGTTAGCTTTTCGAAACTTTAAATGGATCGTATTTTCGTGTCCGGAAGCTCCCGAAATCGCAAAAATACCGAAACACGTTCGTCTTTCGTACAGCTGACACTCAAATAATTCTACAGAAAGTTATAGAAAGAATTTGGCTTATTAAAATATATATTTGGAAAGATAACTTCGATACAGTTCTTTTAAAAAAACAGGAGATAAATCGGAGTTCTAAGCTAAAAGTTATGACATTTCTAAGTTGCTTTGGCTACTAAAAACGTGGATAAAAATTATGACGAAATTAGGTAGTTTGAGACAAAAGAAACACAAGTATATAACATAATATATCAAGAACTCACTCTCTACACTAATATATATATATATATATATATATAAGACACTATAGAACACATCTCCAATACAAAAATATGAGATTAAATATGTAATAATTCATTCATACATAACATCAACACATAGTGTGTCCAAATTTGGGGTTTTTTCTACTAGGACACAATCACAACACAAAGGACACTCCTATGACCTCCAAATGGACACGAAATGGAGATACAACCATGGGGGTCATTCCTATGGGTTCAAAATAGACCTATATGCATGAGAAAATGAAAAGAAGAAGGGATTTATACCTCCCGGTAGATCGAATCGAAGAAAAGCCTTCCCGGAGCGACACCGACACGTAGAGATTCCAAAAGGACACGAATGAGCTCCGAATCCTCCCAAACTTGGGTAGCTTCCTCCTTGGCTAGAATGGATAAGGAAAGAAGAAGATTTGGTGGCGAAATGGAAGGATTTGGTGGAGAAATTGCTAGGGATTGCTCTCTAGAAATTTGGGGAAGAACAAGAGAGAGAGTGTGGATGAGAATAATGAAATGAACTTGAGCCTATCCTCTCCCAAAGTGGCTGGCCATATGGGGCTATTTGTCCTATTATGGTAAGGTCCAAAATGCCCCCACTAACCTATTCTATTAGTATTAGGAAAGGGCTAATTGGTTGGGGCTAAATTAGTCATTCTAAAGTCTCTAATCACACTAACCTTATCCATAATAGTTAGTCTAACCTCTAACTAAAATTAATATCATGTGGACTAAAATTAATATCATGTGGGTCATGCCTAACTAGTGTGTGGGTCTACTAAAGTCAACACTACCCCCGGGTCCCCGTTTCAAGTCGGATTGAGCTGAAATTCGAACCCGACTCAAATAATCCCAAAACAATATCATAAATAATAAAATAAATTTCAAAAATATTTTAAAAATACAAAATGACAAAAATACCCCTGTTCCTGAAAACTGGGGGTGACAAATTCTTCGAAATTAAAACCAAACAATAGTAAAATATCAAAATCACAAGTCATAATTTTAAATAGTTTAAAAATGATTAAAAATTACCAAAAAATCATAATATGAAATAATAATCAATAAATAATAATTATAATTACAAAATTTCAAAATTACCCTCATCTAGAAAACTAGGTGTTACACCGAGCCACGCTCGTGCTATCCAAAATCTTTTCTTCAAAACTCCCGATCTCAAAAATCCTCGACACTTTTTCGTTCCTCAAGTCTCACTTGAATTCTACGTATCACTTAGTTAGATCGTGCACATATTCTAGGCGTCCCCAAAATACATGCATTTCATCCAAGCCTCGTGATAGATAATCCGCCATCACCACTCGAGTCGGATCGTGCACATATTCGGGCGTCCCTGATATACGTATATGTCAACCGAGACTCATGAGTGGTACTACCACACATCCTATCGCTTTGCACCGGAACGTCTTCCGAATCGCTAGGCTATGTATTTCCGTCAGTATTGGAATCATAATTCCCAAACAACAATATCAACACTGACCCCATCCTAAGGTCAAACCAAATTGATAGTACGGGTTTTCTACCCAAGCTCGCATCACTCCAATTTCTAAACTTCGAGCATAGATTGCCTACACACATCCCAACATTTATCTCACGGGGTCCGAGTCATTCAGCAAAGCTATCCTACGATAACTCACGTTTCAATCAATTCCTTGACACATCAATATCACTTCGTTCATCAAGCCATTTCGCATAGTCTATTTCTTCGAACACTTACGCCTATCAATCCTTCCAAGTCAAGCATGCTACGACACAATTCATCGCTAAACCATAATTCACATTCCACACTCCCTAAGTCATTTATCCCAATTCACGAAATCGATCATAAGGTCATCTGACTTAAGAATACATTGCGCCCTGATCTCACGTGAGTCAGATTATCCACGGTGGGCATGAATCACCATGCACGCTCCCGCGGGATAATCATCCTCATCGGGACGTAACTCTTGTTCGAATCTAGATTAATTCATTCTCGATGCGCGGATTGGACCTACTCAATCCTCAAGTTTATTTCATTCATCAATCGCAAGTCCTAACATCCTCAAATTTTCTTTCGCATCAAACCGACAAGTCGAGACAATCAAAGTTGTCGCATCCTGATTTTCCGAGTTCGATCATTCCTGCGACATGAATCACCATGTCAGCGCTCACGCGGAACAATCGCCCCAAATCCGATGCGACGCATGTGCGAGGCTGGAGTTGTGCTCGCGCAAGGCAAGAATGTCGACGCTGTGGTTATCCGCGTAACCTTCAAGACACAATCATTTTCATCCAACATTCATCTCAATCAAAATCCTAAGTATAGCATCCAACCGAATAATAACACTTGCACGATCGTCATTCGTCGAGTCAGAGTACCACCGAGTTATCGCATATCGATCTTTGATACGCCTCAATACCATTGACGATATGCGTAACCTGACGATCTTCCTTTGCAACAAATTCTGAGTCGTGCGAATGGTGCTATCGTCCGACTAGATAATCTCCTCAACATTTAAACTCAAGTTCAATCATTATCCCTCGAATCATTCACAACATCAATTTTCTCAAACCAATTTCACGTATTGTTCATCCGTTTTATCTTAAGTCATCGACCAACGTATTTCCTCAATTTGCATCATTCCTTGCTAACTCAATCGTCGAACGATATCCATTCCAATCCTCAGAGTCATTTTCAAACATTCGAATCAAACTTTTCATGCACGCTATCTTCTCGTCGTGCTAACTTTTCGTATACGATCCGTATCAATTTCCTAGATCAAGTCATCCATTCGTACACCCTAACTTTTTCTCGATTCGATTTCACCTACTCAATCATTCTCGCGTTTCACACTTCGCACAATCCTCGATCTCGTGCACATTCCGTGTGCGTCAATTTCTAGGTTGTTCGAATTAACTTATCAAACTTCAAGACAACGACTCACTCAATCGTACTCGATCTAAGGCTTTGCATATGTGCGACGCTTGCTGATAGACTCACCGACACCCCGTATCCTCAATCGATTGATCGAAATCCCTGAGGCTATCGCATACACCACTCAGGGATGAAGTCATTTATCAAATCCTCAACTATCATTCAAATCAAAATCCACTTCTTCAAATTTTTCGTTCGAACCAATCTTCTAACTTCTTCAAATTTATCAAATTTTTCGTTTGAACCAGTCCTCTAACTTCTTCAAATTTATCAAATTTATCAAATTTTTCGTTCGAACCATTCCTCTAACTTCTTCAAAATCCACTTCTTCAAATTTATCAAATTTTCCGTTCGAACCACTCATGGATGAAGTCATCTATGTCGCACCGACGTTATCGTCGCTCGATAACACCCCTATCGATAGTCATCTCACTTTACTCAATCGAGTTCAACTCGTTCTTGCTCGACATTATTCAATTCCCGCACTCGACTTCTCTAAGATCGACACAACTTTGGTGTATATACCCAGCCCGACTTAGCCAACCGTGCTTACGCAAACCATCTTTTTGTTTCTTGTTAAAAACTGTTCTCCTATGTTTTGCAGAATAGTTAGACTTATTGTATGGATATCCGTGGAACATTTGAGAGAGAGTGCATCAACGATATCAACTTTGCGGAAGCAACAATTCAGAGTTTACGGAAACAACGAAGTTAAAGAATTCAATCGATAGTCCAAGGACGTAAAACCGTGCTCTGATACCATTATGTCACGCCCCGCTCCCGTAGGAGCGATCGTCCTCGCTAAGGCGTGATGCCACACGAGCCTAGATTGCGCTCGTGCAAGGCGGGTTCCATAACGGCCGATTTCAGCGGCTGCGACGGGGTCGTCGCACAGAAGTCCCATGCAGAGACATTGAATATTAGCAGCGGAATTTGAAGCAAAACACAAGTTGATTTCAAAACACTCTTTTATTGATATTGAAACAAAGGTTACAATGGGGCGCAAGGCCAAGAAATACAAGTCTCTCAAGCTCACCCATCTCACATTACAAGTCACCCAGCTCTCTCTCATCTCTCAATACATGTCTTGAATCAGCGGATGCTTTGGAAGGCGACGTCCATACATTATGTACCATATAAGTCTTGACTCCATGCGGCCGCACGCTTCGAATCTCCAAGGAACTCCGTGCCTCGACGCATCCAAGCGAGCTCTGCGCCTCGAGCTTCTACCTGTGCCTGCACATGAAAACTATATGGGTGTCAGTACTCAACTGTACTGGGGGAATGAGCTCCTCGCCCACCCATACAAAACCAACACGTTAGATTTACTTTGTGCAACATAGTCCCTTCTTATCAATTGTCTTTCTACTCTTGTCTTAGGATAAGTTTTAGGACCGATGCCTTGGCCTATTTTGTGTCTCTAGACCATCCCGTGCTTGCAACAACAATGTCGACTCAACAACGTTAACCTATCAAGTCGTGGTTGCCTTTCAGCCAAAATCAGAGACGCAACTACGCGATAAGACTCCATTCCCGTGTGACCGTGCTATAAGTCCTTGTTGAGGCCGTGCCTCGCAACTCAATGAGACTCAATCATATCGCCGCCTCGCGGCCCTTTGCTACTAAATCATCATCCGACCCAATCAAGACTTGTGGGTTAAGTGTCACTCGATCGACTTTGCCTTGCGGTATTTCCTGACTTAAACTCAAGACAACTGTCACGCTCCGATTCCGTGGAATCGATAGTCGTCCCCCGGGCGTGGCCGTGCAAGCCTAAGTTGCGCTCGCACAAGGCATAGTCATAAGGTTATCCGAAACATAACAATAAGAGAATGCACAGAGTAAATTGAACACACATTATAGAGAAGAAAACTTAAGCTTTATTGATAATGAACATCATTTTATAGACTCGATACAAGGACGTCGCGCGGGCTTTTTACAAACTGACTCCATTACAAAATGAACGTCGACGAGATATCCATTCCATACATTTTATCCCTTGATTACAACCAGCATTACAAAACCACCTGGGATGACGGGAAGTCGCTCTATCTATCTTTTGGCCTTCGACAGCGGAGTCTTCAAAAAAGATTGGATCCAAGCTTCGACCGTACGGACGAAGCTTCAAAACACACGAGCGTGGCCTCCCTTTACGCTGCACGCTCCTCCTGATTTGTCGCACCTGTAGAGAGAGCGAGGATCAGTACAATCAACATGTATTGGCGAGTGGCTAATTAATTTCTAGGCTCTCATTTGGTTCAAGAATTTAGATAAAAATTTACACAACTTGCTTTTCGTGATCTTTCTAACCATCCTAGGTAATACGAAACATTATGACGAAGCATAACCCAAGTAAGTTTCACCAGAATTTCCCTCGGCAGAGCGCACCGTGCAACATAAAACTTACCATCATCTTCCCTGTTAGTTGAATAACAATTTATATCAAGTGTTTGATGTGGAGGTCACTGGCATTAACTAGCCATCTTGGACATAGCCTGGTAATACGGGACCCTTGCAACGCAAGTAGCGAGCTCCGATGCAAGTCCCCGTCTTACCGATTGCCTATTACCCAGCTCGGCTATAACCTGTTTCTTCCTAGGCCGAGTCGGTCCCGTGGCCCCGGGTTGCCGCTCGAAGAAACCATCGCCCTTGTCGACAAGTTGTCCATGACCTTGATAGGTTAACAAGGTATATTTGGGGTACCATTGGGGCTTGTTATGTAATCTTCATTTACTTGGTTGTTTTGCAGGCCTAAAATAATTTTATCTCTTTTCTACACAACTCATCTTTTCTCTTCTCAAACATAGGACTTGTGTTTCTCAAGCGAATCATTCAATTTCATTACCATTACCCAAGTTTTCATTTTTGAAATAGAGGGTCGAAATGAAGGAGGTCAGCCACTCACCTTGAGTATTTGCTTGAGGCGAGTGACTGGTTGGCCGCGCTAGACGTCGCCTACGCGATTACCTGAAATCGCACAAGCAACCGATTAGAATACTGTATTAGGCAAGAAATTCGATAGGAAATGCGAGTTCGAAATGTAAGCCATGAAAACCATCGAAAATATTCACGAAAACGTATTCAGAAAACCAAAGCCAAAACCAACGCAAGCGGCGTAAAAAATAGAGCAACGGGAGGTCTCTCCCGACTCAGCCGCAGAGTCAATCCTCGAGGCGCTACCCGCTGAATATGGGACTTGGTTCCGAAGAAGCCATTCCATAACGTGGAATGGATCTTAATTCAACCGTTTTCGTTCGATCGATTCGATCGATCCCGACCTATCGGTCCCGACCGAGTCGATAGCGACAGTGTTACTTTCTCGCGCGCCCCGTGGACGGAGAATAGGACACGATGTAGGAACGGGGCACTACACCATAACCAACAAAGAAAAAGTTTCATCCTCGAAACTTAAGAACAGAACCTACCTCTATGAAAATAATGAAGGAAACTTTTCTTTCATCTCTGACTCGAGTTCCCATGTCGACTCTTCCGCCGCATGGTTCCTCCAGAGTACGCGAACAAGAGGGATCACTCGACTTCGCAGCAGCTTATCCTTGCGTTCTAAGATTTGAACTGGATCCTCAACGTAGGATAAGTCGGTCTTTAGCTCCAGCTGGCCAAAATCAACCACGTGGCTAGGGTCGTGTACATGCTTCCGCAGCTGAGAGACGTGGAAGACATTGTGCACACCTTCGAGCGCCGACGGTAGGGCAATTTTATAGGCCACTGGGGCGACCTGCTCGAGTATTTCGAACGGCCCAACGAATCTCGGACTCAGCTTTCCCTTCGCGCCGAACCGAGTAACTCCTCGCATGGGCGACACCTTCAGGAACACGTGATCGTCCACCTGGAACTCAAGCAGTCTCGATGGTTGTCGACGTAGCTCTTTTGCCGACTCTGTGCAATCTTCAGTCTTTTCCGAATTAGCTTGACCTTTTCCACAGTCTGTTCCACCAGCTCCGGGCCGAGTATCTGCCGTTCCCCGACTTCATCCCAGCAAATGGGCGATCTGCACTTTCGGCCGTACAAAGCTTCATACGGTGCCATTTGGATGCTGGATTGGTAGCTATTGTTGTATGTAAATTCTGCCAGCGGTAGGTGGACGTCCCAGCTTGATTTGAAGTCAATTGCGCAGAGTCGTAACATGTCTTCGAGAATCTGATTAATGCGCTCCGTTTGGCCGTCGGTCTGAGGATGGTAAGCTGAGCTGAACTGCAACTTGGTATCCAGTGCCGACTGAAGGCTACTCCAGAATCGCGACATGAACCATGAATCCCGATCAGAGACGATGGATACTGGGACTTGGTGCAGCCGTACTATCTCGTCAAGATAAATCTGCGCCAGGCGATCAACGCTCCAAGTAACTTTGATGGCGATAAAGTACGCTGACTTGGTTAATCGATCGACGATGACCCAGATGGCGTCGTTCCCCCATGGTGTCTTCGGTAGGCCAACAATAAAATCCATAGTGACGTGATCCCATTTCCACTCTGGAATAGCAAGGTTCTGCATCTCCCCGCCCGGTCGCTGATGCTCAGCTTTCACTTGCTGATAGGCCATGCATTGCGACACGAAGAGTGCCATATCTCTCTTCATTCTGTGCCACCAGAAGGTCGTGCGGAGGTCCTTATACATCTTGGTACTGTCTGGATGCAAGGTATATTTCGCATAATGCGACTCCGACATTATCTCCTTTCGTAGTTCTGAATCATCCGGAACATATAGTCGGCCATTCAATCTCAGCACGCCGGTCTTGTCTTCCGCAAAGTCGGTCGCACTACCTGTCAAAATTCGCTCGCACATTTTCTTCAGGTACGGATCATCCTTCTGAGCGGCCATGATCTTTTTCAGCAAACTCGGCTCTAACTGCAGCTGCACCAACCGTACATCCATGAATCGAACCCGAAGATCGATGCCCATTTCTTCTAGATCTTGTAGTAGTCTGCGGTTGATGGATAGCAAAGAAAGATATTTTTGACTCAGAGCGTCCGCCACCACATTTTCCTTGCCCGGAGTGTAGTCGATCGTCAAGTCATAGTCTTTGATTAGTTCGAGCCAGCGCCTCTGTCGCAAGTTCAATTCCTTCTGGGTGAAGAGATACTTGAGGCTCTCGTGGTCGGTATAGATCGCGCACGCCACGCCATATTGATAGTGACGCCACAATTTCAACGCGAACACAATCGCCGCTAACTCCAAGTCGTGCGTAGGATAGTTCTTCTCGTACGGCTTTAACTGTCTGGAGGCGAAGGATATCACCTTGTTTCGCTGCATGAGCACACATCCCAAGCCCTGGCCTGAAGCATCGCTGAATATCTGAAAACCCTCTGGCCCATCCGGAAGTGCGAGTATAGGCGCCGAAATTAGTCGCTGTTTTAGCTCCTGGAAGGAAGCTTCACAGTCATCCGACCACTCATACACGACGCCCTTTTGAGTGAGGTGAGTCAATGGCGATACAATCTTTGCGAAGTCTTTCACGAAGCGTCGATAGTATCCCGCCAAACCAAGAAAGCTTCGAATCTCACTAGCAGACGCAGGCCGTTTCCAATCAGCAACAGCTTCCACTTTCTTCGGATCGACTGCAATGCCTTCGGACGAAATGATGTGACCAAGAAAGGATACACTGCTTAGCTAAAATTCGCACTTACTCTGCTTTGCATACAACTCATTTTCTCGAAGTGTCTGGAGCACGGCCCGTAGATGTTCTGCATGCTGTGCCCTGTCCTTCGAATATACAAAAATATCGTCAATGAAGACTACCACAAATTTATCAAGAAAGGGTCGAAATACCCGATTCATTAGATCCATGAAGGCGGCAGGGGCGTTGGTCAGGCCGAATGGCATCACCAGGAACTCGTAGTGGTCGTACCGAGTGCGAAAGGCCAACTTTTGCACGTCGTCTGACTTGATCTTGAGTTGATGATAGCCCGAGCAGAGATCAATCTTCGAAAATACCGAGGCGCCTTACAGTTGATCGAATAAGTCGTCTATGCGGGGCAATGGGTACTTGTTCCGGATGGTGGCCTTGTTCAGCTCTCGGTAATCGACGCACAGACGCATGGACCCATCCTTTTTCTTTACGAACAACACGGGCGCTCCCCACGGTGAAATACTGGGCCGAATAAATCCTTTGTCAAGTAACTCTTGTAGCTGGACCTTGAGTTCCTTCAGCTCGGCGGGGGCCATTCTGTACGGGGCCTTGGAAATCGGTCGAGTATCGGGGAATGTATCGATGCTGAACTCGATTTCTCGGTCGGAGGGCATGCCGGGTAGTGTCACGCCCCGATCCCGGAGGATCGATAACTAGCCACTGGGCGTGATGCCGTACAAGTCTAGATTGTACTTGTACAAGGCAAAACCATTACAGTTCCTGGTAATTCTCAGAAAACGTCGACAACGCAGCTGAACCAAGCAGATAAATTGAAGTCACACAATTTATATAGAAATGTATCTCTTTGTTGATAATCAAAATAGATTACAAGACTTGCAGCAGAATACAGAGTTTACAACTGATTACAAGACTCGCAACGGAATACAGAGTTTACAACTGCTTACAAGACTTTTGAATAGCCAACTGAATGTATACACTTGCCCTTTAGGCTACAAATGAATATACCGACTTCTATACAATGAACTTGCCAATATGGCTACAATCTCACTGGTATAACTGAGTTCCCATGTTCCATACATTATGTCCCGTATAGCAGAAGGCATCGTCTTGCAAGAAGAGCTTCTGCACACCCATCCGATTCATCGATGCCAAGCACTGATTCACAGGATTTCCCCCAAGCAAACACCTGTAATATTGCCCACAACGTGGGTCAGTACATCATCAATGTACTGGCGAGCGGTGCTGGCCCAACTCACCTAAGAAGACAGTACTAAGTAATCATGTTACAGAATATTATTATCAATGGTCTTTCTCGTTGCCTTAGGGTCAGTTTCATGTTGTAGCCGACAAGAAGTAAAACATGCAAATCTCATAGCCAACAAAATATAAAGAATGCAGTTATCACCCTTTGGTGATTCTTACCCACGGTCGTGTAGCCATCCCTGTACATTTATAATACTTACTCTGCCTGCACAAGACATTGTTAGGAACAATATCATGATTCAATATGATTATCACCATTCAGGTGATTCTTACTAACAGCCGACATCCTTTCCTGTATTTGAGTAATAACTTACTCTGCCTGCATAAGACATCATTAGCACCTGACCTATCTATATGAAGGTCACTGGCGACACGCCATCCTGGACCGTCTTACTTGGTACAACGGTGCCCTTTCAGTGCGGGTAGCTAGCCCCACTGCAAGTCCCGTTTACCGATGCCAGTACGTCGGCACATTCCTTGTTTCCCCCTAGGACGAACCGGGTTCCATGGCCCAGGAATACCGTTCGAGGAAACTACCTTGTCGACAAGTTGTCCATGACCATGCAACTATATGCAACTTATCTAAGAAGGAAACATATAATGCATGATAAGGAAAACTAAGTAATTCAGCCACCATTCTCATTCATATTACCATCTTGCCATCTAGCCATCTTGCCTTGAGCCAATGCTCATATTATCATCTGCCCAATCCAGGGTCTTGGTGTATTCAACATTCTACATCGGCGACAGGATAATAGAATGTTGTTACCCAATGCCTTGCCATATCTTTGATACTAAATATCTTTCCAACCAAATTCAATGTACTCACCGCCCAATTCCTGGGACTTAGCATCTGTTTTAGCATTCATTCATTTGAATGCAATTCAAGCATACTCACTGCCCAGTTCTTGGGTCTTAGCATCTGTTTTGCCATCTATTCATTGAGCCAAAGCTCGATATACTCACCTGCCCAAGTATTTGGGACTTTGCCTTCACCTGTCATACAATTCATCGCAACAGCGTACAAGCATACAATTCACTTAGCTACAACAGTTTACGTTCATGTGATTATTATCTTTCATTATCTTTCCAAATTCCATGCAAGGTGTTATTGAGCAATTCAACAAGAAACATAGCATACTATCCTTATTTTAAGCGTGAAGCTAAAGGATCTTTGAAAGGTTCAACACTACTCACATTCATAGGACGATTCCCGCCACGATCGCATAGACTTTCAAGCGATCCTTCGCATAATCCCAAGTCCAACAAGGCTTCATCGAACCAACCATCCATCATAAGGCATCTTGCGGGTCGGGGCACTACAGGTAGCTCGTCCGAGAATACATCGGGGAATTCTACCACAACGTCGGTCTGACCTACGTTTGCACCATCCTGTCGCAAGTCTCGGACGGACGCCAAATAGCCTTCGCACCCAGAATACAGCATCCTCCGAGCGGAAATCGTCGAGATCAGCATGCAGGTCGACGACGTCTCACCACACGAAAAGCAGAATTCTGGCACTCCTGGTATGCGGAAGGTGGCCGTCTTTCCGGCGCAGTCTATGGTTGCGTTGCACGGCCCGAGCCAATCCATTTTCAGAATGATGTCAAAGTTCTTCATATCTAGAACTATCATGTCAAGACCGATCTTTTGACCGCCGATACAGATAATTCCGTCGGCACAGGCTAAGTTTGTGAGTATTGGTGTGACCGAAGGTGTGCTTACGCTAAGGTCGAGATCTAATGATATTACAGGAAATTTGTGCTCGGCGGCAAAGTCCGCCGATATAGAACTATGCGAAGCACCTGAATCAAATAGTATACGAGCAGGCACATTATTGAAATTTAGTATACCTGTCACGACCGTATCTGATGCATGCACTTCATCTCGAGTCATGGCGTAGACGCGGCCCTGGGCATTGGGGCGACGGTCTTGGCCATTTTGCGGTGCGGGTTGATGGGCTCGAGGCGCTGGGACTTGATTTCCTGGACGGTGCTGTTGGGGCGCCACATGACGGTACTGTAGGGGTGCCGTTGGGTTCGGCCTTCTGGTTGGACACTCAGCACGAACGTGGCCCCTCTTGCCACAGTTCCAGCATCCACCCTCTGGTATCTGACAATCGTCGATAGTGTGACCGATATGGTGACATCGGTTGCAGTAAGGCCGTGGATCACGCCCTTGATATCCGCCTTGGTTCCCATTGTTCGGACGCTTGGTCACATTGTTTCCTCCCGCGTGGCTAGGGCGTTTGTGATTGTAGGTATGCACAGCGCCGGCAGCACCTGGAGGGTATTGGCGTTCAAAGCGGAGGGCGTGGTTGAGAGACTCCCCCATCATTTTGTATTTTGGAACAGACACATGGGCGTAAATAGATGGTCGTAGACCCACTTCGAACCGTCGAGCACGACTCGCCAGGAAGGGCAGGAATTCTTTCGTAAATTTAGCTAACTTGTTGAACTCTGCTGCATACTGCCGCACCGTCATATTTTCTTGCCTTAGCTGCATAAATTCATTCTCATTCTCTTGTCGAACGGCTTCGGAAAGGTACTCGATCTCGAACGCCTCTCTGAAGGTGGCCCAAGAAATTGTCGATGTCTCGTCGTCGTGTCTGATTGCTCGCTTTTGCACGGCCCACCAGTCGTGCGCGTTCAATCGGAGTAGAAGTTGAGCGCATGCGACTTTCTTGGACTCATCGACGCCCAGAAGCTCAAACCGGTCTTCCAACTCCTCCAGCCAATCGATCGCCAACGAAGGGTCTTCAGTACCGCAGAAGGAAGTACGGAAGCTCTTTGTGAATTTTTACACGTCGAAGTTGGAACTTCTCGGTGCTGCAGGCATAAGCTCGGGTACCTCCGGTTCGACTTCACTTTGTCTGGCCGCAGGCTCGGTTACGGCATGGGTTGTCGCAGAGTTGTTGTTGTTGGCCACCACTGTCTGGACAACCTACTGGAGAGTATCAAGCTGCTTCTGCTGCAACTTGAATTGTGCATCGAATCGGGCCTCGAACTGAGTCTGGCGTGCCTCCGTCTCCCGTCGATGTTGCTCATTCAGGCGTTGATTCTCCTGAGCTTGTTGTTGTTGCGCTTCCAGCATGCGCAACATCCTTTCCATTGCGTCGTTAGAGGGTCCGGGCCTCAAGCTACTCGAGCCGCTCGAAGCACTTTCTTCGTTCACCGCCACATTCACCGCCGCACCTTCTGGAATTTTGAAGCTAAAATACATTAGTCACAAAACTTATTACGGACTCCCTCGTATGGAACGACATATCTCATCGACACGAGACCAACGATTTGAGACTGAAAAATCGACACTAGAGGCCAAGGACGTAAAGCCGTGCTCTGAAACCATTATGTCACGTCCCGATTCCGTGGAATCGATAGTCGTCCCCCGGGCATGATGCCGTACAAGCCTAAGTTGTACTCGCACAAGGCATAGTCATAAGGTTATCCGAAACACAACAACAAGAGAATGTGCAGAGTAAATTGAACACACATTATAGAGAAGAAAACTTAAGCTTATTGATAATGAACATCATTTTACAGACTCGATACAAGGACGCCGTGCGGGCTTTTTACAAACTGACTCCATTACAAAATAAAAGTCGACAAGATAGCCATTCCATACGTTTCATCCCTTGATTACAACCAGCATTACTGTCACGCACCAGAACCAGATTACTGGAGAGCGGGAGAATGACTCAGCCAGCTACGTATTACGGGTAGATGAATACCGTATAATACGATCAATGCTGTCTAATAAGACGAGGGGGTGCATACTACATAAAAGTCTCACTATGGTCACTTCACATCTATTGTCTCAATCATTCAAATAAGAAACAGAAATAGAGAACATGTAAGATAAAGCAGTAAGGCGTCCCAAACGCTCAATCAAAATGTTCTTGATATCTGGCTTTACAAAATATAGCCAGATGATGTAGCAAAGTGTACACAATTGTTATCAGCTGCAGTCTGACTTAATTATAATTATGTAAAAGTAAGTACAAGACAATTCGACTAACATGTCGGTGCCAAACGACAAAGTATAAAGTATTTAACAAAACGAGCGGGGAAGTAAGGAAACCCACTCGAGTCCTCCTGCGATCATCCCTCTAGTGTTGACCATCTCGGAGGTAGAAGTAAGCTGGATCCTCGGGGACCGGCTCTAAATCTGGCCATGCAAAACCAGAGAGGTTAGACCTCTAATAGCAAGTACCACAAGAAAGCACGACATGAGAACTAAAACCCAGTGATAAGAGTTAAGAATAAATAGATCTCTGCTTGCTACTAGGATTCACATAACATCACGACACTTCGAGTCAACCTCCCAACCAAACAAGGACAGAAGTTGACCCGTCGTGCCCTGACATTCTGATCATCTCAGTTAGTTAACAGAGTAGGTACAGTACACAAACAAATCAATTTAAATGGCCATGCAACTGCTACGGCTTGCTACTGTGAGTCCCAATTTACCTTGGTTTTATGCAATAAGGATTTTCTCAGTTCTTACTATGTGCAAGCAAGGCTAGTTTACCCAGTCAATCAATTGCGCCAATCATGAATTAGACGAGTTCCAGCGGGACGCCCGTCATCAATATACAATATACAATAAGTAGTATAACCAGATACCGTTCCCTGCCCGTGTGGCAGATTTGCAGTATCTGTGGGGACCAACCGGCCTGTCGGGCACTACTAGTCCCAAGAGGACTGTCATGTAAGAACTCGAGAATCCATTCTCTCCATGCAATCATTATTTTATTTAACTTAATAGTCTCTACGTTGAGTGAAATCCCATGCCGTGGATCATGGTCATTCAAATGAGTACTGGTGTACGGGGTACGATATGCACAACTCTACAATGATACCAGTGCGGTTAGGTTGCAGGTCTTACATAGCGTAATGCAACAATCAAAACTAACCACGGAGTAATCATGCCTTGGCCACAAAGTACACATGCTATTTTTGTAAGATAAATAGATAAATAAATAAATAAATAAATAAATAATTTGAAGCCCGCATGTGCCTGTATGCCAATGTTCGGGATCGGCCAGTCGATCACAATAGTTCATAGTTCATATGAACGTGTCTCATTCATTCAATTCAATAAGACGACTAGCCAGTCTCTTAGTTCCAACTAGGAACGCATGATCAATTATTAGTCAAAGTCACAATCATTATTAATGGTGACAAGGCATGAAAGTCAACAAGTATTCAGTGGGGTCGAGTCAATAACTCTCAGGTTTTAATTCTAGTCATACTGGGTATCCATAAACCAATCAAGACACATGACACGTTCTACACAACCATATGTATTAAAAATATTAATATGCCAAGATTATCGAGTTCATGCAAAAAGGCGTAAGGATATAATAGGAGAATTATCATGCCAACATAAAGCGAATAAATTATAGAGCAATAGGAACACCAAGGTTAGATTACGCCAAGGCTGATCTATGCCATGACTAGTCTACGCCCAAGCTTTACGCTCAGGCAACAATACGTGCGTAAAAAGCCTGCCTGCGTAAAATAGAGCCGGGCGTAAAACTTGTCTTACGCCAAACTCTAGAAGAGTACGCGTAAAACATAAAGTTACGCGTAAAGGAAGTACACTCAAATAAAGGGACAAGGTTGAGCGTAAAAGTGTTATGCGTAAAAAGTTACATGCGTAAAAGATCACATGCGTAAAAAGTCAAGTTTTACGCATGCATGAGTGAGCGTAAAAAAGTGATTTACGCTGGCACGAGTGATCGTGGGCGTAAAACTTAATATTACGCTAACACGTAACAACGTGGGCGTAAACTCAATATTACGCTTGCACGCATAACGTGAGCGTAAAAGCTAACACTACGCTGGCACGCACAGCGTGAGCGTAAAAACTCCTCCCAAACTCCAATTTCCATGGGACCTTCGTCCAAGCCAAAACTGTGACTTCCATAGGTCAAAATGGGGTAGAATGAGAAGCTCTACTACATGAAACTATCTATTTTCAAAAATATGCAAGTTTGGTAGATCAAAACCCATGGACAACCAAAAATACAACACTTAGATCTATAAGAAATGAGCCAAGGAAATCAAAAATGCTAAGTACTAAACTCTCTTAGAATCACGAGAGGAAGAATAATGAACCATAAAATATGGGTTCTCATGTGGAGCAAGATGTACTTGCCTACGGTTGGTAGGTGGAGGAAAATGAGGAAGAAGAAGAAGAGTAATGGTGAAGGAAAGTAATGAAGAGAGAGAGAGGGGTTGGGGGCTTTAAATGAAAAGGGGGTTGGGTGGAGTTGGTCGGGTGCATGATGAACCAACACAAATCCAAAAATAGACCAACCTAGGCCGGACCTAAAGCAAGGCTAAAGCAGAGAATAAAAACAGAAAGTAAAATGCAGAAAATAAAATTACAGGAAATTAATTGATCATGAAATTAAAGAAATTTAAATACAGAATAATATATGATAAATATTAAATAAATACATTCGAGCAGTACATGCATTTAAAATACGTATTCTGGGAACGGAAAGTGACAATTACAAAACCACCTGGGATGATGGAAAGTCACTCCATCTGTCTTCTGGCCTTCGACAGCGGAGTCTTCAAAAGAGATTGGATCCAAGCTTCGACCGTACGGACGAAGCTTCAAAACACACGAGCGTAGCCTCCCTTCACGCGGCACGCTCCTCCTGATTTGTCGTACCTGTAGAGAGAGCGAGGATCAGTACAATCAACATGTACTGACGAGTGGCTAATTAATTTCCAGGCTCTCATTTGGTTCAAGAATTTAGATAAAAATTTACACAACTTGCTTTTCGTGATCTTTCTAACCATCCTAGGTATTTTCATACGAAGCATAACCCAAGTAAGTTACACCAGAATTTCCCTCGGCAGAGCGCGCCGTGCAACATAAAACTTACCATCACCTTCCCTGTTAGTTGAATAACAATTTATATCAAGTGTTTGATGTGGAGGTCACTGGCATTACTAGCCATCTTGGACATAGCCTGGTAATATGGGACCCTTGTAACGCAAGTAGCGAGCTCCGATGCAAGTCCCCGTCTTACCGATTGCCTATTACCCAGCTCGGCTATAACCTGTTTCTTCCTAGGCCGAGTCGGTCCCGTGGCCCCGGGTTGCCGCTCGAAGAAACCATCGCCCTTGTCGACAAGTTGTTCATGACCTTGATAGGTTAACAAGGTATATTTGGGGTACCGTTGGGGCTTATTATGTAATCGATTCATTTACTTGGTTGTTTTGCAGGCCTAAAATAATTCTATCTCTTTTCTACACAACTCATCTTTTTTCTTCTCAAACATAGGACTTGTGTTTCTCAAGCGAATCATTCAATTTCATTACCATTATCCAAGTTTTCATTTTTGAAATAGAGGGTCGAGCTGAAGGAGGTTAGCCACTCACCTTGAGTATTTGCTTGAGGCGGGAGACTGGTTGGCCGCGCTAGACGTCGCATACGCGATTACCTGAAATCGCACAAGCAACCGATTAGAACACTGTATTAGGCAAAAAATTCGATAGAAAATGCGAGTTCGAAATGTAAGCCATGAAAACCATCGAAAACATTCACGAAAACGCATTCAGAAAACCAAAGCCAAAACCAACGCAAGCGGCGTGAAAAACAAAGCAACGGGAGGTCTCTTCCGACTCAGCCGCAGAGTCAATCCTCGAGGCGCTACCCGCAGAATATGGGACTTGGTTCCGAAGACGCCATTCCATAACGTGGAATGGATCTTAACTCAACCGTTCCCGTTCGATCGATTCGATCGATCCCGACCTATCGGTCCCGACCGAGTCGATAGCGACAGTGTTCCTTTCTCGCGTGCCCCGTGGACGGAGAACGGAGCACGATGTAGGGACGGGACACTACAACAACTCACATCCAAACTATGCAACTTACATGCCGACAACATAAGACTCGACGCCACATCTCGTGCCGAAGCACGTCGCCTACATTGCAACCAAATCTTATAGTGTTCTTCACGGAATAGCGAGAGAGACTGTTGGTAGGGGTGAAAGTAAGAGAGTAGAAACTATCCAAGATTAGGTGCACTTCACACCAAGGAGCTCCCGCCGTTCTCTTCCTCACTTTTCATAGTAATTTTACGGGGAAAAAAAGGAGCATGTCAAAAGTGGGGAAAAAAATGGGGAGGGACATGATGTGCAACCTTTGTCACTTCAACAAAAAATATTTTTACTTATACAACTTCTTCTTTTTTAACTAGGCCTCAGCCCATGTGGTCATGCGCAATTACATTTTCCATAGTGGTTTGATGGTATATATTTTTCTTTGTTTTTTTTGTTTGACAATAATATTTTTGTAACTATTTGTTTGGTTTATTTTTGTTCAAATAGTACATTAGACTTAGACTTAGTCCAGGATAACTTAAATTTCTGCTTTGGGGGTTGCTTATTTTTCAATTGTAATATAATAGGTTCGTTGTATAGGCTTGTAGCAACACTTGCGACAAATATTATTACATTTTGAATGGGGACGTTGCTAAAATATTTCTTACATTGAAATATTTTAACAAATGTTCCCATTTAAAATATAAAAATTAGCATATACTTCTACTATTTTAAAAACTAACAATGCCTTCATTCTTTTATAAATCAGCCAAAAGTTTGGTTAAATAGTGGGATATCCTAAAATTTTATTTGTTCCATATAGGGCTGCAAACGAGCCAAGCTTTTGTAAGCTTGAGCTTGGCTTGACTAGAATTAATCGAGCTCAAGCTCGAGCTTGATAAAAAAATTATTTTAGAACTTTGGCTTGGCTCGAGTTTGTTTATATTAAGCTTGAGCTTGGCTTGGTTTGAGCTCGAGCTTGGTGCAAGCTCGATTCAAGCTTGATAAACAAGCTCGTTAAGCTCAAAATCAAGCTCGTTAAGCTTGATTTCAAGCTCGCTCAACTTTATTTCAAACTCATGAAACTTGATTTCAAGCTTAACGAGCTCGATTTCAATTTAGTTATTTTTGAATTCAAGTAATATTAACAATTTATTTATAAAAAGTTAATTAAAAAAATTCTTTAATATCAATTATTAAGGGCATATGAATATATAATGCACAAATATATATATATATATATATATATATATATATATATATATATATATATATATATATATATATATATATATATAATTCAACAAAGAACAAACAAGCTTTTAAACAAGGTCCTAAATGAGCCAGCTCGCAAGCTCATAAACGAGCCAGCTCACGAACTCAAACGAGCCGAGTACTTTTAAGCTTGAGCTTTGTCACGCCCCAGTACCAAAATACGGAGACGGACTAGGCCAGCTACTCCATATGGGGTACGTAACGTCATACGGCGATCGTGGCTGTCGAGAGACTAGGGGGTACATGCTACAATCAAGTCTCCTATGGTCCCACAGAGTTCTATGTCTCAATCAATCAAATCACATCAGCAAATAAATGAACATTAAAGATAAAGCAGGAAGACGTCCCCGACGCTTCATCAAAATGATCATGAGAGACTAGCTTTATAATTTAGCTATCTCAGAGAGTCAGGAGTACAAAATCATACACAGCTGCAGTCTGTTTAATTACAATTATGTACTGACACAAAATATCGAGTAATCCGGCTAACAGATGCCGGTGGTCAAACGCCGCAAAAGTATAAGCAGGAGTGGTGGAGAAGAAACCCACTCGAGTCCCCGAACCGCCATGCTCCTAGTATGCACCATGGATGTCAGGGAGGAAGATAGTGTCCTCTGGCTCTGCTACGAGATCTGGCCAAACAAAACCAGCGGGGTCAGCCCCGAATAGCAAGTACCGCCAAAGGGGCACAAGAGTTAAGATTTAAAAATCCAGTTAAATAGAATGATTGATAATAGTAATACTTATGCTACTATTATAGGGTGGCGCAACATCCTCGAACCCATATGGCACCCTTACAACCAAACAAGGACAAAAGGTGCCGCATGGAGTCGGGACGTGTCGTACTCTATAACTTTCACATAAGTTAAAAAAAGGTATAAACAATAAAATCTCCTGATCGTGGCTTCGGTCGATAGCCTATCGCAGCACAATAACCAACCCAACAATCAGACAAGAACATGGGTTGGATCATGTACCGAGATAGACCATGTTCCTCAGTCATTCACAGAAGTAGCACATCACAACCAGAAATAGTCTTCCGTTCATAACTTCGGTCCACAGCCTATCATAGTACGATAACCAACCCAACAATCAAATAAGAACATGGGTTGGATCACGTACCATGACAGTCCGCTTCCCTCAGTTATTCACGGAAGGCAATATGATACAAGCAAGTCATTTTCACGGCCAATCAAGTCTACGAGTTTCTAGTGGGACGAGGTTATCCTCGCATCATGTTAATAGGAATCCTCAGATCGTATCTTTCCAGCAAGGCTAGCCAATCCAGGGGTTCGCGTAGACAGGTATGGTTGAGCACAGGTCCCTCGTAAGGCCACCTTGCTAAAACATATAATATATAGCAGGAATTAATCGGATACAGTCATCCACTCGTTGCAGATGACACAGTATCCGTGGAGACCAGCCGGCGCGTCAAGACAGTATCTCAAGGCGGCTGGTGTAACACGATCTCGGGATTTTGCCCTCCCCATGCATCTAGTATATTTAGTTGCCTAATTTAATCCTAGGTAAAATCTTGGACTTTCATGCTGTGGCCTGCATGATTATCCTCCTAAAGTCGTACTTTAGTACGAGTACCCCAAGGAAGATCTATGTCAATCAGTATGTCAACATGTTCTACCCTCCTTAGTGTAATGCATCATTGCAAATATGCCACGTGGAGTTACGAGTCATTTGTCGAGCATGAACAAGAACTGGAACATTCAGGTACATGTATCAGGTAGGAACACTTTGTTCTCCGGGGTCACATTAGTGCTCATATCATGCTCGGGACAAAAGGCGTAAGGATATAAAATGGGCATATAATATATATATAATAATAATAATAATAATAATAATAAGGTAACCAGATAGGGCACAAAAGTCCATGCGGCTCAAGGGGAGTGAGTCCATGCGGCTGGGTCAATACAGGTTCATGCGGCTGGGACTGCATGCTCATGCGGCTCAGGGAGCCCAAGGCGCATACGGCTGGAAAGGCGGGTTCATGCGAAAGAAGGGGTGTCAGCTTATGCGGCTGCGAAGGGAGCAATCGCCAGGCGGCCAGGGTTCAACATCATATGCGGCTATGATCAGACGAAGTCCTATGCGGCTGAGCATGGGCGATACATATGCGGCTGGATGATGGATGGGCCTTATGCGGCCCAAAACAGTAGCACATATGCGGCTGGGTGCAAAAGAACTCATGCGGCTGAAAGCTAGCCGCATGAAGTCCATGCGACTCAAGATAACAGGGGCTCATGCGGCTGAGTCTGAACAAGGCTATGCGGCTCAATTACTTGCCGCATGAAGATTCATGTGGTCAAGTACTCAAGCAAGTCTTATGTGGCTAGGAAGGACTTTCCATGCGGCTGAGCTCGAACGAGTCTCATGCGGCTGGAAAGGCCATGCGGCCAGAGACTTGTCGCATGGGGATTCATGCGGTCAAGTACTGCTCTTCTTCTCCACTTGTCCGAGAAGAGGAGCCAAGCAACCATGGCTTCCAAACTACACAAAACCTTCATCCGGAGCCCAAATCGGAACTCCCTTAGGTTAAAATAGGGTAGAACGAGATCCTCTACAACATGGAACCATCAAAACTAGGAAATAACAAGATTAAGTAGATCAAAATCCAAGAAATCCGAAAATAAAATAAACCTAGATCTACAAAAATCAAAGCTTCAAAATGGAAACTTCCAAGTTCTAAACTAGTCTAGGTTGAGGAGAAGAACATGTTTTGGTAAATAGTTTTGTAAGAAATCATTGACAAATTATGGATCCATCTCTTGAGCAAGTTGGTACTTGCCTTGGTTGATGGAGGAAATATTTGGTTGGTGGAGGAAATAAATGAGAGGAAGTAAATGAGAGGAGAGAGAATGAGATGAGTTATATATATAGATCTTGGACCCATGGGTTCATGATGAACCATTGGTGAACCAAGAATAGGTTACCCAAATGAGCCAAAACTGTAGGCCCAAATGCAGAAAATAAATTAGGAAATAATATTTTGTCGAATATTTTAGGAAATGCATGAAGAAAGACAGCATAATAAATATAGTATAAATACAAGGTAAATACAATTTGTCGGTATACGTATTAAAATACGTATTCCAGGATCGGGGAGTGACATCTCTACCCTTCTTAGAAAAATTCCGTCCTCGGAATTCCAGCCAAGACAGGATAGTGAAATCAGGGCAAGCAGGGCATAATCATATATAAGTTAACTATCATCGCAGTTATTATCATACATCACAAAGTGCAAAACAAGCAGGTACAGATAAGTATGGAATCGTGTCAATAAGGTGCAAAAATATACCTTATTAGTCAAACAAATGCGGATACCGAGATCTGATCTCGTCCTCGCGCTCCCAGGTTGACTCTCCCGGAGAGTGATGGTTCCAAGAAACACGGACAAGGCTTATCGTCCGATTCTTGAGTACCTTCTCTCGCCGGTCTAAAATAGACACGGGTTGTTCCTCGTAAGTTAGGTCGGTACCAACGACTAACTCAGAATGATCGAGGACATGATTCGGATCCGGGACATACCCACGTAATTGGGATGCATGAAACACATCATGTATACCGGTTAACGAAGGCGGAAGGGCAAGTCGATAAGCCACATCGCCTACCCGAGCGAGAATCTTAAAAGGACCAACGTATCTTGGACTAAGCTTTCCTCGGGTTCCAAATCTGATGATACCCCGAGTAGGCGAAATCCGCAGAAACACTTGGTCACCAACTCTGAACTCTAGGGGCCTACGATGCTGATCTGTCCAATGACGATGTCGGTCCTGTGCAACTCGAAGGCGCTCTCTGACCAACTTAACTATCTCCACAGTCTGCGTGATCATCTCTGGTCCCAACAACTTCCGTTCTCCGACGTCGTCCCATGCCAAAGGGGACCTGCACTTCCTTCCGTACAATGCTTCGAACGGGGCCATCTGAATGCTAGCCTGATAGCTGTTGTTATAGGAGAACTCCACTAGATGAAGGTGGTCCTCCCAAGATCCGCCAAAATCCAAGGTACATGCCCGTAGCATATCTTCTAACGTCTGAATGGTTCTTTCTGATTGCCCGTCGGTTTGTGGATGATAAGCAGTACTGAATCTTAACTTGGTTTCCAAACTTTGGTGTAAGCTCCGCCAAAAATAGGAAGTAAACCGCGTATCCCGATCTGATACTATACTAACTGGAACACCGTGCTGCCTTACTATCTGCTTCATGTATATTTCTGCTAACTGTTCAGTAGTCTGCCCAACTCAGAAGGAAAGAAAATGAGCGACCTTCGTGAGTCGATCTACTATTACCCAGACTGCATTCTTACCAGTCGGGGATCTAGGTAAACCGGTCATAAAGTCCATCGTGATGTGCTCCCATTTCCATTCTGGAATAGGAAGCGGCTGTAGCAACCCTGCTGGTCTCTGCTGCTCGGCTTTCACCTGCTGACATACCAGACACTTGGATACAAATCTCGCTATCTCTCTTTTCATGCCATTCCACCAAAAGTACTGCCTGATATCTCGATACATCTTCGTTCCTTCTGGATGAATAGAGTAAATAGAACTATGAGCTTCGGACATAACTTCTTGCCGAAGGTCTTCACTCGGTATACAGAGTCTGTTTCCAAACCTGAGCGTACCATCTTCATGAATCACTAACTCCTTTCTACGGCCTGATTCACACTCCGACCGCAACTTTTGAATCTGTGGATCTCCTGCTTGTGCTGCCCTTATCCTCTCTACTAAGGTTGACTGAATCTGCATACTGGTCATTCTTCCTATATCCCTTGGCAAAACTACTTTGATTCCCATACTCTGAAGGTCTTCTAAAATATGCTTCTGCGAGGTCAGGATAAAGGCACTGTCTCTCCTACTCAGTGCATCTGTAACTATATTCACCTTGCCTGGATGATACTGAAGATCTAAGTCAAAATCCTTTAGTAGTTCTAACCATCTTCTTTGTCTCATGTTCAAATCTCGCTGCGTGAACACGTATTTCAAACTCTTATGATCAGTATAGATCTCTACCCGATCCCCGTACAAATAATGCCTCCACAACTTGAGTGAAAACACCACAGCTGCTAACTCCAAATCGTGAGTCGGGTAATTCTTCTCATGGTCTCGAAGCTGCCGAGATGCATATGCTATCACCTTTCCGTGCTGCATCAATACACATCCAAGACTCTTTCCAGATGCGTCATAATATACTGTAAAGCCTCCCGCTCCTACCGGAAGCGTCAAGATCGGGGCTGAGATCAACCTCTTCTTCAATTCCTCAAATGATGCCTGACAGCTAGCTGACCAAACAAACTCTACGTCCTTGTGCGTCAAACGCGTTAAGGGCGCAGAGATCCTGGCAAAGTCCGCCATGAACCTTCTGTAGTAACCAGCTAACCCTAAGAAACTTCGTACTTCTGCAACCGTTCTCGGGACTGGCCAATGCTCTACGGCCTCAATCTTCTTCGGATCCACTGACACTCCTGTCCTAGAAATTACATGCCCCAGGAACGAAATGTGATCTAACCAGAATTCACACTTGTCGAGCTTCGCATAAAGTTGATGCTCCCTCAATGTCTGTAAGACAGTCCTAAGATGTTTTTCATGCTCCTCTTCACTGCTGGAATAGACAAGAATGTCGTCTATGAACACCACCACAAATTTATCCAAATAAGGCAGAAAGATGCGGTTCATTAAATCCATGAATACTGCGGGGGCGTTGGTTAGTCCAAAGGGCATTACTAAAAACTCATAATGCCCATATCTAGATTTGAATGCTGTCTTCGGTATGTCTTGCTCCCGGACTCTTACTTGATAGTATTCTGACCGAAGATCGATCTTGGAAAAGATGCTGGCCTTGTTCAACTGGTCAAACAGGTCATCAATCCTTGGTAGTGGGTACTTATTCTTCACTGTTACTGTATTCAGCTTGCGGTAGTCGATGCACATCCTCGTCGACCCATCCTTCTTGGGAACTAGAATCACTGGCGTGGCCCAGGGTAATTTACTGTCTCGGATGAATTCCTTAGACTTCAACTCTTCCTCATGTTGATACAACTTATCCTGTTCTGACGGCGACATTCTGTAAACTCTGTCTGCAATAGGCCTCGTTCCAGGGTTCAACTCAATGCTAAATTCTACCTCTCTGACTGGGGGTATCCCTGGGAGCTCATCAGGAAAGACGTCGAGAAAATCTTCGACCACTCTCGGAATCTGTCCTGGCTCTGACACTGCTGCTGAGATGACGCCTCCGGCCTGATTCTTCAAGGTTCGAGTAAAGATGAACTGCTCCATCCCAGGAACGCTGAATATGACCCTTCCTCCTCTACAATCAATTGACGCATGACTGTCTCTCAACCAGTCAATGCCAAGAACGACATCAAAATTCCCCATAGGGAATTCAATCAATAATGCGGGCAGTAAATGCCCACACACCTCCACCGGACATGAAAAGCGCACTCTGCTAACTTCTACGAGCCTATTGCGGGTGAGTATATCTATCCTCTCCGGCAATGCCTCAAACTCTAATCCAATCCGTGTAGCATATTGTGCAGAGATAAATGAATGAGTAGCGCCTGAATCAAATAATGCTACAGCGGGAAATGAGGTGACGATAATTTTACCTGCCACCACGTCACTAGACGCTAGAGCCTCTCCCAAGGTCAATGTGAGAGCCTGGCCCCGCGGAGCCCCTTGTTGCGGCCTTCCTCGACCATGCTGTTGCTGCCTCTGAGGGCCTTCGGCTTCCTATGCCTGGCGGAACATCTGAGCCTGCGTTGGTAGACGCTGGGCTAGGGGCCTTACTGCTAATACTGGCCCTCCACTCGGGGTTGCCACCGGAGCTGGCAATGCTGGAAACTGCTGAGCTGGCCCTCCTGGCCTCTGCATCATAGGACAAGTGGAAATACGGTGGTCTGAACTACCACACCTCAAGCATAAGTCATTCGCTGACCGGCACACCTCCCTCGTGTGCCCTGCCTTCCCACAGAATGTACAGCCCTGGGGTGCTCCCTGACGCTGTTGCTGGTTTCTCGGCTGCTGATGCCGAACTGGCGCTGTATTAGTTGACACGGTCGTCCTCTACGGCGCTCCTGCATCATGAATACGTACACCGGGTGCTGGTGCCGATGTTCGCTGCATTGCTCCTCCTCCAACCTGGGAATGAGATCTCTTCTGACCTCCTGCCCTCGATGCCAACCTCTGCTGGGTAAGCTCATGCCTCCGGGCTGCCGTCAAGACAGCGTCAAACGTCTGGTAGTCGTGTCCCTCCACAAGCTGTAGTAGTTCTAAATGGAGTCCCTGCTGGAACATCATAGCTTTCTCTGGCTCCGTTGCCACCATTGCTGGTGCGAAATGGCACAATCTGCAGAACTCTGCTGCATACCCATCTACGGTCTTGCCTGCTTGTTTGAGACTGATGAACTTCTGCTGGAGCTCATATCGAGCTACTACGCCAAAATACTTGGCCTTGAATCTGTCACTGAAGGTGGTCCAACGAACAGGGCGTCTTGTACCAACTTCTTCTGATGCCCACCAGTCGCGGGCAAGATCCTGAAGTACCAGTTTGACCTGATCAACCTTCTCATCATCTGGAACCTTGGCTGCTACAAGAATGGCTTCGATGTCTTGAATCTATGCATCCGCAGTGATGGCATCCTCCGTGCCATCAAAATACCTCGGGTTCAAGCGACGAAACCTTCCTGATGCTCCCGAGTCAGCCCCGACACTCCTCTCAAGAGCTAACTGAATCCCTTGGTTCAGCAACACGTTCTGCTCCTGCTGCCGAGTCTGTTGCTGTTGGTTAGTGACAAGAAACCCCCGGATGATCTCCAGGAGTGCTACGGCGTCTGGTACTGCCGTCGCTGCTGGTGCTGCAGGAGTTTCAATAACCTGCGGCTGCACTGCCTCTGGTTCCATTTCTGCTCGTGCCTGTACTGGAGAAGGTTCTCTCCCCTGTTGCTGCCCAGTCGAGCCATGCTCTTGCTGCTCTTCCTCATGGGCCTCTCCCGCTACTGAGAATGAAGCACCCCTATAGAGAAGAATATAAGATTATCAAGTCCGGACGAGGAAGATTTCGAGGATGCAAGTCAGGTTAGAGATCGAGGCAAGGACAGAGAATTCGAAACAGAATTTCAAGGGGAACAAGTTTTGATTGAGACTCCTAATAATTCGCAATACCCCACAAGTCTGAAAATCAGACCTGCATGGACCACCACTAAAACCTTGTCACGCCCCAGTACCAAAATACGGAGACGGACTAGGCCAGCTACTCCATATGAGGTACGTAACGTCATACGGCGATCGTGGCTGTCGAGAGACTAGGGGGTACATGCTACAATCAAGTCTCCTATGGTCCCACAAAGTTCTATGTCTCAATCAATCAAATCACATCAGCAAATAAATGAACATTAAAGATAAAGCAGTAAGGCGTCCCCGACGCTTCATCAAAATGAACATGAGAGACTAGCTTTATAATTTAGCTATCTCAGAGAGTCAGGAGTACAAAATCATACATAGCTGCAGTCTGTTTAATTACAATTATGTACTGACACAAAATATCGAGTAATCCGGCTAACAGATGCCGGTGGCCAAACGCCGCAAAAGTATAAGCAGGAGTGGTGGAGAAGAAACCCACTCGAGTCCCCGAACCGCCATGCTCCTAGTATACACCATGGATGTCAGGGAGGAAGATAGTGTCCTCTGGCTCTGCTACGAGATCTGGCCAAACAAAACCAGCGGGGTCAGCCCCGAATAGCAAGTACCGCCAAAGGGGCACAAGAGTTAAGATTTAAAAATCCAGTTAAATAGAATGATTGATAATAGTAATACTTATGCTACTATTATAGGGTGGCGCAACATCCTCGAACCCATATGGCACCCTTACAACCAAATAAGGACAAAAGGTGCCGCATGGAGTCGGGACGTGTCGTACTCTATAACTTTCACATAAGTTAAAAAAGGTATAAACAATAAAATCTCCTGATCGTGGCTTCGGTCGATAGCCTATCGCAGCACAATAACCAACCCAACAATCAGACAAGAACATGGGTTGGATCATGTACCGAGATAGACCATGTTCCTCAGTCATTCACAGAAGTAGCACATCACAACCAGAAATAGTCTTCCGTTCATAACTTCGGTCCACAGCCTATCATAGTACGATAACCAACCCAACAATCAAACAAGAACATGGGTTGGATCACGTACCATGACAGTCCGCTTTCCTCAGTTATTCACGGAAGGCAATAGGATACAAGCAAGTCATTTTCACGGCCAATCAAGTCTACGAGTTTCTAGTGGGACGAGGTTATCCTCGCATCATGTTAATAGGAATCCTCAGATCGTATCTTTCCAGCAAGGCTAGCCAACCCAGGGGTTCGCGTAGACAGGTATGGTTGAGCACAGGTCCCTCGTAAGGCCACCTTGCTAAAACATATAATATATAGCAGGAATTAATCGGATACAGTCATCCACTCGTTGCAGATGACACAGTATCCGTGGAGACCAGCCGGCGCGTCAAGACAGTATCTCAAGGCGGCTGGTGTAACACGATCTCGGGATTTTGCCCTCCCCATGCATCTAGTATATTTAGTTGCCTAATTTAACCCTAGGTAAAATCTTGGACTTTCATGCTGTGGCCTGCATGATTATCCTCCTAAAGTCGTACTTTAGTATGAGTACCCCAGGAGGATCTATGTCAATCAGTATGTCAACATGTTCTACCCTCCTTAGTGTAATGCATCATTACAAATACGCCACGTGGAGTTACGAGTCATTTGTCGAGCATGAACAAGAACTGGGACATTCAGGTACATGTATCAGGTAGGAACATTTTGTTCTCCGGGGTCACATTAGTGCTCATATCATGCTCGGGACAAAAGGCGTAAGGATATAAAATGGGCATATAATATATATATATATATATATATATATATATATATAATAATAATAATAAGGTAACCAGATAGGGCACAAAAGTCCATGCGGCTCAAGGGGAGTGAGTCCATGCGGCTGGGTCAATACAGGTTCATGCGGCTGGGACTGCACGCTCATGCGGCTCAGGGAGCCCAAGGCGCATGCGGCTGGAAAGGCGGGTTCATGCGGACGAAGGGGTGTCAGCTTATGCGGCTGCGAAGGGAGCAATCGCCAGGCGGCCGGGGTTCAACATCATATGCGGCTATGATCAGACGAAGTCCTATGCGGCTGAGCATGGGCGATACATATGCGGCTGGATGATGGATGGGCCTTATGCGGCCCAAAACAGTAGCGCATATGCGACTGGGTGCAAAAGAACTCATGCGGCTGAAAGCTAGCCGCATGAAGTCCATGCGACTCAAGATAACAGGGGCTCATGCGGCTGAGTCTGAACAAGGCTATGCGGCTCAATTACTTGCCGCATGAAGATTCATGCGGTCAAGTACTCAAGCAAGTCTTATGCGGCTAGGAAGGACTTTCCATGCGGCTGAGCTCGAACGAGTCTCATGCGGCTGGAAAGGCCATGCGGCCAGAGACTTGCCGCATGAGAATTCATACGGTCAAGTACTGCTCTTCTTCTCCACTTGTCCGAGAAGAGGAGCCAAGCAACCATGGCTTCCAAACTACACAAAACCTTCATCCGGAGCCCAAATCGGAACTCCCTTAGGTCAAAATAGGGTAGAACGAGATCCTCTACAACATGAAACCATCAAAACTAGGAAATAACAAGATTAAGTAGATCAAAATCCAAGAAATCCGAAAATAAAATAAACCTAGATCTACAAAAATCAAAGCTTCAAAATGGAAACTTCCAAGTTCTAAACTAGTCTAGGTTGAGGAGAAGAACATGTTTTGGCAAATAGTTTTGTAAGAAATCATTGACAAATTATGGATCCATCTCTTGAGCAAGTTGGTACTTGCCTTGGTTGATGGAGAAAATATTTGGTTGGTGGAGGAAATAAATGAGAGGAAGTAAATGAGAGGAGAGAGAATGAGATGAGTTATATATATAGATCTTGGACCCATGGGTTCATGATGAACCATTGGTGAACCAAGAATAGGTTACCCAAATGAGCCAAAACTGTAGGCCCAAATGCAGAAAATAAATTAGGAAATAATATTTTGTCGAATATTTTGGGAAATGCATGAAGAAAGATAGCATAATAAATATAGTATAAATACAAGGTAAATACAATTTATCGGTATACGTATTAAAATACGTATTCCAGGATCGGGGAGTGACAAGCTTGGCTCATTTATTAAACGAGCTCGAAAATGAAGTTTGAGCTCAGCTTGTTTAGTAAATGAACCAAGCTCCAACGAGCTTTTATCGAGCCGAGCTTCGAGCAGCTTACGAACGGCTTGGCTCATTTGCAGCCTTAGTTCCATATAAAAAAATGAGGACATTTGCTAGTTTTTAAAAAAAGTTGAAGGTATATGTTAATTCATAAATTTTAAATGAAGATATTTGCTAAAGTATACCTTACATTTTTTTATATTTTTACATGAACATTGCATTAATCGTGATTGGTACCAAAGTAACCAAACTATCAATCTTGCATTAATCGTACTAGCGGGACGGCTGAGCTTTAGAACAACAGGGAACAAGAGGGCTAGTAGAAGATGCTGCTTTTTCCAAATGAGGAAACTCAAAAAGCCTTCACAAGAGAAAAACAAGGTCCCCAAAACTCCCGAACTGTGCGCTCTTTACTTAGGGGGCGTTTGGTATGCGGAATACTATATAGCCGGAAATTCTATATTTCCGAGAATCAAATTTTAAGGAATTAAATTTTCTGAAAAATTACATTTCCATGCTTGGTGACAATATAAATATTCCCGGAAAAAAAAATAAAAAATAATAATAACGAAAAAAATGAACAAATATAAAAAAAACGGGTAAAAACGAAAAAAAAATCGGTAAAAACGAAAAAATGGTAAAAACGACAAGAAATCGGTAAAAACGGCAAAATAAGAAAAAACGACAAAAACAATGAAAAACGACGAAAAATCGGTTAAAACGACTAAAATGACCAAAAACGACAAAAAATGTATAAACGATAAAAAATAACAAAAAAAGGGTAAAAACGACAAAATAACCAAAACACGACAAAAACGACATAAAATCGGTAAAAACGACAAAAAAAACCAAAATGCGGCAAAAAACGACAAAAAACAAAAAGAATCGGTTAAAACGACAAAAATGACAAAAAAATCGGTTAAAAACGACAAAAAATCGGTTAAAAACAACAAAAAATTGGTTAAAACGACAAAAAAAAATCAAAAAGCGACAAAAACGAAAAATAATCGATAAAAATGACAAAAAAGGACACAAAATCGGTTAAAACGACAAAAAATAACCAAAAAGCGAAAAAAAGACAAAATCGGTAAAAGCAACAAAAATGACAAAAAAGACAAAAAATCAGTAAAAATGACAAAAAAAGCGACAAAAAACCGACTAAAAATCGGTAAAAATAACAAAAAAAGCTAAAAAACGACAAAAAATTGCTTAAAACGACAAAAATTGACAAAAAAAGCGACAAAAATGACAAAAAGCGATAAAAACGACAAAAAATAATCAAAAAGTGACAAAAAGACAAAAAAATGGGTAAAAACGGCAAAAAATTGCTTAAAACGACAAAAAATTGGTAAAAACGACAAAAATAATTAAAAAGCGATTAAAAACGACAAAAAATAATCCAAAAATGACAAAAAAGACAAAAAATGACGACAAAAAATTGCTTAAAACGACAAAATTGGTAAAAACGACAAAAAATGACAAAAAAAGCGATAAAAACGACAAAAAAAGAAAAAAATGTTCAAAACTAATCAAAATTGATCAAAAAAGAAGAAAAAAATTTAGACAATTTTTTTTTGCGCGGGCAAAAAAAAAAATACACACCTATTCTCAAGGGATAGAATTCTCATGTTTTGTGGATAAACTATTTACCCGGGTATTTATAATTTCCGGGAATAAATTTTTTATAAGCCAAACAAACGTGGTAATAGATTCTCATCTTAAATTTTCCCGGGAATAAAAAATAAATACCGCGTACCAAAAGCCCCCTAAGGGGCTGTTTAGTTTGAGAATTTAGACAGTGAAGTAGGACACTTTTCAGAATTTAGATCAAAGGGAGATCATTTTAAGTAGGATTATTTAGTAACATGTCTCATATAATAGTAGATATTATCTATTGGATTTCGAAAATGACTGACGTTAGGATTTGGATTTCCAAATCACTGTTTATGTAGATAAATGAACAGTGATTTAGAGACTTAAACTCTAACGTCGACCATTTTCGAAATCCAAACCCTAATTTTAACTAGTATACGAGACCCTATTACTAAATAACGCTCTTAAATATTTGGTTGGTCTAGAGAAGAATAAAAAAAAGTCTATTAAATAACATGAATAGTAAATTATGTCTTCATCTACTTTTTTATTTTGATGTCCTTAAAGTATCCATAGTGTGGGAGAAGTGTTATATTTTGATTTTAACCATATTTGGTAGCACTTGAAGGCTGCAGTGAGCCCTTATCTATACTTGAAAATTGCTAGAAAGTTGAGAAATACTACATATTTGAAGCGGGTTATAGTTCCTCTATATTAATTCATGGGCCCACCAGAATTATCTGTTCATATCAAACATGAAAGAGAAATAAAGAGAGAAAAAAATCTTACCAAGCAGAAGCAGGTAAGAAAAATAAAGAGAAAAAGAGAAAGTTAATTTAGAGTATTTATTTGGAGTGTATCATTGTGTACCAATATCAAGTATACACTCCAAAAGTAAAATTTAAATAATGGAGTATGTGTTTGGAGTGTCTCCACTATGGATGTTGTTATTTCTTAGGTCTCGTTTGGTTCGTGAAATCATGATGTTGAGAAAGAAAAATTATTACTTTTCCGTTTGGATGCCAAAGGAATTAAGGAGGAAAAAGAAAATTAGGAAAAAAAATTATTTCATCCATCCAAGCGACGATTCACTTTCCCACCCTTTAAGTATTCAATTTTTCTTCTAAATTTTTTGGCATTTTCAACCACCAGAAAGAAAATTTGTGTAATTTTTCAAAGGAAAAAATATATCAAGGAACTGATCGTCTTTCCTTTCCGCGAATCAAACGAGGGCTTAGAGTGAATTGGACTTGTATGAAGTGAAAAATCTTTTAGTACTGAAGTGAAAAATCTTATCATTAAAAGAGAAACTCATCTAATACCAAAAGAAAAAAGAAAAAAAAAAAAAAAGAGAAAGGAACTTTACCACTCCACAAGTACAAAAGGTGTGGAGTGGTAAAAGATTTTTTTCTTTCTTTTATATCTTTCAAATCACTTCAACAACTATCCAAATACCAAATTTTCAAAATTTTCACTTCTAATATCTATTTTTTTAAAACATCCAACAAAAGAAGAAATTGAAAAAGTAATGCATATGCATAAATTGGACATTATTTTTAGGCTTAATTGCTAATTGCTACCCTCAACTATCACACTTTTTCAAGTTGATACCCTAAACTTTTTTTCGTAACTGATTGATACCTCAACTATTTTTTTTTTCAACTTAATACCTAACATTTTAAAAAATCCCAAAATGCCCTTATCCCTTCCCTCCCTCCACCCCCTCCTCCACTCCAGCCACCCCCCCTGCTAGCTCCGGCCGGACCCCCCCCTCCTCGCTTTCGGCCAACCGCCCCCCCCCCCCCCTCCTCGCTTCCGGCCAACCCCTGCCCCGCCTCCCGCACCGCACCCCCCTTCCCAGCCCCCCCTCCTCCCGCTGCCGAGCCCTAGGGGAGAGGCGGGAGCGGGCGGACGGCCAGAGCGAGAGGGGGGGGGGGAGGGGGTGGCCTGAAGCGAGCAGGTGGGGGGTGGGGGGGAGCTGCGGCCGGAGCAAGCAGAGGGGGGCGCGAAGCTAGCAGGGGGGAGGGGGGTTAGGAATAGGGGCATTTTTGTCCAAAATAATATCCGGGTATCAAGTTGTTACGAAAAAAAATTTAGGGTACCAAGTTGAAAAACGATAATAGTTGAGGGTATCAAGTAGCAATTAAGCCTTATTTTTACTTCCACATATACTTCGTAGAACACGTCTCTATGATTGCTAACCTTAGTCCAAACAAGAGAATGAGCAAATTTCCACGAGACCCATCCCCCAATGACTTTAGGACACAGACATGGCTGAAAAGAGAACTTCCTTTATACAAATATTCCAACAGTGAACAAGTAGAAAACAAAAAAAAGAGAGAGGGGGAGATGCCATTGAAGTTGATGTGCATTGCCAAAAGTGTGAGGCTTTTATGACTGATCACTGCCACCCCTCACTCCTTTAGGAACCTTGGTTTTGTGGGGAGGTGCAGGAATTTCTTTTGCCATGTCACAAGATAGTTTCAAGAAAGTTCCGCAGCATCGGTGGAACAACTTTGCCATGTCAGAAGATAGTTTCAAGAAAGTTCAGCAGCATCAAATTCAGAGATTATTCAGACTTATAATGCATCTTAATCCTCCTTTATCATACACTGAAAGTCTCGAGGAGTTCTTTTCATCTTTGTGCCATCAATTGGTAGAGAATCAAGATGTACGTTGAATCCGATCAAGGCCGGCCCAGAGGGTTGGGTTGTCCTATCATGGAGCTAATTTTGGTTGTCTCTGGAGGGTTGTCCAAGTCCCAAGATTTGTCCGACTTACCCCAGGGTCGACCCTGAATCTGACTCACTGAATAATTTCTCCTAACTGAGTTCATGTTTAGATTCATAAACACAATCATAAGATTAAACGTCGCGTTAACGATGGAAGTATGCACATCCTCTGTTAGGGACCTTGTGGCCCTGAGTGAAGCTTGCTTTGTGTGATCCCTGCACGAGTGGTAGCTAGCCACAAGAGGGTGTAGAGATGGGCCTAAAAGGAAAAGGGAAAAGGGAAAAGAAAAAGGAAAAGGAAAATCTAGTTGTTTGGATTCTCCCAACCTCTTTTATTTCGCTTGGATGGATGAGGTTGGAAGTGCATTATTAGCTTCCCTACACGTGGTTTGTTGTGCAAACACTCGAAAGCGACATAAACAATAACCTTAGTGACAGACGAGAGAGAACCTTAGCGACGAGGAAATAGTATGACATAATAATTTTGAACAATAGCAACCATGTAAGGACATAATATTTAACGTGATTCGGTCGAATTCGTCCTACTCCACGGGACAAAAGAAAAAAAAAATAACTTTATTGAATCAACAAAAAAAGAAAAACCTTACAATGATTACACGCAAATCTTAATGCAAAGATTTGTCCTTGCGAGATCTCCAACAAGCTCTTCTTCAACTTCTTTACATTCCCTCTCCAATAACTTTTCTTTTCTTTTCTTACAAAGCTTCCTTAAACTTCAAGCCTCGATCCTTCTTTTCTTTCAAGCCACAAGTCAGCCATCCGTAGGGCATGGATAAACCCTTATAAAGGGCCCCTAATTTAGTTCTGAATTACTAGTAATCTTGACCGTCGAAATAGTATTCTTTTAATCTAAACCGCAAACAAAATGAACCAATCTCGATCCTATCAGTATAAGACCCCTGAAACTTTCTGGAAATTTTGGTACGCTTACCAGCAGTATATTGCAAGTATTCTGTTTGATCCTCTTTCGGACTGTACATAGTCCTATATCGATGTTTCAACTTCTTTTGGACTGAGTCCATGGGGTTGGAGCCTGATGGTTGCAACATGGGACCCCGACACGGAAGGTACGGATTCGAATCCCCTCTAGGGAGTTGGTCTCCTACCCGTACCCGTGGGAAGGACATCTCAGGAAAAAAAAAAAAAAAAAAAACTTCTTTCATACTTCTCCGATCATCCCGACGATGACAACGATCTCGTCATCATAGCACTCTATACTTGAACACGGGCATAGACAACATGGTCTTCACATATAGGAAGAGACTACCATGAGATATCCAGGTCAGATCCAAGCCAAAAGTCCAGCCACCAGCTTTCATGGCACGTAATCTATAGTTTGGACTTCATGAAGGACTATTATTAGGGCTTACACACAGCACACTTCCTTTACAAATTTCGGTAACTGTTAAATTAATACTTTCTTATGAGAGAACGTGTACATCCACATCATTTAAGGAGGAAAAAAAATTACTAACCCAGCCAATCAGCACTAAACTATAATCTTACTTTCATAAGTGCTTCAGAATTGATATATAGGAGCTCTCGAGGATGAGGCATCTCCAGTGATGAGCATTCACAGATGATACAAATTCAAAGAAATACAAGAAACAAACTGCACACAGCTCTGACAGGTGAAGCTCAGTTGTGAAGATGAGTTGTAAAATCAGGAAACGATGATCTTTTTTTCCCCATTGTTGCGTGTAATTTGAGTTCTTGTAGCCAGAAAATGCTAAGTAAATCATGAATATGACGTGGGTGACCCACGACGAAGCAAGGCATCAAGCACTTGACAGATCAATCTTCATGCTCGTCTTCATCTTCAGAATCTACAGAATTCATGAAAGTATAGAAAGCTCAGATTTGATGGGAAAAGAACTTAAAAACTCGAAACTTGTCAGTGTTAGCATATCAAAAATCCTTTCATAGAACCAATAATTTCAACTATGCATGACGCTAACATAACAATAGCACATACCAGATCGAACATCGTCCCCAACATGGCCTCTCGCCTGGACTTGTTTTACAAGCATCCGGTACATCAAGACCCACCAATAAATGTGAAGCACAAGCAATGAGAATAACAATGTATTGAACACATAATAGTATATGGGTCCTTCAACCTTGTGCTTTTCCTTGTCCAAGGTCAACAGAACTTCATAACTGGCAAAATGAGGCAAAAGGGAAATAGTGTTAAATGCGTAGGTAAATCCTTTCTGATAGAGCTAGTTGGTTGAAAACATACAAATTCAAAAACTAATGTAGAAAGGGCTTGTCTATAACTCTCACTTAAATACCACAAATGCTGAAAAAGGGATATATCTTCTATTAATTTACAAGTTCATAATCCATTTCTTAGTACATGATTTTACAGTAGAGTATTTATATTCTTCTCCAAGAGCCATCTCAAAAGTATGAGGAGTATTTCTAAATGAATGAGCGAACATCATAAAAATGCCTTTCTGATAAATTTGAAAAGGATATGTAATGTATATGTTCTATGCCCCAATTTTTTCTAGGCACTTCTAAATATAAGTCTACACCTCTACCAGTGAGGTGAAGTTTAATCCACCTTATCTGCATCTCTCACAGAAACACCTTGTTTGTTAGAGATCAAGATATTGTATTGCAAGATCGAAGGAAACTCACAAAGATTAACAGGAATACTTTTTTATGCCAGCACCAGATATCTGTTCATCTCTCTCCAGTTGATCTCAAAATTCACTAATTCTTAATTTAAAAGAAACCCTTATCAGTGAAACACGATTCTCAAAGAGAAACAAACACAACATAGAAGATTCTGCGAGTTAATGGATTTCAGCCTTGCTGAAAATTCTTGTTTCAGGAGCCGAAGGTTACGTTTGGTCCGCGGAATTGGAGCCTTGGCAAAGGAAAGTGATTCCTTTTCTTTGTTTGGAAGCCAAAGGAAATGAGGACGAAAGGAATTTGACTCCCAAGAGGAAGGGAAATTGGGGGTGGGGGGTGAATGGTTCCTCCCACCAACCCAATGATTCATTTTCCCCTCTAAGGATTCACTTTCTCTCCTAATTTTCTTGGCTTTTCCAAACACCGGAAAGGAAATTGATTGGAATTGCAATTTCCCAAAGGAAAGGAAATATCAAACAATCAATTTCCTTTTCTTTTCTTTTCTTTTCTTTCCTTTCCGCGAACTAATCGAAAGTGTAAAGAATCTGATTATACAGGTTGCACGACAAATTTAAATAAGAGTTACATGGATTTACATGACCTGACAAGACCAACAAAGAACTGACAACTTGTGAAGCTAGACATACTCGTAAACCTACCAATTGCCAGATCAAGATGAAGTCAACATAAATCTGTTATCAACTCTTTAAAAGTACAAATTTGTTAAACTTAATACAGTAGAAAACAAATATCAATATAGTATCCGTATTTATATCGTAATCGTTATTAGAAAACAAATACATATATGGAAATACCCATATCCGATCCGTATCTGCTCCGAATGCACCACTAGGCCCATGTCATCAAAAACCGCAAATAGATCCTCCAGATACCTATTTGCCACTAGATCATCAAATTCCATTTTTTAGGCCCTCAAAACTGCTCTTGATGATGTTTTGTCATTCTTGGTATAATCTTAATTGCTGATTTGAGCGTATTTTTGTTATCTTTCCAACATAGTCATTAGCAGTGATTGAGTTTTCGTTTTCAGGAAAATTGTCATTTTCAGAAATCTAATAATTATGTGTTTTACACTTTTTTAGCAATCGACAATCTATATAATGACCCCTTCATTATTGTATTAGAGGAGTTGAATGAAATTAAAAAAAAATGACTAAAAAAGAATAGACACCAGTGCCCGCTATTCCATCCTCCCTCTTTTCCCTTCCTTTCCCTTGCGTTGAAACCCCTAACCTACTGGACCTAGGTCTGCACTATGTAGTTTCTTGCATCAACTTCAAAGGATGAGTTGCATTGGAATTGAGAAAACCCCATGGAGTTCATAAATTGCATAAACGGAGTAAAAATATTGCCTGTGGTGTGGCGACGTATAGGAGTGTCTTATCTCCTTCCGGGTGAAATTGTCCCGAATTTTAGCTAAATATCTGTATACGAATTGACCTGACCGATATATGATCTGTAGGGTTCAAAAGTATAGCTTATAAGCCCGTGTGTAAGGATTTGAGTTTCACTCTGATCACTTGCATAATCTTATATCCTACCCTACTTTAATCATTCTGGCCGTGCATCTAGCAATACCATATGTTGAGGCAGAGAGGAAATAGAGAGCTGATAGAATCACAATCAACAGGAGAATAGCAAGAATAGTGTATTTTAATATAATTTTTTTCCGGGGGGGGTCCCTTTCATGCGCTAGTTCATGCGAGAAATTAATATTTAGTGCTCAAACATTTCTCCAGTATTAGTCTGAGTGGAATAGGTAAGGGGAATAGGTAGAAACATTACAAATATAAAGTAAAATCCTAGCATCACCAATTGCCATTCGTTGGTTATTAAGGGCATCCCGAAAACATCCAGGTCGAAATATAGCTTTCAAAAGTTCCGAATTAGTAGAAGATGTTGCAAAGGAGGTGACATAAGCATATTTAGAATCCTTATCCTATCATCTTGAAAAAGATATATGGATTTCCCACTGGAACAGAAACATAGATATATAAATAATCTGCCACAAAAAAAAAAACTTTCTATTATGTTAACAACCTCCTTTAGTGCATTTGCATCTGGCATCACTGACATCAACATCAGGCTATGGGAGTGTACGCTCATTACCAGAATGCTCCACAAAGAAATTTTCAAGATCTTATAACCAGTTGCTGACCTTACATTATTAGGGTCCAACAAGTTGGTGCCAAATTCCTAGCAAACCCTCAACCTCAACAAGTTGGTGAAATCCTATCTAAGAAGGCTAGAAGGGAAACAAAAAAAGACGAGCCATAAACCTTGAAATCCACCAATGGGTATATGGGCCTACCTTTCTGTTGTGAATCGACTCAATCGATTCACAAAAGAAAGCAAATAAAACAAAGAACAAGAGGAATAGAAACAGAATGATCTTTAATATAGGAAAAGAACAAAACTCCCAACTTTGATTGAACGGAACAAAGTAATAAAATCCTTCTTGATGACACTTGAGAGAGTTTTCCCAATCCAAGCATAAAAGTAATGACGGCTAGCCCTGACTATAAATAGAAAAGAAAAGCAAACCCTAGGAGGGTTATTGTGGTGAAAGACCACAATACCCATTTATGCCTAAATAACTGAAAGGCCTAAAAAGTGGGCCAGCATCAATACCGTCCCCTAAAAGAGCCACCTTGTCCTCAAGGTGGAAATCTGGGAACTGCGCCTATTGCTATAGCGGCCTCTTCCTCCGTCGGATCCTCCTCCTCCTCCTCCTCTTCCTCCGTGGTGGTCGTCGTGGGGGTAGATCCCCTCTCTGGAAGTTGGCGGGATCTGCCGTTTCTCCAAAGAAATTGCTGCCTCCGGTGTTCCTCGCCCCTCCTGGCGGCTCCGTCCCTCCCGTCCGAGCCGGAACTCCAGCTAAGCCCCTTCCCGAACCCGTGAACCTGTCACCGTAGTTCGAGGTCATCGTCCGACCCCCATAGGGGGCCCCAAGCCCTAGGGCCTCTCCCGGTTGTGGCGCCGGTCCGTCGGGACCGAAATGGTCGGCGGCGTCCGGCCACAGCCGCTCGCCGGCGGCTCCCCTGGCGCCGGCCGGCCCCGGGTGGCGGTCGGGGGCCGGCCAGCGGCCGCCCACAGCAGCCGCGGCCCCGCCTGGGCTCGCGCGGCCTGCTGTGGCGCTCCCGCGGCCCTCGGCTGCTGTCCGGCGGTGATCGCCGGCCGCCAGAGCCCAGCCCGGAGGTGCGGCGGCGACGGCGGTTGCGGGGCAGCGGCCACCGGCCGGTCCTTCCTCCTCCTCGGTCGCCTCCCCCTCCACAGGAGCAAACCCTAGTTGATCGACTAGGGTTTGGGTTGTTACCGCCTCCGCTTCCTCGCCGTTGATCTTCTTCGAGATGTTTTGTAAGAGCGTCATTATAGCCGTCGTCTCCTTCCGCATTTCCCGCATCTCCGTGCGGATTTCCAGGTTCGTGGATGCTTGATCCTTAACGGCGGCTTCCATGGATTTCTTCAAGCTATCGATCTCGGCGGTGAAGTCCTCCCGAAGACCTCGGATCTTCTCGTCGATTGAGGCTCTCGTCCCGTCTGCCATGGCTCGTAGAGGGCTCTGATACCAATTGTTGTGAATCGACTCAATCGATTCACAAAAGAAAGCAAATAAAACAAAGAACAAGAGGAATAGAAACAGAATGATCTTTAATATAGGAAAAGAACAAAACTCCCAACTTTGATTGAACGGAACAAAGTAATAAACTCCTTCTTGATGACACTTGAGAGAGTTTTCCCAATCCAAGCATAAAAGTAATGACGGCTAGCCCTGACTATAAATAGAAAAGAAAAGCAAACCCTAGGAGGGTTATTGTGGTGAAAGACCACAATACCCATTTATGCCTAAATAACTGAAAGGCCTAAAAGTGGGCCCGCATCACTTTCCTGTCATGCAATTTAAGCTCCATGAAAATGGAGGAGCTACCCTCCAACTTTACCCAAAATAGGAAAGTATCTAGGAGAAGAGAGAAGATACTAAAATTTGATATAAAGCCAAAGAGCTAAAAGGAACAATATTACTATGAGCGGCGACGAATTTAGATTTTGAGATTTTTAGACTAAGCCATCAATAGTGATTTTCTCTTACGGTGTCAATATGTTTACTCTCAAAAATGAGCAGTACTTGTTTATTATAATACTGCATATGTATGTTTATGCTGCAAATGAACATATTTATTCATAGAAGAAAAGAAAAAAATGAAAAATATGCAAGAGCAAACAGCAATAGTTAAAAAGCTTCAAGTGCAGACAATATACAGACTTTGCAGAAAACTAATAATCAGAAATTTCAAGCACAATTAGATTCTGAAGTGAATATTGATCTTATTTACTTAGAGCATGAGCATATACATAATCTTCGTGTAGACTTTATATACGCAAACCAACACCTGATAGGACCAAATCATACTGAGTGTATTAGGTATGCTTCTTTCTCGACTTTATAAAGTAAACCAACACCTAATAGCACTAACTCATACTTGTGTATTTGGTTTGCTTCTTTCTTCACATGGAGGAGGGGGTATTTGGGTGGGGGAGGAGAGTTAACTAACCATACGATCTGAACTGTATGTGCGTCTCCCTAAACAACACACAAATATATAGGGAGAAAAAATTCCTTCATTCAACAAATTTTACTCACCTAGTACTTCGGAGGATCCAGAATGGGAAATATATGAGGCGCAATAAAACCCACGAAGCAACAAAAAGGAGAAATGAAACAGTAGCAAGCCACTCACAACCAGTATACTTCGACATTTTGCCGATTTCCAAGAATACATCACTTGCATCATGAAGAGCTAAAACAACTGAACCCACACGAGAAAATCTGTTAAAAGAAAATCAAATAACTGTCGGTTAATAAAGGCACAGGTTATCTCAGTCAGCAACTTCAAATAGTAACAGAAAAGTGCAGATAAGTAATAAACATATGTTACGCAGTTGCCCAACTCCTACCCTCTGAAAGCCTTTTTTTACATTGCATCCATATATAATTTCAATGTTCGTAATTGTCTCTTTAAACATGATATTCTACCCTCTTGAAAGAGATGCTTTAGGCAAATCAAGATTTCAAATAGATCAAGCCCAGAATTATACTTCTCATCTCATTAAGAAGCTGCAATAAAATAATCGGATTATATTAAAATATGAAATAGTGGGCATTACATCCTAGGGAATCAATTTGTCTGCATGTTTGAGGCTTACATCTGACATATGATACCTTGTTAAAACCACATTATGATAGAGATGTGACATGTTTGTCAGGTTATTAGGCTGGTTATTATTTGTTGCCCATGACTTTTCAATGTAAACTGGAAAACCATAGAAATAAAATAATAAATCGTCTCTACGATATAGGTTTGAGACAAAATGTGGGAGTTTGTGGATGGTGACAGAATAACAATGAATGCGCCTAGTAATTTCCAGATCAGTCAGAAGCATAATACAGATGTCAGAGAAAAGAAAAGATAATATATAGTGACAAGTATAACAATGAATAATCCTAAAAATTTCCAGGTCACTCAGAAGCAAACCTGAATATGTAAGATAGCACTATAAGAATTGCAGTTGCTACATGATGGGACATAGACACCCCAAAGTCTGACCGCCGTGTTTCCCAGAACATCAATGCAAATATAGAATACGTATAGAATCCAGCAGCATACATGTAAACAGCCTTGAGTTTCAACCTGGGAAAGAGCAGACACTTGATCAAAAGGTTGTAAGAAAGATAACATGTTCAAAGGAGAATATAATGGAGAAAACATCAAGAATTACTTAATTGTTTACTTTATCTTTTGATCAGGCCAGACTTGCTCTCCTGGTCCCACCCAGAAGTATTTGGTATTTGTGAACCATGGCTCATTATAGGTAACAGACAGAGATAAAAGTTCTCCTGAAAGAAAATAGGTCCACTTCCAAGCTGATTCCTTAAATTTATTAATCTTCTTTCTCCTATCATCTGTTTCACAATCAAGTTTGCCATGTCCGCTTCCGAATATAAGCCTTCGTGCCAGTTTCTACAATAAATATAAACACATCAGGCATAAACATACGGTGTCAACAATCATAGTTATCATAATCGTCAAATGACACTGTCCAGAGTTTGTCATAGTTGGTTGAATTGAATTAGAGAGGATAGGGCTGATAATAAGAAACCCACAAAAGGTCATGTCTTTTATGCAGATAAACTCGAGGAAACCCAAGAGGTAGATCTCACGCAAGATTTTGGGAACAAATCTGCAGCACATGATATTGGTAGAACCAATAGAGATCCTAGTAGATATGTGTACATGTCAAAAAGAACTTGTGAAATCTGCTAACTCGCTACCATTCCTGTTAGAAATGAAATCTTCTTGCAATTTATATCAGGTAAGCTCCACCCTATCTCCGTTTTTTACTTGCTTATGCTCCTGTATGGAATCTTCTGCCTGTTACCCAAAAAATCCCACCCTCTCTCTCTGTTAATTTTTACTTGCTTACGCTCCTGTCTGGACTCGTGTGCCTGTTACCGAAATTATCACCTGCACTAGACCACTTTCTATCAAAGATCAGTTTCCTTTGATATTATTGGATAACTTTTAGCATGCCTATAATTCTGTAGGAACTGGGTCAGCTAGATGCACACGGCTTGAGGAGGAAATATTTCGACGATCTATTTGCTTCTAAAAAGACTTTTTTGCCGATGGCCTTTTACTACATGGTCCATCATTCTGATGTTGGACTACCCAGTAGGTGGAAGTATCTATCCCTTGGGGATGGCCTATTCACTAAAGTCAGTCTTACCAGCATACTTCGCGGTACCGGCCGAGACAGATACGGTTTGGCATGTTCCGTTCCGATACCAACCGATACCGACATTGGGGGTGTATGTTTCGGTCAATTCGGCAAAAAAAAAAAAAAAAAGAATGAAAAAGACCAATCAGCAAGAGTGTAAAAGCATAGTAAGGTTGTAAAAGCATGTAAAACAAGAAAACTTATCCATCGTATGTAAGCCAATTGGTAAGGGTGACTACTATTTCATTCAATTTCAAAACTACTAAGGAACAACACTGAAAATATTAAAATTATGTCTAAATGTATAAAACATATTTTCTAAAATGTTAATAATTTATTAATAATTATTTGCTTTTCCATACCAAAAAATCTGATACTCCGATCCATAACCTCCGATACTGCCGATACCGCTGATCCTGATACTCATAGGAATGATCCGATACCGATTCCGATACCGATACCGATTCCGATACTCCGAACCTTACCAGCACACACCAAATTTCAAGTATTTTGACATGTCGACAGACACATTAGAGCACTTTAAGGACACTCAAAAAATACTTGAGACTTATAAATATGATAATATGCTTTGGAACTTCATATGACACTTTTACATGGAAAGATGTCCTAGTCTTCTGTGACAAACATGGCTCAATCATTTAGGCATACTCTATACTAAAACTAGTTAAGTGAATTACCCTTTATCATTCACATATATGCATATGTTCCCGCACGCACATCAGCAGACACCCAAGTATCAGAACGTTCCGATGTCGAACACTTCCAAGTGACATTGCTTGAATTAGACCATGCCATTTTAGTATCCATTTGGTTCACTATTTTGTTATCACTTATCATGTTCTAAACCTCCTATTAGACGAAGAATTCCTCTATATCTTATGTTGAAGGACCTCAAGATACAACCATAATTTGCAGTATCGGTCGATACCGATACAATTTGGCATGACCCGATCCGATACCAACCACTACCAATACTGATCGATACTGACCGATACCAACATTGTGATTCTCTTTCCCAGTCAATTCGATAGAGAAAATTGATCGAAAAAGATTGACAAATTAAAAAAAAGTGTGAACGTAATGATTCACCGACTATGTTATAGTGTATATAAATGATTTTTTATTGATAAATTGTAACCATTACCATTACTCGAAGTTGTATATATATAAATTCACAACATTTATCAATATTAATACTATTCCATTTACAACTAACAAGAAACAACATATAAATATAAAATTATGTTTAAAACTTTAAATATTTTTTTCTAAACTACTAAAAAACAATACTTAAAATACTTGGAAGACTTAAAACTACGCCTAAATGTGAAATATTTTTTTCTAAATTTTTAATAATTTATTAATAATCTTGTTTTCGATACCAAAAAGTATGATACCCTGATCTGAAACTGCCAATACTTCCAAAACTCATACGAAGGTTCCAATACCATTTCCAATTCGATACTGCGATCCTTTGATATAACTTGGTTCCAATATCAATTCCTATCCGATACTGCGAACCTCTGATATAACTTGGTTGCATGAGGAGGCAGCAGTAGTAGAATCCATTTAGAAAATGTCATGTGGTATATATGCATTTATAGATACCAGAAAACAAATGATCTAATTTCATTGAATATTTGTATGCACTAGTCAACTGCTGTATGTCTGAGATCTTCTGATCAGCATGAGTGAGCATCTAAATTCTAAAAGAAAGCTGGCTCATCTTTCAAAGTACCACACAGGTTAAAGATAACATGTATTTATGTTAGTATAGATGGTGTCTGATATGCAGACTGCTGACTGTACTTCCGAATTGCCCTAAGCCATCGAAGTTGGAACAATTATGTCTGGATTGTCAGCAGGTACACAGTTGGTAAACTGCCTCATATGATTCTTTCAGGACCTCTTCTTGAGAGATTTGGTTGGATAAAATTCTAGGTGTTCATGTTGCTGCTACTTTCACGTTTGATAGCTACGATTCATACTAATTTCATCCATATGAAGATGCAGAAAATTGATGGCAAGACATGAAACCTTTACCTTGTACTGTACTTAGGGACTGTATGTTTACATTACAAGAATATATCTACCTAACAAGAGCATTAAAAGAGAAAATCTGGGTTGTACTTTAGTGTTCTTATGTAAGCACAGATCTAGCTTAGTAAAGCATCATAATCAAGAGTCTATATGCAAAACTATGACTCCAACTTATTGAAAATGGTGCACTATGACACGCATGTGCCTTTATGAATAAAGACATTTCGTACTACTGAGTTAATAGCAGAGTCTTGATAAAAGGTAAATATTCAAATACGTTGTACCCAAATATCATACAATGTATAAAATATAAAAAACATGCTTCCATATTTTGATACGAGTTCCTCGAAGTTGAGCAGATATCATCTGCATATTTTTACAGAGGACAAGAAGAACCATGTACTTGAAGCAAACGCAACAGACAAGATTCTGCAACTAAGGAGTCTGATAAACAAGACATTAAGCAATCTTGTAAAGGCTTGTTTACAAATCATGAGGTTATCATTTCGTGATATTGGGATATTAAGGTTAGTTCTCTGATTACTGATACTTTAAAAACACTTGCGGGCAGCAGCACCTTCTAATGAACTATGTTCAATATAATATCTAGTGTAATCCTCAGCTACTTTTGCCAAAGCTTTCTGTTCCAATTTCTTTGAAACTCCAAGCTTCCACATTACAGTAAAATTATATTTTACCTTCTGGATTATTGTTTTTTATTAGTCCAATCAATCCTTTTCTTAGGATATTTTTTCCTAGGTTGAGACTCCTGATAGAGGCTTCTACCTTTGCCAAGACATATTTCCTAATCGACGATTAAAAAATATTAATTGCAGATTGACTCTGTTTTCTTTTGCTACTCTGGAACATGTCTATTTTCTACATTCCTAACCTGCTCTTTAAACTAACATTTTACTACATCCAACTGAATGTTTATCCTTCAATTCCCATGCGCCTATACTTTCCAGTAAGGTCCATTCTGCAGAGTTACTATCTGGTCCTTCAACCATATTTGGAATACTTAAGAGAATTAATGCAGAAGGAATCACATATACTGTATATTCTTACAAATCAACCAACAAAGAAGTGATGGTGAATCATAGGGTAAAAGAATTACAACTTGATGATTTCATGATCATGGTTAGGGGAAAACAATTTATCCATATCACTTCTCTCGAAATCTCAAACTATAATAATAATATCCAAAACTATAATCAGAAACTTATGGGGAACTGGATCCATCAGAATATTTGCTAAAGCATCCCTCCCATTTGAAGGGCATTTTGGTAAGAGTGACCTGTAGTTGAGGCTTATTAACTTATGCACACTATTGAAAGCATAATAGTATCTGAACACAGACTCACCATTTAGGATTTGCTAATCTGGGAGAGGAGTCCCTTAAAGGAGTATAGTGGAAGAAAATAATTCAAGTAGAAGGCTCAGAATTTTGGAATGAAGGCTTTGGTTTTATAGGTTGTTGCTACAGTTGTTGTGGTCACCACCATTTTGGAATTCACAATGTCAATTGACGTGTGTGGCACCACAGACACCATCTGATTGTATCTCATGGTTGTAAATATCCTAACAGAAAAGGTCTAATGACGGATAAAAGGTAACCTCAGTTTGCAATTTGCTGCCCAAGTTTTGTTAGACACGCGTTACATACAATAGAAAAGCATATTCTTGCCAAATCTCCAGTTTCGAGATCTTAGATGCTGGAAATTTTCTGGATGAGAGATTCAATCGTGTTTTCGACAAACACAATGATTTGAAGCCATTAATATTATATGTTCTTTTTAGACTATTATGAAATGACACCTTCTGTTTTGCAACGTATGATGCTACAAATATTCGCAGCGCTAGTTTGTTTCAATGGTAGTGGCTGATTAGGTTTAGCCTGTTATGACCCTCGAATGAAGAATTCGTAAATTGCTAAGGGACTTAATTATTGTCTTCAGTGCATCATAGACATACTTGAGGGAAATCTCCTAATCTTATTATACCGACATCCTCTCGAGATTGATACAGAAGAAAAATGAATTTAAGTTAATCATCAGAATCAATATTAAAATGGTTAATTGTATCATACTAGTTTATTGTGGAACTGGATGTTAAACAGGAGAATATACAACAATGCACAACACGTACCAAAATAGTAGCCTCAGCGTATTAACTTTAAATTATTAATCTCGGCAAATGTAAATTATTAGTCTCAACAAATGTAAATTATTAGTCTCAACACGTTAACCACAATCCAGATAATAGCACAGAAACCAGCATAAAGATGACTACACAGTGACCCCTATAACAAAATATAATGAGATAGGGGACATGGGCACATTGTTATATCTTGGAAGTTACGCTTTAAAATCTATGCCAACTCCGTGTTGCAGAACATAGATTCCAAAAATACATTATGACACGTCAAAGTTGTCGTGTCTGTGCTGCTGTGCTCACATTGTGTCGTGACGTATTTGTGCCCATACAACATATTATATAGATTAAAATTCTACAATACATATTAACATCTATTACCAGTCATATTTTAGCTGGCCAATATGTTAGGACTTCTAGGACTTACGAGTGAAAATGAACAGACGAATATGCTAACATGTATTCCAGTTGATTCGCTCATAAGTTGGAAGTTTGTTCATCCAACAACAACAAAGCCTTTATCCAAACTTTTAGCATCGACTATTTGGATCCTTTCCTTCTGTTCATCTTGTTAAAGGTCATGTCCGTTGTAAGACTAAAAAATCATCTCTCTTTACAACCTCAATCCAAGTTCATCAGGCCTACCCCTAGTTCCAGAAGTTTCTTTAACTAACATGTTTCCAGTTGAGACGAAATCGACCAAGAACTCCAAAAACACAAACTTCTCTTCAAAACTACACTAAAAGTCAAAACTGAACCATTTTTCGACCAAAATGGTACAAAACCAATCTCGTTTCAATACGAAAAACGACCAAGAAATCCAAAAGCACAAGCTTTTCTTCAAAAACTACACCAAAAGTCAACACCAAACTATTTTTCGATCAAATTGGCGCAAAACCAATATGTGCTCGATAGAAGAACGATCAAGAACTCCAAAGACAAACTTTTGTTCAAAAACTACACTAAAAGTCAAAACCGAACCATTTTTTGATCGAATTGGCACAAAACCAATCTCATTTCAATCCAAAACCGACCAAGAACTCCAAAAAGCAAAAACTTTTCTTCAAAACTATACTAAAAGTCAAAACTGAACTTTTTCAATCGAATTGGCACGAAATCAATCTGGGCTTGATCGAAAATTGTCGAGAACTCAAAAAGCACAAACTTTTCTCCTGAAACCTACTTTGTTCTTCCATAACCTTAGTCAAGCCGAGGGCTTACACTGCCTTAACGTACTTTTGTTTTCGTACTTCTTTGCCTTAACTTTTGTTTTTGTACTTCTTTTCATCAGGGCTTAACGAGACTTAGATAGGTCTTCTTTCTTTCCCGAAACAACCCTCCTCAGTCCTGACAACTAAAGTACTTCTCTCCCAAAATGACACATGCCTTATAGGCTTAATTACATGTCATTCACCTAGTTTACTCCTTCTTAGGATAAATGCTTAACTCATAACTCCTCTAGTTCTCTCTCGACAATATCTTGGTAATGAAAAAAGCAATCAAAGATTATATGAAATCAAGGAGACTGAGGGTCGGAGACTAGCTCCTACCGCTTCAAACAAATGCTAAAGCTACCTTTCATCAATCAATGAATGACTAGAGACATTTTCATTTGTTGTCTATATAGGATTTCTTGTTTTAGTTGTGACGCTCAGTGAGTCGTCCCGATTAACGGAGTAATAATTACTTATTTCAGCTCTCTCCTCATCTATCAACATCCTATTTATTCATCCCCAAAAGGATGAGCATGCTACATTTGACCGAAGTGAGGGCCCCGTTATGTAGGCTCTTTCTTCCTTCTCTATTTTCTATTTGTTTTCTATCTGGTAGAAGGCAATATGATCCTTCCTTCGTGTGCCTAATGGCGGAAAGGAGACATAGTGGTCTACCCCCAACCCCCAACTGACCGGATCCTACGAGGGAATTGAAAATATGATTTCTTCAGTTTGCTCGCCTCTTCCTCGTGTTAATCAGGAAGGGCAAAGTCCCCCTAACACGGCCCTCAATTTCATAAAAAACTACACTTAAAAGTCAACTCCGAACCATTTTTTGATCGAATTGGCGCAAAACCAATCTGTGCTCGACCCAAAATCGACCGAGAACTCCGAAAACACAACCTTTTTTTTTTAAAGAACTACACTAAAAGTCTAACCTGAACCATTTTTCCATCGAATCGATGCAAAACCAATCAGAGTTTGATCCGAGAACAGCGAAGAACTCCAAAACACACACTTTTCTCCAAAACTGTCTAACACCGAACTATTTTTCAATCGAATTGGCACAGAATCAATCTGTGCTCGTTCCAAAATCAACCAAAAACTCCAAAAGCACAAACTTTTCTTCAAAAACTTAATACTAAAAGTCAACCTCAAACTATTTTACGATCGAATTGGCACAAAACCAATCTGTTTCAATCCGAAAACCACCTAGAACTCCAAAAGCAAAGCTTTTTCTCCAAAAATACGAAGTACCCAGCAAATATTTCAACACTAAATAAACTCTTAACTATTTTTCGATCGAATTGGCATAAAAGCAATGTGGGTTGATCCGAAACGACCAAGAACTCCAAAAAGCACAAACTTTTCTTCAAAAACTACACTGAAAGTCAACTCCGAACAATTTTTCGATCGAATTGTCGCAGAACCAATCTGGGTTCGATCCGCAAACGATCAATAACTCCAAAAGCGCAAGCTTTTCTCCCAAACTACGAAGAACCCACCAAAATAAACCGGAAAAAAGTTGGGAATTTTCACCTCGAAGACGAAGCGGTCGAGCAGGAACCGGACGGTCGGGAAGAAGAGTAAGAGGAAGGGGAGGACGGTGAAGTCCTCGTAGGCAGGATAGGACTCCTCCTCCCAATTGATGGAGGACAAGGACTCCATTGCTAGAGAGAGAAAAGTCAGAGATCCACAGAGAAAAAGTAGTTGATTCCCTCTCTTTTCTTCTTCTTCCTCCCTATTTTCTGTCAAAAAGTGGAAGATTATAATATGGACAGATTGGTATTGGACTTTCCTTCCTTCTCTTGCCACTCGGTTATGACCAAGAGTCGATGAAGACCTCCTTTAAATAATGATTTTACTAAATATTTATATATAAATAATTTATATAGATATCTTTATTTTAATACTATAAGCACCTCCTCTAAATAATGATTTTACTTAATATGTATATATATATATATATATAAAAGGATTTATATAGGTATATTTAGTTTAATACTATAAGGATTTATGAGATAAATGATTTATTTTACTCCACGTGAGTTTGGGTTTAAAATTATGGGACTAAAACTAACTATGGAAGACCACGACTAAATTAATTAAATTTATTTGTAAGTATTAAAAAAAAATTATCGCTTTGGATTAGTTATCGTTTTCTTATATTTGAATTATTTTAGTCTGAATTTAAATTAGGATATTGATGTATTTCTTTTTTAGTACATCGTAAGGAGTACTTCAAATTATTTGTCATATCATGTAACCTATTTTATTATTCTTATATAGTCATGAAATAATTGTAGAACGAAAGAGATTATTAAAAAAGAATAAAATTTGAATTTATATACGTTTTTTAGTTTGTTCCATCTACCATCAATCTTCTTCCGGACGTTCTTCATCAACACCTCTTCTACATTGGATTCCGACACGATTGCAAGTTTTTATTGCTCTAAAAGTGCACAGTTCTTCGTATATTCCAAAACTCACATTTAAGTTCCTTGATAAATATTTGCATCTTGTGATAATTTTTGTAAAATTATATCAATAAGTTTTTGTTCATAATTAGGTCATTGCCCCAATAGTTAGTCTAATTGATTGAGATCCACAACTCAAATAAGTCCAACTAAATTCTACCAGACTGCGTCCCGCGTCAAATTGGTATTAAAACATAGGTTTATTGTTTATGCATTACATAAGAGAAGAATTTTATGTTCAAACATGAAAAATAGTATTTTGTTTGATAAATTATCTTAATTGGCAATAGACTTTAGAAAGCAAATAATAGCTGAATTAAATTCTAAGTTCAATGCACATGCTAGTATAGAGATTTTGAATGCTATAGTCAACCTAATAGAAGCGATATATGTCCTTGAACAACACTACCAAAAAATCGTACAAGATTCATCTCATTCAAAAATTGGTGAAGTCGTCAGCTTAACCAAACACACCTCATGACACAAAATTATAAAGACGGAAAATCATATTGATTGTTTATTCGAGCATCTGATCAGGGACGTCCCGGGGGAGGGGCAAACGGGACGTGGGCCCAGGGCACCAAGATCCAAGGGGCCCCAAATAATATTAAGAGTTAGTAATATATATTTATAATATTAATATATAATAAAAGAGTTGGTAAAAGAAAAAAAATGGCAATTACTTTTATAGTAGTAAAAGTTTGTCCCTTCCGATTCCAGAGAACTTCTTGTCTTCCAATTCTAGAGGCGAATTGATGGCCAACGATAAGTGTTCCTGAAAATTGTTAATTTTAATTCTCGCTTCCTCTTTCTTCTACTTATAATTGAATCCCAAACTCCTATTTTTCTTTCAATTTATTCTTCATGTCCTCTTCTACTGTCCATAATTTTAAAATCTAATTAGGAATTTGAAGTTAAAATTAGGATTTTATAATCGTTGAATTGATGTGAGTTGCGGCTAAGACAACAACAACTACTCACTGAAACGATTACGCAAGTTCCGTTGAACAATCTCCAGATAATGAACTTGAGGTCTGAAATTCGAGTTTTAATGATGAGTACTTTATTATTGGTGATACTAATAGCGACAATAACTTTAATGATCTTGAGCTGCAATGATGAATTATTGAATTTTGAGTAAATTGATTTTTGTTGTAACTCATGTCTCTACACATTCATCTTCTTGTAACCTACATGACCTTTGGCCCTTCATTTCTTCATAACCCCCAACCTCTCTTCCTATATAAAGAGAGGTTAGAATAGCTTGTAAAGGTACACTTGAGTGGTTGATAATATACGAGAAAGTTTCGTCTCCGTGTGTTTGAGTTTTTGCCTTACGACACGTTATCAGCACGATGCTCGTGCAACGTCGGAGACCCGACGTACCGATCGTTTTCTCACTTTCTTCCACCATAAGGTAAGAAAGGTAAATTTTTCCTATATAGCTAATTTTTTCCTGGATACAACCCAAGATGCCAAGCTCTGGTCTCCTAATGCTTAAGCATTCAACAGGAGGTTAACCTTCAGAGTTTCCTAAATCGAACTTGTTTATAACTTCATTTGATAATGTTGCTCCTTGTGTCGAAAGCAAACATGAAGTTTGCTTCAGTTGTGGTAGTGTCTTTCTGGTGAAACCACTCGCCCTAACATTTTCATATTACCCATTAAGACTGTAAGGATTGAAATTGTACTTCGAGACTATTCTGTAGCTATTCACTGTTTTTGCAGCAACCTGATGAACTCTTTGTTTTATATCATAATGCATATTTTTCTTCTCATAATTCAAATTTGATGGAATAACTTGCTCGAAAGCTATATTAAACAGGAAGTATAATATCATTTATTATTTTGTTGAATGTGGCAGTTGGGAGCACTACAGATATTTTGATGAATATTATATGGTGATTGTGTTGATATTATGTTTGCGTTAAGTACAGAAACATATATAGTTGCACTGTGTGTTTCATGATATGCACATTAGATTCATCTCTGCTTTTTATTTACACACAATTAACTGACTCTAACAATATATAATCAAGTAAATACATGAAACATCAATGCATGCATGCAGTGAATTTTTTCTGTTTGATTTTTCCTTGCTACGGATTAATTTCAAGTACCTATATACACATTTTCCATGTTAGATTTTTAATAGTTGTGAAGCTTGTGTTATCTTTCTGGATAAGTTTACTTTATAATCTTTGTTTTATGTTTCATTTGAGCAAGTTTATTACACATCAGGTAGGAGTTCACGAAGATTATCAAATATATGTTTCTGCTTCCTACTAAATCTAATATATTTTGTTACAGAAATTTAGTTACGAAAATATACTTTGGTAAAACACAATATTTTGTTCAAATTTTTTTAATCAAAATATACTTTGTCGTGTTTATCAAATAGCCTGCTGTATATATTTTGGTAAAAGATATTTTTCTCCAATTTTTTCAACTGACAATTTCAGAATCTTTTTTTTGTTTAAATAGTGCTTATCCCAACAAAATATTTGTTAGTTTTTTTTTCTGAAAAAAATAATTTTTTTTGAAATTTTTTTCCATGTTGAAAAAGAGAATTTAAATGCTAACATTTTTTTGGTAATGATGGATTTGGAGAGCCCCGGCGAGCACCTCAATGCCATATGCGCCCTGCCGAGCACCTCAGTAGCATTTTTTTCTTTATGTTACTCAGTGAATTATTGTAACAGATGGGTAGTAAAAAAATTGTATTTTTTTTCTCGCTATTTTTTTGGCGTCGCTTCATTAGACGTCGGAAAAATAGTTGACATTTTTTTGGTGCCGCTTGCTTAGGCACCAATTCTTTTGTGTGTTGTTGCCTACTTATGTTGTACGTTTTTTTTTAGCGTAATGGCGTAAAAATTGAAAAATTGGTTTTGGCTATATAAACAAATTCTGGCACCGCCAAATTTGGGCCTCCCAAAAATAACTTTTTTGGTTAATAATTTTTCAAAGGCAACGCTCATTTTGAGCACGCACTAAATTGTCACCTATTTTGCATAGTTCGCAAATAGCGTGAATTTCTTGAAAAATCTTATTTATTCTTACATTTGACAAAAATTTTACGAAGTCTCTCCGAATAGGCTCACCTACTTGGGTATGATGTCAGAAAGAACTTGGGGCTTGGTTCTTAAGAGGTCCCCGGTGACCCTCCTCCCTCATTTTCCCGCCTGGTCATATTCACGTAGAGCTACTGAAAGGGGTTGACCGAATATTATTTTTTTGCTCAAATTGTATTCATAATTATGCATTTTTGCAAGAAACTTATTGACCTCTCTATATCGGCCCGTCGATCGATATAAGATAATTTTTAAACAAAAATCGTTTTTTCAAAACCGTTGTTTTTTATTTACGATTGTTTGTTGTTGCTTATACAAACCAAATCCATATAAACATGTCGTTTTATATGTTGACTGATCAAGATTTTTTCTCCTGTTGTAGAAAAATGTCGATCAAGATTGATTTTCCCATCCTTGAAGCCTCTGGCAAGAACTACTTGGACTGGACGCAAGACATCCAGAACCATCTAGATGCGCAGGGCCTCTTGGACGTCATCTATAACGAGGAAGAGCGTGAAGTGAAAGTCACTCGCTCAATGAACGCCAAAGCGATTATTCTATTCCGCAGGCATTTATCTGCCGCCATGAAGGCGGAGTTTATTGAAATCTCCTCGCCGAAGACTCTATGGGACTCTCTGAAAGAGCGCTTCGACCACCAGAAGACCATATGGCTACCTGAAGCACGCCATGACTGGTTGAACCTGCGCTTCCAAGACTTCAAAAGTGTAACTGATTACAACAATGAAGTCTGCAGGATTCGATCACTTCTCCAATACTGCGGTGAGATATTAACTGACAGTGATCTATTGGAGAAAACATACACCACATTTCCTTCAACTGACAACTTGCTCCAAAAGCAATACCGTCAGTCTAAGTTCACCAAGTTTCCCGAGCTCATCACCCAGCTTTTACTAGACGAGAAGAACAGTCTCATTTTAATGAGAAACAATAATTCTCGTCCTGCTGGAACAAAGGCAATTCCAATGCCTGATGCAAACGCTCTCCGTGGACCAAATCCACGGTGGAAACGAGACAAGGGCCAGTCGTCCCAGCCAAGGAACAGAGGCGAGTTTAAGCCTCGCCATCCAAAGCGAGGTTCTAACAAGAACCAAGGACCTTTGACTCCTAGGCAGTCTCATGGTAAGAACCAACGGGCCAGTCGTCCCAAAGCGAGAGTGGAAGGCCAAGCGCCTACTCTTTGCTACAAATGTGGTGCTTATGGTCATATGCAACGGACTTGCAGGGCGACCCCCCAAGAAGTTAATAACTATCACAAGGGGCGCCGGGCCGAAGCAAATCTGGTCAACGAGTGCGAAAATCTAAATCTTGAGACCCCCGATTTTGTAGCAGAAATGGAAGAATGAATCTCCATTTTCTCTATATTTGATTTAAGTCATGAAACTTTTGGTGGTTTGTATTTTCTGTTTTCTCGATAAATTAAAGTTCTATTTCGAGCACTTTCCTCAAACGTGTGACAAACTTTAATTTTTTCCTTTACTTATAGGCATGGACCACGGGGCAGTGGATTGTCTGGTTGATAGTGGAACGACTCACACTATCTTGAGAGATAAATCATACTTTATCTCCTATACGCCTAAAGTAACCTCAGTGACAACCATTTCGGGACCCTCAACCCTTGTTCAAGGTTTTGGCAAAGCCCGTTTTTCGTTGTCCAATGGTACTCCCGTTGAAGTATCAGAGGCCTTATATTCTCCAAGGTCCAGTCGTACCTTACTGAGTTTTAAGGATATTCGAGAAAACGGATTTCATGTTGAAACTGCTCGAGAACATGGCTTCGAGTATCTTTTCATTACCTCCACTCAGTACGACCAAAAGCGTATCTTGGAGAAGTTGAAATGTCTTTCAAGTGGTTTGTATCTCACTACGATACAACACATCGAGAGTAATCTCATCATTCGCCGAGCGCCAGTTGATGAGAGGACTTTTATGCTATGGCATGACCGGCTGGGTCATCCGGGTCAAAATACGATGCTTCGCACTATGAATGCATCACATGGGCATCCTCTTGGAGGAAAGAATTTCGTTATAAATTCGAAAAGCCTATGCCAAGCTTGCTCGATTGGGAAGACGAATCTCAAGCCACTCCATGTGAAACCTATGAGATTGGTTTCCCAATTCCTTGAGAGAATTCATGGAGATATTTGTGGACCAATCCAACCAGCATGCGGACCATTTAAATACTTCATGGTTTTGGTTGATGCATCGACTAGATGGTCACACGTAGTGTTGTTGTCCACCCGAAATGCAGCATTTTCTAAACTCCTCGCCCAGATCATTAAGTTAAGGGCTCACCATCCGGATTATCCGATAAAGTCTATTAGACTTGATAATGCCGCGGAGTTTACATCGAAGACTTTCGATGACTATTGCATGACTTTGGGAATAAATCTTGAACATCCTGTTGCGTATGTTCATACCCAAAATGGCCTAGCAGAAGCTTTTATAAAGCGACTGCAAGTGATAGCGCGGACCTTGGTTATGAGCACCAAACTCCCACTATCTGCATGGGGCTATGCAATTTTGCACGCTGCAAATTTGGTCCGTCTGAGGCCCATGGCCATCCAACCATTTTCCGCGTACCAGCTGGTTACTAGATGTGAGCCTGACATCTCACATTTACGCGTGTTTGGGTGCCTAGTCAATGTTCCAATTGAGCCGATAAGGCGTTCAAAATTTGGACCTCAGAAGCGACGGGGAATATATGTCGGTTATAACTCCCCGTCCATTATTCGTTATTTAGAGCCCTTGACAGACGATCTCTTTACCGCGAGACACGCGGATTGTGACTTTGATGAGGCAATCTTCCCGTCGTTAGGGGGAGAAATGCACGCTAACGTTGATGAGGAACGACGTGAATTAGCGTGGCATGTGCCCGCTTTTGCTCATCATGATCCCCCCTCTGCACATAGTGATAAGGAAGTGCAGAGGATTCTAGGTCTGCAAGATATTGCAAATCAAATGCCAGACGCATTTAGCGACCTAGCAAAAGTCACGAGATCAATTATACCTGCTACAAATGTGCCTGCAAGGATAGACATCCCTGAGAGACGCCATGTTCCTGTGAAACATGTTGCTCCGGTCGAACCCGCCGAGCAAAGGACGCTGCCATCGGCCGTCCAGTCCGCCGCTATTCCCAAGAAGAAGGGAAGACCGGTTGGTTCCAAAGATGTTCTGCCCCGGAAGCGGAGAAATCTTGTAAAAAATGTTTTGCCACATGAGATCATTAAGGATCACGGCGATGTATTAGAAGAGCGCGTTCCAGATGAAACGCCTATTCCTAATCATGCCGATAACCTCGAAATATCCGTCGAGTATGCTAGCTTAGACGATATTTTGAAGCGAAACGAAACTGTCATCGATGATGTGTTCATATACTCAGTGGCCACTGACATTATGAACAATGATGACATGGAACCTCGTAGTGTTGCCGAGTGTCAACGACGAACGGACTGGTCATAATGGAAACAAGCAATCCAGGCTGAACTAGACTCCTTAGCGAAAAGAAGCGTGTTTGGACCTGTTGCTCCAACACCACCCAATGTTAAACCAGTTGGTCACAAATGGGTTTTCCTAAGGAAGCGTAATGAGAGAAATGAGATTGTGCGATACAAGGCTCGCCTTGTGGCACAAGGCTCGCCTTGTGGCACAAGGCTTCTCACAACGCCCTGAAATTGATTACGATGAGACGTATTCTCCCGTAATGGACATCATAACGTTCCGCTACTTAATCAGTTTAGTAGTTTCCGAAAAACTGAATATGCAGCTCATGGATGTGGTCATAGCCTATCTCTACGGGGATCTAGACACAGAGATATATATGAAAGTCCCTGAAGGACTAAAGATGCCTGAATCAAGTAGTTCCCGACCACGGAACACGTTCTCGATTAGACTGAGGCGTTCGCTATATGGATTGAAACAATCCGGACGAATGTGGTATAACCGCCTAAGCGAATACTTGATTGGTTTGGGATACGTTAATAACGAACTTTGCCCATGCGTGTTCATAAAGAAATCCACTTCAGGATACGCAATCATCGCGGTCTATGTAGATGACATGAATCTCATAGGAACCGAAAAAGACTTGTCAGAAACTGCTGATATCCTGAAGAGGGAATTCGAGATGAAGGATCTTGGGAAGACACGGTTTTGCCTCGGCCTGCAGATCGAGCACCGTAAAGATGGAATTCTTGTCCATCAAGCAAACTACACCCAAAAGGTGTTGAGACGCTTTAGTCATTTTGACGTTAAGCCGTCCGCTACTCCCATGATCGTCCGCTCTCTAGACATTACTAAGGACCCATTCCGTCCAAAGGAGGACGACGAAGAGATATTGAGTCCTGAGTGCTCTTATCTGGGTGCAATAGGCGCTTTATTGTACTTGGCCCAATGTACTAGACCGGACATCTCGTTTGCTGTGAATTATCTAGCTCGACACAGCACCGCGCCAACACGCCGCCATTAGAATGGCATAAAAGACATTTTCCGCTACCTTAAGGGTACTACGGACTTGGGCTTGTTCTATCCCTACGCGGTTTTGAGTGAGACCAACGCTCTTGGCACTCGAAGCAACGCGACCCTTGTTGGCTACGCCGATGCGGGATACTTATCTGATCCGCACAAGGGGCGTTCCCAATCTGGTTATGTCTTTACCATTGAAAACACGGCGATTTCTTGGAGGTCTCGCAAACAGACCTTAGTGGCTACTTCAACGAACCACTCTGAGCTACTCGCGCTCTATGAGGCGACTAGAGAGTGTGTATGGCTTCGAGCTGTTATTGGCCATATTCGAAGTACATGTGATCTTTCATATGACCCAGATGAACCTGTTGTCGTCTATGAGGACAATACCGCTGTTATTGATCAAGCGAAACATGGTTACATCAAAGGGGATGCTACCAAGCACATATCGCCCAAGTTGTTCTTTACACATGAACAACAAGCGCTTCAGAAGATTGAAGTGCAACACATTGGATCAGAGAATAACCGTGCAGACTTGTTCACCAAGTCACTGCCAAAACATTCGTTCCAGAAACATGTCAGAGCGATTGGACTTAGGAAGCTTTCAGAGCTAGCCTAAGTGAAACATGTTTCCTGCACCCTGTTGTGTGCATGTGAGGGGGAGCGCCCCAACAAGCGCCTTCCAACGCCCTGTTGTGCGTATATCCCGCACCCTGTTGAGTGCGAGTGAAAAGGGAAGCATCCTGATGTATGCTCGTGTACTCTTTTTCCCTTCGACCAAAGTTTTTCCCACTGGGTTTTCTTTGGCAAGGTTTTTAACGAGACACAGTTCAAATCCCTTATTCACTAAGGATTATTATAATCAGGGGGAGTATCCAGTTGTATACTTCTAAACCATCGTGTACTCTTTTGTCCTTCGATCAGCGGTTTTTCCCACTGGGTTTTTCCTGACAAGGTTTTGACGAGGCACCTTTGCAATGGTTAGTTTACCCCCATCACACTGACCTGTGTGTACTCTTTTGTCCTTCGACCAAAGTTTTTTCCCACTGGGTTTTATTTGGCAAGGTTTTGACGAGGCACAAGTAGATGGTCAAAATTGTAAGATACAAGCTACAGACAGACGAAGAAACTCAGAGGTGTTTACAAGCAGAATTTCTGGAGAGCCAAGGGGGAGTGTTGTAACTCATGTCTCTACACATTCATCTTCTTGTAACCTACATGACCTTTGGCCCTTCATTTCTTCATAACCCCCAACCTCTCTTCCTATATAAAGAGAGGTTAGAATAGCTTGTAAAGGTACACTTGAGTGGTTGATAATATACGAGAAAGTTTCGTCTCCGTGTGTTTGAGTTTTTGCCTTACGACAATTTTCAATTTTTTGCATAACATACTTTGAAATATTGTATTACGTAGTGGATGTTTAACAAATATTAGTGATAAGATGATTTGGGGATTGTTGAATTCGGTATTTGGATTGATTTGAGGATTGCTGGATTTGGTATTTAGATTTGGATCATGTGCGGAAACGAAATGTTCACTACAAAGATGTCATTCTCATTGTTTTAATTAACCATTACGGAAAAGCCAATTTGATATTTAGATTGATCTAGTTTTTAGATGTTGTTTAGTCGAACTTGAGTTTGAATGAGTTATGGTGTTTGATTATTCAATTATATGAAAAATGGTGCAAGAGTTTGTGTCTAGGAGTTTTTATTGGATTTGTAGAATATTTTATGATATTGTGTTTAAACGTAATCAAGACGCTTCTACTTAAAATTCTATGATACTATTTTTTCAAGCGAACGATTTTTTAGCGATACCCTAAATGCAAAATGCGCTCAAGATAATGAAACAATGAATCTTCTCCAAGAAAATTAACACTTTGTTTTCAATATATCCAAACAAGAGGTATCATTTTGGATTTCGTCCTGGACATTAAAATACTCCGGACCGCCCTGCATCTGATACCCCTCAAGTTATTACTACTAAATAGTCCACCTAAGGAGTCTGTTAAGATTGTTAAGTCAGTCATAACTGCATTCTCACAAGTTGGTTTGGTGTGATAGCATACATTTAGGGTGTGTTTGGTAAATCGTATTTGGAGGTGGAATTTAGATTTTTATGGATTTGGAAACAAATCCATGGAATCCTATGTTTGGTTGGAGATGGATTTGGATATGGAAAATATGACAAAATCCAAAACTTGGATTTGGTTGAATTTTGGAGGAAAAAAATAATTATTCTTTAATAATTTCGTTAAAATATTTATTATTTAATAATTTTGTTAAAAATTAGTAAATTAAAAATTAGTTAATCTTTAATAATTTCGTTAAAAATATTTCTTCTTTAATAATTTCATTAAAAATTAGTTAATTAATAAAAAATAACTATTTTATTAGTATTATTAATTAATAAAAAAATAGTTTTATTAATTAGAAACTTTAGTTAACTAGTTAATTTCGTTATAATCACAATTAATAATTTATTAGTATTATTATAATATTAATTAATAATTTGTTAATTAGTTAATAATCATAATTTACTAGTATTATTATATTATTATTATAATATTAATTAATAATTTATTAGTATTATTATAATATTAATTAATAATTTATTAGTATTATTATAATATTAATTAATAATCATATCCTATGTTTAGTATTATTAATTTAAAAATTAGTTAATTAGTTAATTTTGTTATAATCATATTAATAATTTATTAGTATTATTATAATATTAATTAATAATTTGTTAATAACTATTTTATTATAATCTTAATTAATAATATTTTAATCACAATTAGAATCATATTTTATAATAATTTAATTAATAATATACTAATCATAATAATATTAATTTATAATTACTATTTTTAAAATATTTAATTTATAGTTAATTAATCGTTAATTATTAATTATTAATCAATAATTATAATTTATAATTATTAATCGTTAATAAAAAAAATATCAATTGTTAATTATTAATCGTTAATTATAATTTATAGTTATTAATTATTAATTATTAATCGTTAATTATTAATTATTAATCTTTAATTATTAATCGTTATTTATTTAAAAATTAACTAATCATTAATTATTAATTTTATAATTAATAATAACTAACCGTCAATTATTAATTATTAATTACTAATCGTTAATTATTAATTTTATAAATAATAATAACTATAATTAATCATAATTAATTAATAGCTTAATTATTGATCATGACTATAATTTAATTATTAATCATAAATCCAAATCCTATGTTTGGTTGGAGTTGGATTTGAATGTTAAAATCCATGATTTGGATTTGGAGGATTTCCAAATCCAAATCCAAATAGTAAAATCCGGTTACCAAACAAACCCTTAAGTTGAATCCACAATATGTAATTGTGAACAATTATTATTATATACTTGGCACAAAAAATTTCTGCAAGTTCAAAATTGGACAAGTAAAAAAAGAATAATTATTATGACAAACAAAACACTGCATGAGAAGCACTTACGATCCAAGAGTTAGTGTTTTTTTATTCCTCCATCATGAATGCTATGCCTACAACCAAATTCTTACAACCCCTTTACTCCCGTCACGTGTCGGATTTCGATTGGATGAGAGGAGTAAGTGGTGGGATCGGGTGGAGCCCATGTAGCAGGGGGAGTGTGAGGGGTGATGGGATCCGGTGGGACCCATGTGTAAGGAGTTGGTGAGTGAGGTTATAAAAAGGTTGTAAAAATTTGATAGTAAACTTAGCATTATTGTTATTAATACAAGTGTGTTATCCTTGTGAGATTCTAGAATTTCTAGAGTTATCATTTCTTTCCTTACAGCCTCCACCCCCGGCCATCCTGGATACATAATATTTTTGTGCTCAGCCCTCCAACAGTACACAATAAAAATAATAATGAGAATTTTATCCCTTTGCATTAGTTACGATTTTCTTATTTTGAATTACTTTCGCTTGAATGTAAGTAAGGTTTTTTTTCCTAGTCCATCATTAGGATTAGTTTATTTTTTTTTCTGTCATCATCATGTAACTAATTTTATTAAGCCTATGTAATTACGAAATAATTGTAGAACGGGAGAGAGATTAATAAAAAAGATTAAATTTTGAGTTGGTGCGATGTCCAAGTACATTAAAATTAATTTTTAAAACTTGTTTCTTCCAGTGCTCTTCATCGACACCTTTTCGATATTGGATTTCGGCACGATTGCAAGTTCTTTATTGTTCCAAAAGTGCATGTATCTTCAGTATATTCCAAAGCCCACCTCTAAGTTCATGAATAAAACTTTGCATCTTGTGATAATTTTTATAAAATTATATCAATAATTTTTGTTCAAAATTGCATCTTGTGATATTTTTTGTAAAATTGCTCCAATAATTTTTTTTTCATAATTAGGCTCTTGCTCCAATAATTTTTGTTCATTATTAAATTTAATACTAAAATTATATTAAGATAGATTTGTTTTTTTAAATATAGATAGATTTATTTTTTATGGAAAGGAGATATTTAAATTTTTAAGATAGGGATATACATATTTTTTTTAAAGGAAGAGATTTAATTCTATTTTTTTAAAGAGAAGAATTTGAGGAAAAAATTGTAAGTACGATTTTTTTTTTTTTGGGAAGAGATTTTAGTTTTTTTAGTTCTATTTTGTTTCCATAAGAAAATTTTGATTATATATATATATTTTTTAAAAGAAGGTAATTTTGGCGAACGCTCCCATCGGAAATCGATTTCCTGACCACTCGGATCGCGTGCATCTCTCTTTAACCACTAGGCTAGAGGTCATATATATATATATATATATATATATATATATATATATATATAGAGAGAGAAAGAGAGAGTAAGGAGGGATCAACATTCCCTCACTTTTGTAATCCCATGCATCCCCATGATAACACCCGTTGGATCTAATCTGGATATGAAAGAAAGGATGCGCATAGGGGATAAGTGAGGGTAGGTGCTACCCTATGGAGGATGGTTACATGTCATCATGCACTAAAGTGGTACCACTATGTGGAGGGTGGTTACATATCACCTTCCTATGCTATCATCATGGTGCCTGATGATGATAGTATGTGAGGTGACATGGTACCACCTCACGAGGTGGCACCTCACCTCCGTTATTCTCTTTCTATATATATATATATATATATATATATATATATATATATATATATATATATATATATATATATATATATATATATAAAGAATAACGGAGGTGCGTTATTCTTTCTCTCTATATATATAATATATATAAAAACTGAACTTAGGAGAGAGGTTGAGAACGGGTAGAAAAATACCAACAGTTATCATTAATTCCAGAAAAGTTTGAATGTCTCTCTGCTCAAAATTCATTTTCTAAGTACCCAAAAAAAAACTAGCTACCATGTAATTGCATGAATATTCTAGAGATATCTCGATGCGAAGGAGGCTTCGAAGCGGAAGTGCGGCGAGGATGAGCTCGACCTCAACTGCCATGCGTCCGATGTACTCCCTCCGCTCCCTCCCAGCTCCTCAATCCTCGCCAGCTCCTCCGGCTCCTCCTCTGCCGAAAGCCCTCGGGCCCTCTCCTCCGCCGCATCAATTTCTCTCCCCGCCCGCCGCCTGCACCGTCTCCACCGTGGCCCACATGCGTCCCGCCAGCTCCTCCGACGTCGCTGCCACTCGCCTCTCCGCCTCCTGTACAAACTCAAGAAGCCCCATCTTGATCTCTCTTCCCACCACACTTCTTCTTCTTCTAAACCCCCCATGATGTTTCCTTCTTTCTTTTATACCGTTCTCGCGGCTTGCGGCCCGAGCAACAAATTTCCAGTCACGTGCCCTGAGTGCAGCATATCAGTATCAATTTGTGTTTAAGGCAGGCTCATAAATCATGACAATAGAAGATGATGCCAAATTTTTCAGAATTTAATAAATTATTTAACCTCATGAGGGCCCTAAGGGAAGAAAATTATGGCGGAGGATCTCCGCTTATATTGCATTTACAACTTATATTGCATTTACTTAGACCACATTTGATTCACTGTAATTTAATCGTAATTGTAATATAATTAAATAAAAAATTATTATTTTTATTTGATTATATTGTAATTATAATTATATTACAATGTACCAAACAAGTAGGGATGCAACTCGGATGGGTTGGGTCGGACTTGAGGTCAACCCGAGTCCAACTCGATGAATCATAAGTCTAGTCCGAGCCCAAGTATGACCTGACCTCGGGTTCAACATATGAAGTCCAAGACCGAATCCGAAGGATCAGATTGAACTCGGGTTGGGTCGGATAATTCGGGTTTATCGGACTCTAGTGTAATATTTGAAATAATTTTAAACAAAAGTAATATTACACACATAATCAAATAGCAATCAAGTCTTGATCCTTACAAATACAAACTGAAATAAGATTTAGGATAAATAGTTGAAGAGTTTGAGTGGAGAAATTTAGGATTTGAACTTTTTATTTAAGAAGTATGAATATATATATATATATATATATATATATATATATATATATATATATATATATATATATATATATATATATAAGTCGGATTTTGGGTAACCCGACACATGAACCCAAGTCCAGCCTGATTTTTGATCGGATTCAAATATTTTAACCAAAATTCGAACCAAAACCCGAGTATTTTCAACCCTAATCCAACCATTAACGCGTTTACCCGATCGGATTCGGATTTGGCCCGTCCGAGTTGCACCCCTACAAACGAGGCCTTAGTGTGTTATGTTGGTGTGGAATGTTGTGTACTTTTGACCTATATAAGGTTTGCCTTGAGAAATAAGGAAGGCTGGTTGTGCCCGTACGTGTAATCTTTGTCAGTTATGTATATATCTTCAAATTCAAAAATGATAACCGCGAGCGTGACCGTCAGCCGACGTGGTGGCCGACTATTGATCTCCTATGCTATCTTCGAGTCCCATTCAAATCAGGGGATCAATGACCAACCGTCACGTTGATTGACAATCATGCCCGCGATTACAAACTGCGGCCAAAGTAGTAGCTCCGCACTACAAAAATTTGTCAGATTAGCGACGTTCCAAAACGTTGCTAAACTCGGCCAAAACGTCGCTAACCTAATTTAGCGACGTTATCAGCGACGTTTAATAAACGACGGAAAAAAGCGTGTCGCTAATCGAGAAAACGTCGCAAAACGTCGCTAGGGCGACGTTAGTTAGCGACGTTTATAACGTCGCTAATTTGCGACGTTATTTGCGACGTTTTCAAGTGGTCGCCGATTAGCGACACATTAGCGACGTTCTTGCGACGATGTGGCGGCATCAGATTATTTGCCACGTCAACAATTTAGCGACGTTTTTAGCGACCTTTATATTCGTCGCTAAATTTTAGCGACGAATATAAACGTCGCCAAAAACGTCGCTAAATTGAAAAAAAATTAAAAAAAAGAATCCAGAATGCAAATCTACAATCCAAAATACAGAATCTAATCCCTTGGTTCGTCGACCCCTTCGGTGGAACACTCAATACCGGCCCGCACAATACAATCCAGAATAGACCAAAAATAATTGGTCGTCTCCTCAAGCCTCTCGGAACATCACAATATGCATCACACTGTAAACCCCCCTAAATTTCTACTTTTAATTTTTTTTATAAATTGAGTATTTAAATTTTTTTTCACTTGGTATTTGTACGTCGCATAGTCGTATTACACGTCGCGTACGAATTCGCATTTTCGTATGTCTCGTCGAGTGCGAATATGTGCGAGATACATATTTTTGTAAAATATTTTTTATTAGAGATTTTATTTATATAGAAGAATTTTTAGTTTTCAAAATAATATGATAAATATTTTTATTTTGTATAAAAGAGTTATTTTGTTCGTTGTTTAAAAATAAGTAGGGATTTGAAAATTTGGGTTATATGAAATGTGTTTCAAATATTTTACGAAATTTGAAAATTACTAATAACATATTTTTGTTAATTATAAAAGCCATTTCATGATTTAATATTTAAGAAATATTTTTGATTTTTGAAATTAATTAATGCTATATTTTAATATTTATGGAAAAGATATTTTAAATTTTGTTTTACTTAATATTTGAATTATTTTGATAATTTAAATTGGAAAAGATTATATTTGCCTTAATTTAAATAGCTTTTAAATTAAAGATAAGTTTTATTTATATTGAATTAGATTTAAATCGATTTAAATTAATATGGAATCTATCTATTGGGGATTTAATCAAATCCCAATCCCTATCCAACTGAAAATTTCTACCTCCTATATAAGGAGAGGTACTCTTCCATGATTTTCTACCATCATATTGTGCATCGTGTCTGTGCCTCTACATCCACTATAAATTCTATTATACATACATAAAATTTTGTCCCGTCCGACAATCCCGGACGTCCACCCAGCCGTGTCGGACACTCCAGACACGACTACCTAATCCTAAACCTAACCCTCACCGTCATCAGCACCCCGACCCTGCTCGCCAACTGCCAACGTTTCCTCAACCACCTTCGCCACCTTCAACCGAAAATCCCCAACTCTCGCCACTACCGTCGTGAATACCACCCCAACGGCCCTCGACAACCACCAATGGCAGCACCAACACCCAGCTAACATCAGCATCATCATCAACATCACCATCCATCACCACCACCCCTCGGCCTATTCTCGCCGGAGCCACCGAACCATCCAAGTACCCTACCGACGCGGCATCGCCTCCACAGCCACTACCACCGAAAAAGGAGAAAATGCAACAACGACAACAACCAAACTCACCTCGTCACCGCAGCGTTCCCTCTTCCAGCGATCGCCTCGACCCGTACTTCCCGAATCTGACGCGTTGCTGAGCGGCCGAACTAGGCTACAGCGCCGATGAACCGCATCTACCGTCGGCGTCGCAATTCCTCGCCCTTCCGACCCGGCTCCACCCTGGCCTCCACGACCTCGGCCGAGTGCGGTCGAGCTCCGCGCTCATCCTTCCCCTTCGGATCCACGAGCGGCAGCTTCCCTCCGAAGCCCGCCGGCGAGCCTCGCCGTGCCTTCTCGCGCCGCCTCCACCGAAGTCGACGCCGTCCGCCGTCGCCTCTCCTCCCGAGTCCACCGAATCTCGCGCAAGCTCCGGCCATCGCCGCGACGTCGGGCCGCCCTAGCGCCCGGAGCAGCGCCACTAGCAGGCAGCCGCTGTCGCCGAGAGCTGACCTCCTCCGCCGTTCGTTGCCCCACGTCGCTTCTCGCAAACCCTCCGCGCGCTGGGAGCCGCCGCCTCCTTCCTCGGGTGGTCGTGCCGTCGTTCCTTCCATCCGCCGTGCCGGAGTTCCCCAGCACAGCCAACCACCTCCGGCGTCGCACACCGCGCCGCCCCGCCGAACCCGTGGTAAAACCCTCTCCCGATCTCTCTTCCCCTTCTCTCCGATTTTCCAATTTAATGTTTCACTCTCTCTTTTGTCTCTATTTAAGTGGTGACTTTTTTTTGGGACCGCAATGAGCTGCTGGGTTTTTGGTATGGGATTATTATTATTATTATTAATATTATCATTATTATTATTATTATTATTATTATTATTATTATTGTTATTCTCATTATTATTATTATTAATAATATTATTCTGATTATTAGAATTATTATTACTGTATTATTATTATATATTATTGTTACTAATATTATTGTTAATTGTTAAAAAAATCTATATATATTTCTAAAAATGATGTGTAGTATAAATATAGAATTGGGCTTAGACCTACATTATTTTTCTAGATTATTTATTGTGTACTAGAAATATTTTGACCCGAAAGAAATATAGTTTCCAAATAATGAATCGATTTCCTAAATATTTTCAAAATATTTATCTAAATTATTTTTACAAATAAAACATTGTTTCTCTATTTATAAATTTTGTTTTGGTAACTTAGTTTATGAGCCTAAAAAGATTTTTAGATTTTCAAGTATTTATCTAAAAATATTTCAACTACCGAAATATATCTTCAGTATTATAAATATTTTTCTAAAATAGTGTATATATTTGTTTCCATAAATTTCCTCGATTATCACCAACCTTGACTAAATCGTATTTTTCATATTTCTTCACAAATTCGGACCTCTACATATCAAACATGTCTATTGGACAATCTGGACATTACCATGATCGTTGCACCACACCAGGCGGTAATCCAGGCAAGACACCTTGTCTTTACTGTTTAATTTCTTGCTCAATATCATGCATGCTTTTTCTTTATGTTGTTCTTTCAAAACTATATATAGATGTAAATTATTATGCTTTATGCAATTGGCTTAGAGTTAAGGGACCACCGTATGTTTAGTGCATCTCATAAACTGTCACGATGTGCCACGGATTGTGTGTGAGTTGTGAGTCACATATAGATGCGGACTTGCGTGCTGACTGATCATTGGTACGTACAGGCCGTACGTTAGGATATAACTGCTAATAGATGGTGTAGAAGACTTGGCAGTTATTAAGGATTAAACAGTGTCGTGGAGACGATGCATGTATATTATCATTGGAGGGAGGGGACAGTTATTAGCGTAGGGGTAACATTTATTTTTTACACACATTTTGGGCCGAGGGTGACTCTTATGAGCACTACCTTCTGCCCAGGGCCGATAGTGACTCGGATGAGCGCTACTTGACGGCCACTCTTTATTACTTGCTTGCGTGAATCCGTTACAGCCCCTGCGTAGAACGTTGTCCTCAAAGTACATATCACATAGAATGGTTAGGAACCTTTACTCATGCATACTTTTCTGTTGAGCTTTATTATTCAGTTGTTGGTATGATATTATGTGTCTTGTTACGTCCCTCTGAGGATCTGGTGATCCCTCCAGGTGTGTGTTTCGTGATTTCTTGCAGGTGCTTTAGCTAAGGCCATGTCTTCCTTCCTCCGTGATGATTGCTCTTGGACTCGTCACTTGCTCTCGCTTGCTCAATTCTTTCCTTGTATATTTTTCCATATTTAATTTAGTTGGTAGTGGATTTGTCTCCGCCCAACTATTGTATACATGACAAACTCAAAGTTGCTTTTATATTATTATTTATCTTTGTGGATGAGATTTAGTGTCTTGGCTTTCTACATTTATAGCTTATGTATATATACGAGTCGTATATTTACTCGTATGTATACAGCTGGCATGATACGTATCTAGTCTCAAGTATTTGGGACTGGGGCGTTACACACACATCACACAAACAAATATACATCACAATATGCATCACACAGCAAGCTATACCAATATACTTCACACACAAGAAAACAAATATCCATCACAATATCCAAAAGGAGATATATCCATCAAAACAAATATCCATCACAATATCCAGATGAGATATATCCATCAAAACAAATCCAGTCAATATATGTATCTACTGTCGTCTATGCTGGGGCAGATAGAACTCCCTCAGCCAGCGCGCATAAGTAGGATCCGCGGCAGCCAGATCAATATCCAGAGAAGATGGATGACTGGAACTCCCGGTGGAACTGCCCTGTGGTACCACCTCCTCCTTCACAGCTCCCTCGGCTTTAGAAATTACTTCTGGAGCAGCTCTCTCGGTGGAACTGCCCTCTGGAGTTGGAGCCACCTCCTCTTTCACAGCCATTTGTGCCTTTCTCAAGCGAGATCCTCGGATCTTAGGTGCCATCTGTGAGAACGGGTGCCATCTCGTTTGAGTACATTTTCGAAAGCAGATAAAATACAGAAAATTCAATTTTTTGCCAAGTGTGAGAACGAATGGCTTAGAACACAACCCAAAATTCATTCTAGCATACATTAGTATGAATTATCTATGTTCTGTACATATGGTGTAGTATATGTTCTTATCGTATCTAGTATATGAAGAACGTAACAGAATCAAGATGAACTCACATAATGTAATACTAAGACATCATCTACTACTATATAAGATATAGTGATAGGTTGTCATATCATCATTGCCGAGGGATGAGGGTCGAAGGATAGTCAACTTTATCTACGGCTATATAGTTTCTGCCTCGCCAGTCGAATGGCTGCAGGGACTATGTCCTGATCACCATGTCGTACCGTAGATTAATACAAATGGAGCTGGAGCTGGAGCCAAAATACAGAATCTAAATACAAAATACAGAATCCAATCCCTGGGTTCGCCAAAAATACAAAAACAAAGATTGACACACAGTACTAATTTATATGTATTTTAAGTGTGAGAACGGATGGCTCAGAACACAACCCAAAATTCATTCTAGCATACATTAGTGTGAATCATCTATGTTCTGTACATATGGTGTAGTATATGTTCTTATCGAATCTAGTATCTAGTATCTGAAGAATGTAACAGAATCAAGATGAACTCACATAATGTAATACTAAAACATCATCTACTAATATATAAGATATAGTGATAGGTTGTCGTATCATCATTGCCGAGGGATGAGGGTCAGAGGACAGTCAACTTCATCTACGGCTACATAGTTACATGAGTTAGTCGTCGCAAAACGTCGCTATGACGTCGCTAATAGCGACTAATTTAGCGACGTTAGTATTAACGTCGCTAAATTCTAATTATATTCCCCCACCAATTCATTTTCCCCCATTTTACTCTCTCACTCTCTCTCGTCCCCCCCTCCGGCGCTCTCACAGTACTAATTCATATTGTTTTAAGTGTGAGAACGGATGGCTCAGAACACAACCCAAAATTCATTCTAGCATACATTAGTGTGGATCATTATGTTCTGTACATATGGTGTAGTATATGTTCTTATCGAATCTAGTATCTGAAGGATATAACAGAATCACGATGAACCCACATAATGTAATACTAAGACATCATCTACTATAATAACAGAATCAAGATAGGTTGTCGTATCATCATTGCCAAGGGAGGGAGGTTAATTGGAGGAAGTTACTGCAGAAAGTGAAGACCGACATGAACTGACGCACGAAAATGAGGAGCTCTAAGCTGGAACAAGAAAAATTGTGCTTTGGAAAAAGAACTCTTGTAAACTATTTGTTCACAAAGCAAGCTATAATTAAAGAATACAGAACAAGTATCGAGTTCGTAACTCAAGTATAGAGCTTACAAGAGTTATAAACTCGATACTTGTTCTATATTCATTATATCTTGCTTTGTGAACAAAGAGCTTACAAGAGCAGAACATCCAAAATACAACTTTACTTGTTACAGCTTTGATCTCCTCCTTTTCGTGCGTCAGTTCATGTCAGTCTGCACTTTCTGCAGTAACGACCACAAGTTTTATGTTCTTCAACGATGTATTTCACATGCTTAATTGCCAAATATGGGGACGAATGGCTCAGAACACAACCCAAAATTCATTCTAGCATACATTAGTGTGAATCATCTATGTTCTGTACATATGGTGTAGTATATGTTCTTATCGTATCTATTATCTGAAGAATATAACAGAATCAAGATGAACTCACATAATGTAATACTAAGACATCATCTACTACTATATAAGATATAGTGATAGGTTGCCATATCATCATTGCCGAGGGATAAGGGTCGAAGAACAGTCAACTTTATCTATGACTACATAGTTTCTGTCTCGCCAGTCGAATGGCTGCAGGGACTATGTCCTGATCACCTATGTTATGTACATATGGTGTAGTATATATTCTTATCGTATCTAGTATCTAAAGAATGTAACAGCATCAAGATTAACTCACATAATGTAATACTAAAACATCATCTACTAATATATAAGATATAGTGATAGGTTGTCATATCATCATTGCCGAGGGATGAGGGTCGAAGGACAGTCAACTTTATCTACGGCTACATAGTTTCTGCCTCGCCAGTCGAATGGCTGCAGGGACTACGTCCTGATCACCATGTCATAGTCCAATACAATCCAGAGATTGACACAGTACTAATTCATATATGTAGTCCAATACAAATAGTCTAATACAAACACAACCCAATACAAATAGTCCAATACAAATAAGTACTAATAGCTAATGAGAACCACGCAGCTCACGCAAACGCTCAGTGATACGATCACGCAACTACCTCGAATAAGTGGGATCGATGGCGGCAGGAGAGATGTAGTCCATTGCAAGTGCTGGATGAATAGAACTCCCGGTCTCACTAGCTACCGGTGCTGGATGAATAGAACTTCCGGTCTCACTAGCTACCGGTGCCACTTCCTCCTTAACACTAGGAGGAGCCACCTCAGCATTTGTTTGCAAAAACAAAAGTCTTCTATTTCACAAACTTTGTAAGAAGATTACAATTGAATTCTGGGAAAGTACAACTATAGGAATCCGATCTGAAGACGATCGCTTTATCCCTTGGACGATGTGAACTTTAAAGACGATAGCCTCTGAAGAATGCAGCAGCACTTGGACAAGAACTTCTGATCTCTGATGATAATAATGATATGATCTCCTTAATGAAGGACTTGAAACTCTATTTATAGAGTTCTAGAAATAACTAATTTGTAGTTATTCTGGATTGCGCATGATGAACTGCGCTAGCAACAGATTGCGCAAACAGCGAACTGCGCTGGCAGTTACTCGATCGTGGGCCAACTGTATTAGATGTGTGGTATTATTTGATTGAAATGCACATGGTCGTGTACAGACGGTTGCCACGTGGCGAGCAATTGATGGCATGGAAGCCACGTAATAAATGTCAGTTATCTTGATGGATTGTGCCACTTGAAAAGTGCTAGCATCAGACTGTGCTGAGACTCGGGCTTGGTCGAACTGTACAGAAGTTGAGCTGTCATATTGCACTGGCTGTACAGCTGTCCTCGAGCGCTGTGCTGTACAAGAAACGAAAGGACTCCTCGTTTATCGGGTTGTCAGCTGTCAGAAGATCGAATTTTTGTCAGGTAATGATGGCATTGCCATGTCAGCATAGCGCGCTTGAGTGGTAGCGCAGTTCAGCTTGCGCGTTTGGATAGTAGCACAATCTGCCTCCTGCGCAGTCCATTTGAAGAGTGCACAATTTAATTTTCTCTGCTTATTTGATAAATTCAACTTGATTTTTAGGACCTACAAGACCCCCTTCAAAGTTTTCGAAATTTAAAAATATTCAAAGTTTCGAAATACTTTGAATTTCGAATTTAAAATCAAGTTGCGCAAGTTGCGCTTTAACTGCGCGTTTGGAGGGATTAGCTCCGACTTTTGTGGCGCAATCGGAGGTGGCCGTTACACTTGAAAAACTATAAATAGTTTCTTTTTTTTTCTTTCTTTCATCCGTTACTTGTTTTTCGACTGTTCAAGAGACAAAAGCTTCCGTTCCAACTCCGACTACTGCTTCTTCTTCCCGCCGATGATAGCGATGGCTCCCAAGCGTACAGCCACTGAAAAGGGCAAGGCCCCCGCCGAGCCTTCGACTCGGGTTGCGCCCCGAATTTCTCGTCATGAAACAGGTCATCCAACATTGCAAGGTGAATGACGAACCATCGAAACCCTTTTTAGGGTTCTTGATATTTTCAGACCTTCATACCTCTCTCTTTTTAGAGATTGATGGTATTTGTGCGACCCTGTTTAGGGTTTCAGTTGCATTCACAATAGTTTTCATTTTTATGAAAACTATACTCTTGTGCAATCGGATGGAAAGCGCTGACAAAATGTTCGGCACAATCCATCGTTTCGCGCAAGTCGCCAGCGCAAACTGATGTCTTGCGCAAGTATGTTAGCACAAACTGATAACTTGCGCAAGCTGGCTGTGCTGGCACAATCTGACAACTTGCGCAAATTGATGATCTTTTGTAGAATTTTGCTTTTGTATGTACTGATCCTTGTTTCTTTATTTGATGCAGTTAACCTCAGGGAAGACTCCAACTATGAGGTCTTTACAGGATCCTTGGCTGAACCTGAATATAAAGAAGATCTATCTCATGTGACATTTTCTCAGTACGCCTTACCGTCATCTCGGCAAGCCGTCTTGACTGCACAGGACAATGAGACTTTGCTGTGTTTGATGAATGGGCAGCCTCTTTAGACTGCTGACACAGTTACTCATAAGAAGCCGTTGTTCTTGTTTGGTGAGGCTTTTGACAAGAACTCTCAGCCAAGACCTCGAATGGAACAGAGACTTATCCAGAGAGGCGATAAGACAATCCTTCTGTCGGAGATCTCTAGATGCCTTCCTCTATCTCGATATGCTTTCGCAAGCTATCCGAGAAGAATGGAATGGTATATAACTCCACTTCAGTAAGCCCGAACAGGGAACATCTGTGTCAAGAAGGGGTCTGACAACAATGATATATTCTACAGTTCCTCTGAGCGCCATAGCTCCTTGCTTAGAGGACTAAAGCCTAGCTGTATCCCGCCAGAAGATTCTTCCTTGCTGCTACCAGTGAGAACTCCGATATTCGCAAATGAGTTTGCGAAGGTAGAAGAAAGGTATCCGGATCAGGAGTTGCGGCTGACAGGCCTCGTGAATCCGGATAATAAGAGATGGATCTGTATAGCAAATTAGATATTGGTCCAATTTGAAGAGCGGCTTAAGGAGATTGATCTATACCAAGCAGTGTATGCCACTGTTTATGGCTTTCCCCTCGATCCTCATCTATTCCTCGCGTTGGCCGAGAGATACAACTATAGAACCGGGACTTTTCTGACGCCCCGCGGAGAGATCGGGTTAGCTTTGCACGAGATGAAGTACATCTCCAGCCTGCCAATGGGGGATATCCCCTATGAAGAGTTTGTTCCGACAAATGATGAATTGGACAGACTCCGCCAAGAGAACGCTGACATGGTGGCTATATTTGAAGAGCTAATATGTCACTACAAGATCTGTTCTCTCTACTACAAGAGTGGCACGGCCGGCACCTGCTATACCACCAAATGGCTGCCATATCTTTTTCTCAACCATATCATCGAGAAGAAGACCAAAGAGCATGAGAACTGCCATCCTAACTACTTCCGACCACTTAGCAACAGCGAAGTGATAGGGCTGATGGAGACACACGATGATATGGATATCAAGATCAAGGATGATCTCCAGTGTCCTCCTTTCAAGGAAGGAGAAATTATTGAAAGCTACATGAGGATGGGCTACAGGCCCATGTCAAAGAAAGCCCAGTTGGCAGGTTTCCTCACTTATTGGATCCGACGATACGTCGTCCCTGGGGCCAGTGCAGTCGACCGCTTTTACCGTAGTGTACTTTTTGCTACTGTCCGTCTGGTCTTCGGCTACCGGATGGATCTGCTGTCAGCAATGACATGCAGAGTGAACGCTAGCCTTCGCCTCTTCGTCGATTCAATAATTAAAGGGAAAGACGAGAAAAGACACTTTCTCCAGCTGGAACTGCCATACACATACTTGTTCGGATGGCTGCTTCTACACCATCCTTCATTAATGAATCTGGATATGGGGGCAGTGGGTGGAAGCTTTTTGAGAAGATTTTCTGGATGCAAGTGGATTTACACCACTTTGAGAGATTGCCGACGCGCACTGACTCTCGGTAGAGGATGGAGCTTCTACTGTGTTACTCCTCCGGTTGGTTATTAGCATATGTCTACAAACCTTGTAGACTCCGGGAGGATGCAGCCTTTGGGCCACACAGCTTTCGATTGGCTGAGGATAATCCGACCGTCACACCTGGTATACCGGTTCGAGGATGAATGCTATCTCGAGCCTTATCTTCCCAGCCGTTTTGCGTATCAATTCGGTTATGACCAGTTCCATGTAGGTAATGCTATCACATGCCTACAAGAAAAAGGATTTTTAATTGATGGAGCCCGGGCTTGGGCATATTACAATGCTCGAGACACCAGGACGACGTTCTCGATGCCGTCCAGAAATGATCGAGGTCCTCGTATGCTATATACGTACTCGATCTTCTATACATCAGCAAACACTTTTGCTGAAAACTTCAATCTGGCAGACAGCTTCGCAATTGATACTCGATTTAAGAAAGGAGCACCTGTTCTGGTGCTTCCTGGTAATGATGAGGAGCATGAGCCGGTCGATGCACCATTAGAAGCTTCGAGGGAAGCCAACTTCCCTGAAGAAGTCTACGAGCTGTTGCGTGTCTCCTTGAAAGTTGTAAGATCTTCGGCCAAGGAGAAGAAGAGGAAGGCTGAAGAACCCTCTTCTCTAATCTCTAAGAAAAAGATTATTTTAGAATCATCGGAAAGGGTCACTACCCGGTCGCAATCTCGACAACAGGCTGAGTCAATTCAGAGAGAAGAGGCGACGACCCCGACCTCCATTCAAAGACAAGAACATGCTATAGACGTAGAAAGCCCGGAGAGACCTCTACACAGAAAGAAAATAGTCTTCAGAAGAAAGAAAGTAGTCACTCCTCCAAGACCTATCCTGGCATCGGTCCTGACAAGTATGATCGCCGGAGTTATGATGCCGTCTCCTACACCTGCCCCTGAGCCCAGACAGGAAGCTTCTAGTGCCGAGAAAGGAGACCAAGTGGCTGAGACAAGAGATGAAATCGCAGAGACAAGGGATGAAGCTGCAAAAACAAAAGAGGCGACTGCAACTCTGATTCCAATCAACGAGTCAGAAACGTCTCTCGACGTATTGCGATCTCCTACACTTGCACCGGAAATTGCCCATCTTCCAGCTTCTCCAAGATCACTTCGTGCTGAAGAAGACAAATTAATGATTGAGGCTCTCGAAGGCTGTGACTTCGGCCTCCATGATGATATAGATCCGGTCGTCGCAAGTGATAGCGAGGAAGCCCGAGAAGAAGATGCAGATGATGAAGAAACATCAGCAGATACTGTTGATGATACTCCGAATCCGGAAGAGGATGCTTATGCTCATGCATCCCAAGAAAAGAATGCTGACATAGTACCGGAGGAAGCTACTGTCGCTGATCCAAGAGGTATTGGCTGATATTGATAATCTTTTTTTATAGATTAAATGACTGACATCTTAACTTTCATTTATGTAGAAATTCAATCTTCTTCAATTCCTCTAGTATGCACTGATATAGTGCCAACAACAGCAATAGCTAGCAGCAGTCGACATTTTTTAGGCGGCTCCGAAGCAGGAAGTAGTCAGGCAGTAATGTCTGAAGCTACTTCTGCTAGGCTGCAACCTGTGTCAACAGACGACAAACTTGTCACTAGACCCAGCAATAGTAAGTTTGCCCTTATTTTTGATCCTTTTTGATAGTCGCAAATGACAGCAAACTGATGGTATTTATTTGATTTCGTAGAGGAATATCTGGGAGGGGTAACTAGCTCCACCATGGCTCCCTTGTCTAGAGAGACCTCAGTTCATGTTCAAGAAGCTGAACGTCCACCTGTACAAGCATCTGCTGCTTTAACTTCCACAGGAGTAGTTGCTACACCTGGTGTAGCGGCTACCAACAGATTTATAGTTGGTTCCTTCACCAACCTCTTCTTCACTTCCTTAGGACCCTTAGTAGAAAGGGTAATGGAAAGAGAGAATGTTGGTTTCATCACCGTTAGAACCCGAACTACTTATCTGATAGGTGCTATCCGAAGTCAAGGCGATGAAGCTCAAGCTGCCTATCTTGAACACATACTGGATGAGCTGGAGGCATCAATTAAGACCTATAAAGATCTTAATCGGGGGAAGATAGAGCCCCTAGTGAATACTGAGTTTGAAAGGATGACTCGCGAAGCTAAAGTCACAAAAGTTGCTTTCCAGACTTTTTTGGACACTTATGCCACAAAGGCTTCAGAGTATGATTTCCGGATGGAGACATTAGCATCTGCTGCTGGGGAAAAAAAGAAGGTTGCTGAGCTGAAAGCAGAGTTTGCTCGTCTTCAGCAAGAGTTAAAAATCGTTCAGCTTGCTCTTGAGGAAGAGACGACACAGCATCGGGCTGCAGTCCAGCAACTTGACATTCTAACCCACGAGAAGAATGAGTTTGTCACTTTCCATCAAGATGAAATCGCTCGCCGCCTAGTGATCTTGCCATCCTTTGACGATGAATCTGGAATGACGGAAGCTAGAAGGCGAGTGTTGGATTCGCGTGAAGGACGACTTCAAGCATTGAAGCAGCAGATAGCTAGTTTGATGACCCCACTAACTGAATAAGAAAATTTTTGTATTTTCTCTTTTATGATATGTCTTTTTGTAATGCCTTTTATTTTGATCAATGAAAAGATATTATTTTTGTGGCTCTAATATTTTTTGCATATCCCATTAAGGATATAAATAATAGCGATGGAAAATATATTCAGAGGTTCAAGACATGATATATTTCTTGATTTAGAAAATAATTATATTCATCATATTTGCTCATAGGTAATGTGGACATGACAGAATATAATTAGTTGAATATCATTAGTCGGTAGACAACTTAATCAGAAATAAATACGTGACAAGTTGCTGATATGAATGAACGGATGAATCATCAAAATGTATGAACGAAAATGAATCGTTGGAATGAACGGATGAACCGTCAGATGAATTGAATGAACGGATGAACCGTCGAATGGATGGAATGAACGGGTGAACCGTCGGATGGATATAATGAACGGGTGAACCGTCGAATAAATTTAATGAACGGGCGAACCGTCGGATGTATGGAATGAACGGGTGAACCATCGGATCAATATAATGAACGGGTGAACCGTCGAATAAATATAATAAACGGGCGAACCGTCGGATGGATGTAATGAACGAATAAACCGTCGAATGGATGTAATGAACGGGCGAACCGTCGAATGAATGTAATGAACGGGAGAACCGTCGAATGAATGTAATGAACGGACGAACCGTCGAATGAAGAACACGTCGCTTCAATGTTTTAAGAATTTCTGCCTATAAATAGAACAAAAATTGAAATAGAATTTTTCACTCTTCAACACAAAAATGTCGTCTGAAGATGCACCCAAGAAGGCTGAGATTGTCCCGAAGGTTGAAGAAATCATGGAGGAACCTCCAGCCGAAGTAAACCAACCAAAGCAGACGGAAGCGGGCGAAGGTTTGTCTGCACCCAAGCCACCGCGGGATATCTTGGACTTCCTACTTGAACCAGGGACGACGGACGAGGAGGAAGCCATGAGGATGGCCGCTTGTAAATTTTTGGTGGGTTCGAGCAAGGATGTTCTCGGCTCTTTTGCCGATTACATTTTTGAAAAGGACGGTAGTGGTCCTCGTTCTGTCTTTAAGAAGGACGATAGTGATTCTCGTCCATGATATCTTGTAACACCATTTATGATGAAATAAATAAATTTTTATTTATGAACTATTTTGTCGTATTTACAAGAAATTCCTTTTATATTCATACATAGTACTTTTTAAGGAATTTGCCATTGATAGGCATCATTGCAACTCGACCGTCCAACTCTGTAAGTTGATAGGCTCCATTTGAGAAGACTTTACTCATGATATATAGACCTTTCCACTTTGCGTCGAATTTGCCCTTGCTCATATAAGTCATGGTCATAGGACGTCTGACGGTTAGAACCAGTTCTCCTTTCTGAAAAGCTCTGACCTTAACTTTGTGATTAAAAGCTTTTGAGATTCGGGCTTGATATAACTCAATATGCTGTTGAGCTAATAACCGTTTTTCGTCGAGCGCTTTTAATTCTTGAAGTCGAAGGAGGTCATTATTCTCTGTAGTGAGCTCGTTGGCAATGGCAATCCGCAGGGATGGGATCTGAAGTTCCAAAGGTAGAACTGCTTCACAACCATACACAAGAGAAAAAGGTGTACAGTCTGTAGGGTTACGGGCCGTAGTGCGGTAGGCCCATAAACATTTTCCAAGTTTTTCACTCCAATTCCGTTTGTTAGTAGATACAAACTTCTTAAGGAGTTTGATAATAGTCTTGTTAAATGCTTCAGCTAAACCATTAGCCGCAGGATTGTAAGCTGTCGAAGCGACATTGTCGATCCGATGATCGTCACAAAACCTGGTAAACTTCTGGCTAATGAACTGTGGTCCATTGTCGTGAATAATCCTTCGAGGTACACTAAATCTATAGATGACATGGTATTTGACAAAGTTGATGACACTACTGGTCTTAACTTCAGCCAGAGGTATAGCTTCAGCCCATTAGGAGAAGTAATCAGTTATAACTAGTATGAACCGATGTCCTTTAGAAGAAGGAGGATTAATAGGACCTATAATATCCCGGCATTAACAATCTCAAAGCTTTTGTATTTAGGAGGGAATGGAACTTCCTTCCATTCAACCAGATAGGGTTGTTTGATCCCCAATCTTTGTAAATTGTCCTTCTCTTTAAAAGCCTCAAATTGAGTGCGTAAGAGTTTGGCAGCTTCATTAGCATCCTTCAATGATGAAAAAGGAGCAGGCTGAGTGTTAGGAGGAGGAACAGCATGGTAAGTGCTACCCCCAGCTCCTGACTGACTGGGTGTAACGCCCGTATTTCGGAATACGTATTTTGATGAGGCCCATATGTATTTCGGACCTGTATTTTATTTTCTTGGATTTTGGTCTGTAATTGTATTTTGGCTCGACTTGCGGATTTTTGGTTTTTTCGTAAATTAAGTTTTTGGACCTGGCGTGGTTTTATTCTTTATGGAGAGAATTTGGTTTGGTTTGCTTTGGACTGCCCTTAGTTAAACTCCACTCTCAATACAACACACCCTCACTCGTTAAAACCCCACCTAACTTTTCTCTCTCCTCATTACTCTTTCATTAATTTTCTCCATCTTCTTCTTCCTTCCTCCACACAACACCCAACCTCCATAGGCAAGTGCACCTTGCCACCAAATAGGAACCCTATTTTATTTGTCCATTAGTTAGATTAGGCCATGGTGAACCACTTTAGAACTTGGCATTTTGTGATTTGGAGTTTCCATTTTTCTAGATCTAAGTTTTAACCATTTTCGGATTTTCTTGGTTTTGATCTATTAAACTTAGATTTTTGCTTGTTTTGAGGTTTCCATGTGGTAGAGAATTCAATTTTACACAAGCTAGAACTTTGAAAATCTAAATTTTGTTTTGATTTGGCCAAGTTATGAGATTTGGAATTTTGGTGTTCTTGGGTTCTCTTCTCAGCCTGTTGGAGAAGAAGACCTTGGCCAGCGCTCTTTAGCGCTGGGCTGACCCGCGCTCGGCGCCCTTTGGCGAACCGTGCCCCTTTGCTGGCGCTCTTTAGCTCCAGCGCAGCTCAACCCCAGCGCAGCTTGACCCTAGCGCAACCCGACCCCAGCGCAGCTCGACTCCAGCGCAGCTCACTTCCTAGCGCAGCCCGACCCCAGCGCAGCTCGACTCCAGTGCAGCTCACTTCCTAGTGCATCTCAACCCCAGCGCAGCTCGACTCCAGCGCAGCTCACTTTCTAGCGCAGCTCAACCCCAGCGCAGCTTGACCCTAGCGCAACCCGACCCCAGCGCAGCTCGACCCTAGCGCAATCTGACCCTAGCGCAACCCGACCCCAGGAACCCCAGCGCAATCTACTTGCCCATGGTGGTTTGGTTTTATTTTTCTTGGACTTGGCTTCTCTTTTGTGGATTGGAGTTCTGAGATCTTGTTCCACACAATACGACTGTCTTGACCCGACACGACCTGGCACGGTTTCGATGTTTTGCTTATGACTAGTACGGTTTTCGTGATTTCTGTGATTATGATCCTAGTACTTCTGATCTTCTTAGTAGTGACCCGATGGGGTGCGCTCTTAACTTGTAACCTGTGATTCATAATTAATCTCTGTAACTGGATAACTTGATAGTGGCCCGTGGCAGCGTACTCCTGACTTGTAACTCGACTTGATAATTGATGCTGTTGTGATGGCGAACTTGACTCATATAACCAACTCTGACACCGTGGGTGTTCATTCTTGCTGCTTCGTGCAATCCACTTGTCTTGTCTTGTCTTGCATCATGTCTAGGACGTGACTCCCTGGTTACCACGGTAGGGGCCTATATGTCTTAGTAATGCATCGTTCCTTTGGTAATAGAACGTATTAATAGATGGTTAATAGGAAGATAATAGTTTGAGCATACCTATAGCCTATGATCAGTTCTTTTTCATCCTTAGTTAAGACCACTTTAAAATAGGTCCAGTCCCTTGGATATAGGTTCTAGTCCATATTCTATTGAAGTTCCATTACCGCCGTACAGCAGAGCAGTATTGGAGGTATTCCTAGATTGACACTTTTTAGATGTCCGTTTAGTATTCCAGTGTTAGGAAGTGTTACCTTAGATATTGGGTAGGTTAGAGGCTCTAGAAGGAGTACTATCGATCTTAAATTTTGAGGACGAAATTTTTCTAAGGTGGGTAGAGTTGTAGCACCCAGTTTCCCAAATGAGAGTAATTTTGAAATTTCGTGTTTATAATTATTTTAATAATGATATTTAATTCATGATATAATTTTTGGTGCTTTTAAATTATTTTAAAATTATTTAAATTAATAACTTGTGGTTTTAACGTTTTGCTAGTGAAACCCTAGAGACTGTTTGACCTAGAGCCTAACCATGTGATTATGATATTTTAATATCATTTTTGGCCTAAAGATATTTTTGCATCTGACCTCTTTGAATTATTTTGATATTATTTTATTATTTATGATATTATTTTGGGGTTATTTGAGTCGGGTTCGAATTTCAACTCAATCCGACTTGAAACGGGGACCCGGGGGTAGTTTGACTCTAGTGGGACCCATACACTAGTTAGGCATGGCCCACATGATATTAATTTTAGTCCACATGATAGAAATATTTTAGTTAGAGGTTAGACTAATTATTATGGATAAGGTTAGTGTGATTAGAGACTTTAGAATGACTAATTTAGCCCCAACCAATTAGCCCTTTCTTAATACTCATAGAATAGGTTAGTAGGGGCTTTTGGACTTTTCCTAATAGGACAAAACCACCTTTATGGCCAGCCACAATAAGGATAGGGTTGAGCCTCCCATTTGTCATTATCCATCTATTTTTCTCTCTCTTGTTCTTCCCCAAATTCCTAGAGAGCAATCCCTAGCAATTTCTCCACCAAATCCTTCCATTTCACCACCAAATCTTCTTCTTTCCTTCTCCATTCTAGCCAAGGAGGAAGCTACCCAAGTTTGGGAGGATTCAGAGCTCGTTCGTGTCCTTTTGGAATCTCTACGTGTCGGTGTCGCTCCGGGAAGGTTTTTCTTCGATTCGATCTACCGGGAGGTATAAATCCCTTCTCCTTTTCATTTCCTCATGCATATAGGTCTATTTTGAACCCATAGGAATGACCCCCATGGTTGTATCTCCATTTGTGTCCATTTGGAGGTCATAGGGGTGTCCTTTGTGTTGTGGATGTGTTCATGTTACATATATAGATTTATATATATATATATTGTAATGAGAGTGTATCTATATTTATATATGTAATAAATGGTTCATGATGATTATATAATCAAGTTTGTGAGTGTGGTTCCTCATATTATTATTGCTATTATTGTTGTGGATAATTAGGATATATATTGTGTATTCTTTTGGCTCAAACTACCTAAATTCGTCATGATTTTTATCCATATTTTTAATTTCAGCCCTAACTTAGAAATGTCATAACTTCTAGCTCAAAGCTCGGTTTAATCTCCCATTTTTTTTAAAAAGAAGCGTATTGAAGTTAGCTTTCCAAAAATATGTATTAATAGGCCTAATTCTTTCTGTAATTTTCTAGAGAATTATTTGAGTGTCAGTTGTACGAAAGACAAACACGTTCTCGGTGTTTTCGCGATTCCGGGAGTTTCCGGAAACGAAAACGCGATCCGTTTGAAGTTTCGGAAAGCTAACACATAGATCTATAACATAATTTAATCCTAGATTTTAATTCATACTGAGATGATACAGTATTGATTATTAGTAGGAGTTACTATTCGGCATATGCATTTTGTGCACCCTTGTGTGTAATATAATGTTCTATTTGATTTTAACCCATGTTAATGTATATACATTATGTAACTAAATAGAGAATACAAGCATGAGTAAATGGTTAAATAAATGATGTATGAGGTGTAAGTATTCTATCTAATGTAAGCATGTATAAGTATGGCTTGTAATGAATATGTAGGTTCCATAGTATGTAATGTATGGTACATATAGTAGTGCAAGAGAATAAATGAATGATGAATGAATGCAAGCATGAATGTAATATAATAATAGATGTAATGTATGAAATATACAAGTTAATGAGATGTAATGTTCTATGTTAACACAAATCCTATATTACCTCATGTACCCCTTACACTATGTTAACAATATCACACTTGACACTGTGTTCACTTACACTTTGACACTCTTTGATATGTATACACTATGTATGCCCATTTAATCCTCACTTGCCCCTTTGCCATGTTCACCTACACACACATAGCCTCTTAAATAAGTATTTATGAATATAGTTAACTTAGCTTTGTATGTATATTATATATATGTTAGCATATTGTGTTGTAATATATAAGTTTATATAACCATTTGAAATGCCATGATTATAGACCTAATATTGAATACCAATATATGCATGTGTATATATGTGTAGACATATATAGATTAAAGTAATAGATTACCTAGTGTATATCCAATGTGAATTCTTGCCTATTTGAGTATTGAATAATTGCATACTATATTGATGTGTGCTTGCTAGGATAGTCTTGGTTAGGCCTAGTAAGACTTGCTGGATTAGGACATGACCTAGTTTGACCTAGTTTGACTAGTGCAGTTGACCAGAGTTGACCAAGGGTTGACTTTGGCCTAGTTTGACCTAGATTCATATAGAATGTATTGTAGTGCTTATTATTACCCTTCTGGACATGTTGTGACTTGTGCTGTTCTAATTAGGAGCCAGACACCTCTCATCGGACAGTATCTTTACCTTGGACATTCAGATATCAGACGAGTACATTCTCTGATCATTTCATATCTTGCTTAGAATTATTTCCTGCAGTAGATTACTTTACTTGTACTGTCACGACGGTCACACGGATTGGCACTATATGGATCCTTTCTTGAGATGTTATCCTTAGGGAGCATCGGGTACTACGTGTTCTGTGCGTTTCACTTACATGGCGTATCACTATGCTTCTTGGTTCACTTGATTACTTGTGACATGTACCCTCATGATCACAGAGTCTCTTGAATCTTACACAGTTGGGTAACCCCCAGACTCCCCATTTATGGGACATCCATGTATCACCCTTCGGGGGTCGTGCATGGAATCATATAACATAACCTGGCTGGATCCTTGTGTATTGATTGGGGGTACGGGGGAGTAGAAGTGGACATGTGAATAATACACCAGTAGTATCTTCATTGAATCATTCCGTAGTGTCTTCATTGAATCATCCCAGGCCATTTACATGTTCATGTTGTACTCTGACTCACTAGTCACTGCTAGTTCTCTATTTATAGTAGATATTTCTATTACAGTTCTCTCTCTGTTTTTATACTGAACTTCTTTCAGTACTTGTATCTTACTTTACTGCATGTCTATATTTTCTAACCTGCTATGAATTGTTAAGATGTACTGTGCTCGCTCCAGTCCTGACTGGACCCGTTGATAAATTTTATAGATAGCTTGGAGGTTGCCTGCTAGCCTAGAGGAGACAGTAGGGGTTGTTTAGGTAGTTATTTTATTTTGTCTGGAGTTGTATTTACTTTGTGGATTCTGTATCTGTATTTGAGTTTTGAGATGTATTTCTGGGATTATGTATCTTAGACACTTAGACTTCTATCTCCTGTATCTCTTTTGGATTTCATGTTTTATCTATCCTTATCATGCTCTACCTTAGATGTGATTGAGTCTGTATCTGCTATGTCACCCCTATTCGGGGAGTATAAACTGTTTAGTCTTATACTGTTAGATGCATTGAGACCTAGGACAGCGTTCTACCGTCGACACTGCGGCGTAGGCTGGGCGTTGTTACGTTCTCGTGCCCTTACTCTGGGGTGCGGGTCGTGACACGTGACTCCCTGGTTACCATGGTCAGGGACTCGTACTGAATATGGATTAGGCTAATTACTAGATCAAACTATAGTTCATGGAGAATTTCCAGTCATAGAAGATCTCGTTATCTGGGCACTTTAAATAGACTTGTAGCTTGCCGACGAGTAGGGCACATTTCCAGCACACTGTCATGTGTTGCACCCTCTAAGTCACCTAAGGGTACATTGTCTCCCGGGCAATGTACCCAACCATACTCTCAACCCGCGGAAGGATAACTGGATAGTCTGCAGGACTTGGGACTGGGAATTTCTCATTTGCACCTTGTTAGTAATTAGGCATATGATAACCCTACTTAGTTAAGTAGTAAGCCGTAGTATTTGTTTGGCCGCTTGTGAATGGATGGTGTCCAGCCCTGTCTAAGTCTTGTCTAGTCCCAGTACCTGGTTTCTCCTGAGCATGTTTGTTTTACTTATCTTAACAATAAATATGTAGAGACAAGGTGCTATTCAGGCGAAGGGTACAACCCCGGTCCTTGTTTGGTTAAGGGTTATAACCTGGCTCCCGGAATGGTTCCACGTCCCTAGTCGTTTATTGTCCTGTTGTACTTTTTATTAATGGTACTTTTCTTCTATTTTTCTTATGATCTGATATGCTGGCTTTCGTTCTTATTTCGTGGCCTCCTTTGTGGCACTTGCTCTTTCTGGGGTTTGACCCAGCTGGTTTTGTGTGGCCAGATTTTGGAGCAGCTCCCGAAGATCTACAGAACTTCCAGCCCAATAGTGACAACTAGACAGAACCCGGGCTATGAGTGGATTTTCCTTTTTGATTCGCTCACTACATTATAAAATTATTCTTTTGAGGCATTTAGCCGACGAGCACCTGTTAGCTCGATGCATATTTACTTACTGTCTGCCTACGGGCTGTAACATGATTAACAAATCCTAGGGTTGATCATGTATGACTGAACTCTTGCTAGTCTTGACATTTTGTACGACTAGCTTCCTGATCATCCAATATGTAATGTATGGGACGCCTTGCTATTATATATTTGGTGCTCTGACATCTTGTAACTATTATTGCTTGCTTGAGATTGAGACAATAGGCTTGTTCATGACCATAGGAGACTGTTGGCTTGTAGTTAAACCCTCATATATCTAGACAGCCGTGACCGTATAGCGAGGTGGATTCTATTTCAATATACGTAGCTGGCTATATACGTCCCCGCTCTCCAGTATTCTGGTTCTGGGGCGTTACACTGGGTGTGGGTTGAATTTGTACAGGGGTATTTGAGGAGATACTACCCCCAGACCTGTATTGACAGGTACCGACGATGCTATAATCTCAGGGTTTGCAGCAGGTACGGTCGGTGGTACTGTATGTTGGGCCACTATGATAGAGTGCATACTTGCGACCATTTCAGCCATGGTCTTCAGCTTGTCCTCCAGTGCAGCTATTCGTTGTTCTTGATTTGCTGAACTAGAAGCGTCTGGGTCTTCAGTGACAACATAAGCTATCACTTCTCTAGGTACAGTAGAAGACACTGTCTGTTCAGAACTTTTGCTGTATGCATCATAATCAGAGAAGAAATCATCTCCTGAATAAGAAATAGGGAGATGACCAGAGGGATCTTGGAGAAGATTCCCATGTCCTATTGTGTCTCGACTTCGGGATCGGGTGTGTCAAAATACTCCTTCAGAAGATTCTTGGAGTAAATCTAATTATCGCTGGCTGGGTCTGCGAGACTTGTCGTGTTTGGAGCACTTTCTACCCCCAGTGTCTCGAGAAGCCATGTTGACGGAAGCATACAACACTTCGTCTTCATCTTCTGACATTGGTTCAGAAGTTACAAAATTCAAACGATCGAAGACAGATCATTTTGTTGTCTGGCAACAGCACTTGATGACAACCTTGTGATTACAATGATGTTCAAGTGGTTGAACTGGAGGTGTTGCGATATTGTCCTGCTTTTGCTTGAGGTGTTCTCGGAGGTCAGGAATAATGACGGGACGAGAAAAAGTCTGAGGGATATGTTCTTTGACCACATTCGGAACATGGTTTCGGTTCTTCAGATGTTTTGTCCCGTGAATATATAGAGAAGTACTCACTTCATTAGCATAGCTGTCAGGATTTTTTATCCTGAAAATTCGCCTCTGATGCAGGTTGATCTTCGGCATTGGCTGCTTGCGTTTCATAGAAGCTGGTCTATTGAGATAAGTCCGTAGATCAGCAAATTCATCCCCAGGGGTTTCTGTCTGAGACACCAGTAATTTTCCCTGTTTTGAGCGGGATATCCGAAGAGTTGGGAGATCTTGGAGTTCTGCTACCAGAGTAGACAGAATACCTCTTTGATCAGTACATTTCCCTTTAGCAGGGAGAGAAGAGCTCTTGTTTGAGAGAGTTCTTGTACTGATTGGTGCCGAGGCACGTTCAGATGAATCTTCTACGGTAAAAACCGGAGAAGACTGAGAAAAGACCAAAGGACCTTTTCCCTTGTTTTGTGAAGAAGGGTTGGCTAAAAAGCAATTCCCTCTGTTGTCTTCCAAGTCGTGGAATGAGGAAGTTCGAGAAAAGACCAACGGGCCTTTTCCTTTGTTCTGAGGAGGAGGAGGAACAGTCAACAGACTACCCCCAGTCGATTGCGTTGGAGCAACAGGGTACTTGGGAAGAGGAGCAGAGTTTTTCTCCTTGCTGTGAGAAGAAGGGAGATTAGCCAAAGGACTATCCCTATTAGACTGCACTGGAACAGCTTGCGCAGAGGTTGAAGTGGCAATAGGCACATTGGCTGATTACGCTTGGGAAGCTTTGACAGATGGCCTTTTGGCCACAGAAACTGTAGTTTGTGTAGCAGGAGTCCTGGATTCAGAATGTTTAAGTTGCACTCTGGTTGCAGGAATAGTGGATTACGCAGGAGGGAAGGAGGTCGCCAACTGCGCCAGGGGGAGAGGAGTCTTGCACTTTTCCAGAGTAGCATAGGAAGTGGTTGTGCTGTGGCAGAAAGAGCAGTGTGTTGCGCAAGGGCAGAAGTTGCTACTGTTTCCTTGGCAGCAGAGACAACAGGTTGCGCAGATGATTGCGCAGAGGACTACGCAGAGGACTTTGGAGTCCACACTGAACGGACCTTGCTCTTGGCAGAGGTTGCAGTGCGACGAGTAGCCCCAGAGTTGATCATCGCCTCGTAGGCAGTCTGTCACGACCCGCTCCCGAATAATTGGACACGAGTCGGACACGCCCAGCCTTCGTCGTTAGACACGACGAAGTAAGCTGTACCAAGCTAGGGAAAACTAACCAGATAAACATGAAAGTATAGAATCACAGCATCTAAAAACGTATCCCAGAATGATCACCATAATCCACAAATCCAGATATCATAATGTACCAGAATCAACAGGAATGAAAAGTACTATGAACTCTAAAGTCAATATCTCAAAGTAAAGCTAAGTAATCTAAACCTGAAGCCTCAAGCTAAGCCTCATCCTGCTCAGCTAAATCCTGGGCTCTGGCCCATAGAGTAGATCAATGTCCTGCAAGCATACCTGCAACATATCCTATTCAGGAGCGGAGCAAAGTACAGTTCTAGGTAATGAAACATGAACATGATATGAAATGAGTACAGGAGTACAGGAAAATGAAATACATGAATGAACATGAAAGTACAGGAAAGTAGTACATGGAATAAGTACAGGAACTATAGTACATGAATGTAAAGTACAGGAACATGTAAAGTACAGGAATGAAACTATAATCCTGAAGTACCAGACATGACAAGTGCACAATATCGAAATACATCTAGTCCATGTGACCGGCTGGGGTGAGTACAGGAGCATGCACAGGAGTACATGAATATGGTACGACTTAGGACCCGCGTGCACAGTGCGAGGCCTAAGCTAGGTACAGGAATATATAGTAACCGGGATTGGTCACATGGCTAGTGTATTTCCCTACCCGACACTAATAAGTACAAGAACAAGGGTACAAGAATACAGGAGTACATGAATATCGTGCCATGACGTGTCACAAGAAAGGGTACAAGAATGTAAATGCACAAAACCGTAGAAAAGTACTTGCCTTGCTCCGGAAAGGTACGGGTAGGCAATAGAGCTGTAAGTCCTCCTGCTAGTAGGTACAAGTTGATTAATTTCTAATCAATAACCATAGCTAATTTATTACTAACCAGTAATACCTTTTAATCAATTAATCCCCTTATCTAGCTTAACCGTTATTTAAGAATCTAGCAACCGTTATAGGTTTTAGGGTAAGAACACTAGATATTTATCTTTCAAAGTTCAGTTATATAAAGAAACTATTGGTATCATAAATGTTTCTTTTAGGCAAAATTAAAAGAATAAACTTATATGGGACAATTGGAAACTAACTAGTCCTTAAACTAATACATAAAGTTATTCTATAAATCGACTCCACTAAAATGGATTCATGCATCTTTTCTTCACATGTTAGAAATTAGAGTTGTAAGAAAACTATATACATTATCACACTATCAAAACCCAGCACCACAGAGCTGATCAACACATCTACTCCAAATTCCTTGCTCCAGCCATATACAGCCCAACATTTACCAAAACTTGGCTCACGAACTCAGGCCAACCATAACCTACCCCATTTACTGAAACCATTTCCAAATCTAACCAAGTTTAACAGACATAAATCCAATAGGTTACTATCAATATTCATCAAACAAATGTTCAAAAACAAGTAAACAACTTAACCCATCTAACTTTTAAAGGAAACACATGTTCAAAGTCTAAGCAATATTCAACTCTGGAGGCAAGGAGGTTTAAACAAGCAGTTAAGGCTCAAAGGTACACAACCAACAGAGCCCTGCCTCCTCCGTACAAAGAAGTCTAAAATTTCAAAGCTAACCCCGAACAATCACTTGAAAGCTAGGAAGGGTATACAATTTAATTGAGAATAATATACAAACAAAATACATGAGTAGATATATACAACCCCATCGAAATCAAGAATATTAAAGGAAAAGCCCCTGCATATTAACTCAGAAGTTTACTGCTTAAATCTGCCTTCACAATACAAACTCTAATTAAAAGGAATAGGTTCACAACGACTCCTCGCCAATTGGCACGCAACATTCAGTCTTCCTCTGGACATGCACCCCGTCACCAGACATAATAACACCAAGCACGATCAGGACACTGACACGAACAACACCCACACATGCGTAACTGGACACGCCAACCCACAGTTCCTATTCCAGCTTAAACCTGTCCATTAATTCTCCTACTTATTATTCAACCCAACTGGCTAGCATTCGAGTAATGTAAAATATTTACCTGAGTGAAATGAGTCCAATCTAGGAAGAAGATGTGAACTCCAAGAATCGGACATGGTCAAACGCGTCGGGTACCAACGCTCGCAACCAAACCCGCTCGGTGCTTCCTCAGAGAATTTCCAATGAACACCTAGTGTTTGAAAATATAAACTAATTTAAACATGGATGATTGTTTCATCAACCCAAACCAAATCAAGAACATAACAATTAAAACTCGTTTTAAAAGAAAATTGAATCGAGAATCGAAGGATGCATAGAAATGAATCGATCAAATGATCCAGAATCAATTATACTCCAATTTGAACTAAAACTAATTCCTGCGGAGTACTGTCGACGATTGTCGATCGATCTAACGGCTGATCGATCAAGAACCAAAACAATTTGATCCATCCTTCCTCTTCGATCCGATCGATCGATTCGAAATAGAAGAGAACGATGAGCGAGGCACTCACCTTAGTCTTCGACGTCGGAGAAGATGCTTAACCCGCTGCCGTTTGCCCCGGTGAACCACGCACAGTCGTTGCCAGGCTTGTCGAGATAACCCGCCGTTCGGGAAGGGTCACCGCCGCCGGAGATGGTGGCCGTGCGCTGGCCGCCTGAGATGGACGTCGCTGGCGACGCCGAGGGCACTCGCCTACCACCAGAAGAGTCGTCGGTCGCCGCCATCATGGAGAGCCGCGCACAAGACGATGCGTCGCCGGAACGCGCCGCCGGAGAGGGAGCTGTGGAGTGTGACGTCGCGGAAGATGGTCGCCAGAGAGTCGCCTTGCCACCGTGGCCGTTGCCGAAGCTCCGCCTAGGGCTCGCGCTCAGGAGGAGAGCAAAAGAAAAAAAATTCTTTTTGGGGAAAAGAAAGAGTCAATTGATTCTCTCTCCAGAAAATTGCAATATAAGAAAAATGGCACATTTGCAAAAAAACCCTCCCGCTCAAGCTAATTAACCAACCAGTCCCTCCGCTCTGTAAATTTAACATTCAGCCCCTCTTCCTTTTCATTAATTACGGATTGCTGAAAAAATCAGTTAAAAAAACTTTTTAAAGAAATGAGGGGACCACAAGTTGGTTGTAACAACTTTTTGAAATTGAAATTGCTCCCAATTTAAATTCTCTCCAAAATAGATCATCAAAATTATTAGTTAAAAAAAAAATATTAACCTTTTATTTGAAACCTAAATCAACCTAAATCAATAATAATTATTTTAGAAATCAATTTTTTTCTCAAAAACCGGGAAGTGAAGTTACAAATCTTCCCTCCTTAAAAAATTTCGTCCTCGAAATTCGAAGACCCCAAAAATAAATCTCAGCAATTCTCAAAAGATCCAAACACCAGTCATTTATTGAAAATAGGATTTCAAAGGAAACATAGTACAATCAAATCAATTAAACACATTGGGATAGCGCTCCCGCATCTCATCCTCGCGTTCCCATGTGGACTCGCCCGGAGAGTGATGTCTCCACATGACGCGAACAAGTAGAATAGTCTGGTTCCGAAAGCGCTTCTCTCTCCGATCAAGGATCTCTACTGGCTGCTCCTCGTAAGTCAATCTCGGGCCCACCTCCAGCTCGGAATAGTCCATCACATGGCTCGGGTCTGGAATGTATCGTCGAAGCTGGGATACGTGGAAAACATCGTGCACTCCCTCCAAGCTAGCTGGAAGCGCCAGTCAATACGCCACTTCGCCAATTCGGGCCGTCACGTAGAAAGGTCCGATGAATCTCAGACTGAGCTTTCCGCCTCTGCCAAAACGAATGGTGCCTCTGGTCAACGAGATTCTTCAGGAACACTCTGCTTCTAGCTGCGAACTCCGTTGACCATCTGCTGTTGTCCGCCTAGTGCTTCTGTCGATCCACGACGCTCTGAGCCTTGAGTCCAAGTACACATAAGAAGTTTGGGATATCACGCTTTGACAAGGATCGAGGATCAAATAGTCACGAAGTGGAAGGAATTTCAATTACAACTTAGAGGAGCAACATCATGAAGACACAAATATTAAGTACGATCAAAAATCGATAGTTTAACACAGGTGGCTAGCACAAGATAGGAAAATCATGGTCAAACATGATTTAAGATCAAAATTTAGACAAGACACAAACGAAGTATGGAATCAAAATCTGGCAATGTATAATTTGAGAAAATCAATGATCTAACGATACAATACTAGAAGGTAATTAGCAAGGGTTGATTTGAGGAACGTACGAAATACTCAGGAGATACAGTATCAAATCAGGGTGAACATGCAAGGATTTGTGATTCTCGAAAACCAATAATCATATGAAAAGGGATTATAGTCTCCAGAATATCCAAGAACATATTGGTATCTGAAATCACTTTGCATAGAATCCCTACCCCGCCAGTATGTATCTGACTGCAGTGGACTTTCGGCTCCGTGACTCAAATAACAATATGTCTCCAAATACTCTATCAACCTTATCCATTTTCCAACAATCATTGACGAAACAACCCAAGAGATCAAGATATGAAGAATATGACAAGTCTCGACAATCCTCGAAAACCTATGGGTGTCTGAAATCACTTCAACTTAGAGTTCCTGCCTCGCCAGTGCGCTACTGGCTGCAGTGAACCCTCAGTCTCCATAATTCAGCTAATGGCTGCAGCGCGCAACTGTCATGCCATAGTAGGTCATCGAATAGCCTCTCGACTTTATCCCTAGGAATTTCAAAAGAGTTTCAAGGAATTCAAAATGAATTTCAATAGTCCAAGTCATGGAAATGGTGAAATTACCTGACTGTTAGAATACATGAGTTTATTAGGTACTAAAAATGACAAGGGATCCGATCAGTGAGTACAAAAGGGCAGCCAGGAAGATTTAAAATTTCAGACAGGACGAAGTTTCAGATTATGACGGAATATCAACTGATATCTGGAATGGTAACAAGGTTCCACATATGGAACGTTATCTTGAAAGGATAACAGAGTCTCGAAGGACGAACTGAGGCAATGTATCAGATAGAAGACAAGTTTCGAAATAAGAAATAAAATTCCGCACTAGAAACGAGTTTCAATAAAATCTCGAATAACAATGAAATCTCAAGTAAAACTTGAATAGAAAACGAAATCTCAATAAGGTACACAGTGGAAAATAGAAAATCTAGTATCAACAAAGTCGTGAATAAGGAACAAATTCTCGAATAGAAAATCTCAATGAGGAGACAAAATTTGGAATAGGGAACACAGTCTCAACGAGTTGCGAGTAGGAACTGAAATTCAAAGTCCGGTAAATCTTGGATGGGAGGCAAAATCACGAATAAAACAAAGTCTCGAAATAGGAAACAGGATCTTAAATTCTTGAATGGAATCAAGTTATGAGTAGGAAAAAGAATCAATGGGTGAGTAAAACAATATCCATGAAACAAGCGATACCTCAAATAGGGAACAAGATCGAAGCAAAGTTGTGAACGAAACAATTTCCAAGTAGAAACAAGCCACGTAGGAAACGAATCTCACATAGGGAACAGGTCGAAACCGAAATTTTCAAACGATGTCTTGAATGGTGAATAGAAACAAGTATTGAATAAAAAAAAATCAAATTCCAACTATCCCCAAATAGAAAACTGAACTTCGGAAAGAAAACAAAATTTACAAATTGTAACTAGTCCTGAATAGGAAACAAAATTCCTGAGTAGAATCTCAAAAAGAGCAAGGTTACGAAGAATGGATTGGAGGAGTACCAATCAACGAATAGGAAACAATATCTCGAGTTAAGTTTCGAATACCAACCAAGATTCCAAAATAGAAAATAAGAAGTTCCAAGAAATGGTCTAGATGCTAAAAGAAATTTAAGAAAACTAGGCTGCTAATCAAGATACATGGTTTTTCCAACCATGCAAAAATCTTCAGTCTTTAGTCTGTCTTCAGTATTCCTCCGGAATGGAAATCTCTCTAACCTTCTTCAATTGTCCTGACATAGGTTGATCCCTGCGGTAGTGCTTCATGTGATTGTTGCATCTGGAGAGGCGGGTCCCCCTTGTTGTAGTCCTGGTGCTTCTCGCGTTCGTCCTTGGGCAGCGTGATCAGTGGCCTCCGGGCAGTTCTTGACTTGGTGGGCAGACGATCTGCAGTGCAGGCATAACCTCCGTCTTTTGCGGCACTCTTCATAGTGGCATCCTGAGAGGTGGCAGAAATTGTAAATGATCGTCGGCTGGATCTGAATCTGGATCTCCCGCTGGGGCTGAAGTGCAGGGCTCTGGCAGGAATATATGGCTGCTGGCGTGCTGGCAGCTGAGATCTGCTCCTGATGATGCGACTGGTGATGTGACCGAAGAAACGCTGACTAAGTGTTGTGATGCTTTGCGGGTCCAGGGTAGTTGTTGTCTTTGTCATAAATCTTCATGTCTTTCATGAGCTTCAGCTTCCGGTTTCGTTCCATTGTCTGCGTTACATTCTGAATCTCCAGGCTGGTGGCTCTAATCTTCAGAGAAGTCGGATCCTCACATGCTGAGATGATCTTCAGTGGCGGCTTCAGGTTCTCGATCGGCTCTCTGGTGCAAGATATGCGCTTGGTGTCGGAAAAGTCCAAGTGTCTGAGCGTCTGGAAATCAGAAGTCCTTCCTGGCTCGGAGAGTGTATCCACAAGTCTGACTTGGAAAGGGTGGCCTGTTTCCTCTGGTTGTCAAGGGACCCTTCAGACGTCTCCGTCAACTACGTACTACCCATGGGGATAGTAGAGTGATAGAAGGTAGTGGAAGCTCGAAAAACGTCAAGTGCAGGTGAATTGACAGTTCTGGTGTCGCATGCTTTTGAACTATCTGCAAAACAGAAAACTGTTAAAATAACCTAGACCTACATACAACAAGTGTTTATAGAATATCAAAATACCTGATACACCTGATATACCTGATATACCCTTATTTTCCGATTTTCCTATGCTGTGATCAAGTTTCCCTAGTGTAAATCAAGTCCCCCAATAGTACGCTAAGTCCTAGGTACCATTAGGATAGACCTGCATGGGCCACCACTAAAAACATATCACGACCCGCTCCCGAATAATCGGACACGAGTCGGACACGCCCAGCCTTCGTCGTTAGACACGACGAAGTAAGCTGTACCAAGCTAGGGAAAACTAACCAGATAAACATGAAAGTATAGAATCACAGCATCTAAAAACGTATCCCAGAATGATCACCATAATCCACAAATCCAGATATCATAATGTACCAGAATCAACAGGAATGAAAAGTACTATGAACTCTAAAGTCAATATCTCAAAGTAAAGCTAAGTAATCTAAACCTGAAGCCTCAAGCTAAGTCTCATCCTGCTCAGCTAAATCCTGGGCTCTGGCCCATAGAGTAGATCAATGTCCTGCAAGCATACCTGCAACATATCCTATTCAGGAGCGGAGCAAAGTACAGTTCTAGGTAATGAAACATGAACATGATATGAAATGAGTACAGGAGTACAGGAAAATGAAATACATGAATGAACATGAAAGTACAGGAAAGTAGTACATAGAATAAGTACAGGAACTATAGTACATGAATGTAAAGTACAGGAACATGTAAAGTACAGGAATGAAACTATAATCCTGAAGTACCAGACATGACAAGTGCACAATATCGAAATACATCTAGTCCATGTGACCGGCTGGGGTGAGTACAGGAGCATGCACAGGAGTACATGAATATGGTACGACTTAGGACCCGCGTGCACAGTGCGAGGCCTAAGCTAGGTACAGGAATATATAGTAACCGGGATTGGTCACATGGCTAGTGTATTTCCCCACCCGACACTAATAAGTACAAGAACAAGGGTACAAGAATACAGGAGTACATGAATATCGTGCCATGACGTGTCACAAGAAAGGGTACAAGAATGTAAATGCACAAAACCGTAGAAAAGTACTTGCCTTGCTCCGGGAAGGTACGGGTAGGCAATAGAGCTGTAAGTCCTCCTGCTAGTAGGTACAAGTTGATTAATTTCTAATCAATAACCATAGCTAATTTATTACTAACCAGTAATACCTTTTAATCAATTAATCCCCTTATCTAGCTTAACCGTTATTTAAGAATCTAGCAACCGTTATAGGTTTTAGGGTAAGAACACTAGATATTTATCTTTCAAAGTTCAGTTATATAAAGAAACTATTGGTATCATAAATGTTTCTTTTAGGCAAAATTAAAAGAATAAACTTATATGGGACAATTGGAAACTAACTAGTCCTTAAACTAATACATAAAGTTATTCTATAAATCGACTCCACTAAAATGGATTCATGCATCTTTTCTTCACATGTTAGAAATTAGAGTTGTAAGAAAACTATATACATTATCACACTATCAAAACCCAGCACCACAGAGCTGATCAACACATCTACTCCAAATTCCTTGCTCCAGCCATATATACAGCCCAACATTTACCAAAACTTGGCTCACGAACTCAGGCCAACCATAACCTACCCCATTTACTGAAACCATTTCCAAATCTAACCAAGTTTAACAGACATAAATCCAATAGGTTACTATCAATATTCATCAAACAAATGTTCAAAAACAAGTAAACAACTTAACCCATCTAACTTTTAAAGGAAACACATGTTCAAAGTCTAAGCAATATTCAACTCTGGAGGCAAGGAGGTTTAAACAAGCAGTTAAGGCTCAAAGGTACACAACCAACAGAGCCCTGCCTCCTCCGTACAAAGAAGTCTAAAATTTCAAAGCTAACCCCGAACAATCACTTGAAAGCTAGGAAGGGTATACAATTTAATTGAGAATAGTATACAAACAAAATACATGAGTAGATATATACAACCCCATTGAAATCAAGAATATTAAAGGAAAAGCCCCTGCATATTAACTCAGAAGTTTACTGCTTAAATCTGCCTTCACAATACAAACTCTAATTAAAGGGAATAGGTTCACAACGACTCCTCGCCAATTGGCATGCAACATTCAGTCTTCCTCTGGACACGCACCCCGTCACCAGACACAATAACACCAAGCACGATCAGGACACTGACACGAACAACACCCACACATGCGTAACTGGACACGCCAACCCACAGTTCCTATTCCAGCTTAAACCTGTCCATTAATTCTCCTACTTATTATTCAACCCAACTGGCTAGCATTCGAGTAATGTAAAATATTTACCTGAGTGAAATGAGTCCAATCTAGGAAGAAGATGTGAACTCCAAGAATCGGACATGGTCAAACGCGTCGGGTACCAACGCTCGCAACCAAACCCGCTCGGTGCTTCCTCAGAGAATTTCCAACGAACACCTAGTGTTTGAAAATATAAACTAATTTAAACATGGATGATTGTTTCATCAACCCAAACCAAATCAAGAACATAACAATTAAAACTCGTTTTAAAAGAAAATTGAATCGAGAATCGAAGGATGCATAGAAATGAATCGATCAAATGATCCAGAATCAATTATACTCCACTTTGAACTAAAACTAATTCCTGCGGAGTACTGTCGACGGTTGTCGATCGATCTAACGGCTGATCGATCAAGAACCAAAACAATTTGATCCATCCTTCCTCTTCGATCCGATCGATCGATTCGAAATAGAAGAGAACGATGAGCGAGGCACTCACCTTAGTCTTCGACGTCAGAGAAGATGCTTAACCCGCTGCGGTTTGTCCCGGTGAACCACGCACAGTCGTTGCCAGGCTTGTCGAGATAACCCGCCGTTCGGGAAGGGTCACCGCCGCCGGAGATGGTGGCCGTGCGCTGGCCGCCTGAGATGGACGTCGCTGACGACGCCGAGGGCACTCGCCTACCACCAGAAGAGTCGTCGGTCGCCGCCATCATGGAGAGCCGCGCACAAGACGATGCGTCGCCGGAACGCGCCGCCGGAGAGGGAGCTGTGGAGTGTGACGTCGCGGAAGATGGTCGCCAGAGAGTCGCCTAGCCACCGTGGCCGTTGCCGAAGCTCCGCCTAGGGCTCGCGCTCAGGAGGAGAGCAAAAGAAAAAAAATTCTTTTTGGGGAAAAGAAAGAGTCAATTGATTCTCTCTCCAGAAAATTGCAATATAAGAAAAATGACACATTTGCAAAAAAACCCTCCCGCTCAAGCTAATTAACCAACCAGTCCCTCCGCTCTGTAAATTTAACATTCAGCCCCTCTTCCTTTTCATTAATTACGGATTGCTGAAAAAATCAGTTAAAAAAACTTTTTAAAGAAATGAGGGGACCACAAGTTGGTTGTAACAACTTTTTGAAATTGAAATTGCTCCCAATTTAAATTCTCTCCAAAATAGATCATCAAAATTATTAGTTAAAAAAAATATTAACCTTTTATTTGAAACCTAAATCAACCTAAATCAATAATAATTATTTTTAGAAATCAATTTTTTCTCAAAAACCGGGAAGTGAAGTTACACAGTCTGGTTGACCTTCACAACCAGCGTCTTCTGCGTCTTTCCGATAGACGCAACGTCACATTGAGTTGTCACTTTCTCGTCGGAGGAGAAAGTCGTCCCCAGCAGAGTCGCCATTTTGTTTGCAAAAACAAGTCTTTTATTTCACAAACTTTGTAAGAAGATTACAATTGAATTCTGGAAAAGTACAACTATAGGAATCCGATCTGAAGACGATCGCTTTATCCCTTGGACGATGTGAACTTTGAAGATGATGGCCTCTGAAGAATGCAGCAGCACTTGGACAATAACTTCTGATCTCTGATAATAATAATGATCTGATCTCCTTAATGAAGGACTTGAAACTCTATTTATAAAGTTCTAGAAATAACTAATTTGTAGTTATTCTGGATTGCACATAATGAACTGCGCTAGCAACAGATTGCGCAAACAGCGAACTGCGCTGGCAGTTACTCGATCGTGGGCTAACTGTATTAGACGTGTGGCATTATTTGATTGAAATACGCATGGTCGTGTACAGGCGGTTGCCACGTGGCGAGCAATTGATGGCATGTAAGCCACGTAATAAATGTCAGTTATCTTGATGGATTGTGCCACTTGAAAAGCGCTAGCATCAGACTGCGCTGAGACTCGGGCTTGGTCAAACTGCGCAGAAGTTGAGCTGTACTGTGCTGGCTGTACAGCTGTCCTCGAGCGCTGTGCTGCACAAAAAACGAAAGGACTCCTCGTTTATCGGGCTGTCAGTTGTCAGAAGATCGGATTTTTGTCAGTTAATGATGGCATTGCCACGTCAGCATAGCACACTTGAGTGGTAGCGCAGTTCAGCTTACGCGTTTGGATAGTAGCACAATCTGCCTCCTGCGCAGTCCATTTGAAGAGTGCGCAATTTAATTTCCTCTGCTTATTTGATAAATACAACTTGATTTTTAGGACCTACAGCATTCACTGTTTTTCTCAAACGACGTGTCGCTCCTCGGATCATGGGTGCCATCTGGTAAGATCGATATTAACAAATAATATAATTGTAACATAAGCAAGCTAACTAAAGGAACCATCATCTCGTTTGAGTACATTTTTGAAAGCAGATAAAATACAGAAAATTCAATTTTTTGCCAAGTGTGAGAACGGATGGCTCAGAACACAACCCAAAATTCATTCTAGCATACATTAGTGTGAGTCATCTATGTTCTGTACATATGGTGTAGTATATGTTCTTATCGTATCTAGTATCTGAAGAATGTAACAAAATCAAGATGAACTCACATAATGTAATACTAAGACATCATCTACTACTATATAAGATATAGTGATAGGTTGTCATATCATCATTGCCGAGGGATGAGGGTCGGTGGGCAGTCAACTTTATCTACGGCTACATAGTTTCTGCCTCGCCAGTCGAATAGATGCAGGGACTATGTCCTGATCACCATGTCGTACCATAGTTTCTGTCTCGCCAGTCGAATGGCTACAGGGACTATATGTCCCGATTACCATGTTACCAATTAACCAACCAACAAAACTACTTGTTACAAATATCGGCACTATTGGTGCGTTCGAATCGGAGTATCACATTTTTCGGTGTCGGAAAACAAATAATTATTACTAAATTATCAGATTTTTCGGCACTATCGGTGCCCCTGACCAAGCCCCCCTACACCACCCCGAACCCTAACCCTCCCCTCCCCCCCTGCTTCCCTCCCCCACCCACCCCCCTCCCGCTCCCCTCCCCCCCACCCACACATACCCACCCCTAACTCGAACCCTAACCCTCCCCTCCCCCCTGCTCCCCTCCCCCAGCCGCCCCCACCCCCCGCTCCATTCCCTGCCCTCACATACCCACCCCTAACCCGAACCCTAACCCTAGCTCCCCTCCCCCAGCTGCCCTCGTCTCCCCTGCCCCACCCCTCCAGCCATCCCCACTCACCCTCCAACCACCCGCATCCCCCCTGCCCCTCCCCCCGAGCCACCCGCACCCCCAACCACCAACAACCAAAACAGCCGAAGAGAGAGAGAAATAGAGAGAGAGGGAGGGGGAGAGTCACGTACCGGAGAGGGAGGAGAGTCGCCGGAGAGAGTGAGAGTCGCCGGAGAGGGAGGAGAGTCGCCGGAGAGAGTGAGAGTCGTCGGAGAGGGAGGAGAATTGCCGGAGGGGGGAGGAGAGAGAGTGAGAGAGTAAAATAGGGGAAAATGAATCGGTGGGGGAGAATATAATTAGAATTTAGCGACGCTAATACTACCGTCGCTAAATTAGTCGCTATTAGCGACGTCAGAGCGACGTTTCGCGACGACTAGCTCATGTAATTAATATACGTCGTTGTTACGTCGCTTATTTTGTCGCTAGTAGCGACTATTAGCGACGTTTCAGTAAAACGTCGCTAATGAACACAATTTAGCGACGTTAATCGAACGTCGCTAAATTTATGTCGCAAATTGAGCAGATTTTAGTAGTGCCGATTCAAAAAATTTCCCAGTGGTTTTCTTACTTCGTGGTGGTTGTGATTTGTGAAGAAAATAACGAAGTGAGCAATAAAAGTAATTCAAAGCTAATGAAAAGACTAGTATCCATAAAAAACTAAGGGTCTGCTTGGTAACGGTGTTTTCACCAGTTTTTGAGTGTTTTTGAACCGACCGTTTATGAAAACCCCTGCTTGTTATTTTTTTTTGAGGTACCGGTTTTGGTCGGCTCAAAAACCTCCCAAAATCGATGTAATGTATTTTTGGGTGGCTTTATAAACATCCCAAATTGGTGGATTTTGAGCGGCTCTATTTTTTATTCCATTTATATCCTCACAAAAATATATATAATTATAACTACCGATATCATTTCCTATTTAATTTATTCGTGTAAAAAACTTTCAGAATTACCAAGCATGGATTGGACTGGTTTAAAAGCCGCTACTTAGAAACCATCTAAAATCGGACTCCTCATAACCGCTCATAACCGGTACTCTAAAAACACCTCATAACCACTACCATACAATTGCAAGCAGACCCTAAGTTACAGGTTACTCAAATTTCATCATTAAGTAAGTTTTAGTTATGATTGTGACATCAAAATCTAACTGTTACGAGGATTTGAGCAGAAAATAGACTACTATTGCTTGGAGCCTTTAGAGTAAATTTGTCCCAGGATTGATTTGATCATGTGTTTAGATTGGCTGTTGTTCGTATGTTATTTTTATTTTGTCTATTTGATCGTATGTTTCGGTGTTGAGCCGTTGTTGGTTTGTCATTCTTATTCCCTTGATTGCTCCAAGTAATACTCACGCTAGAGGCTGGTGGAATTTAGCCATGGAGAGGAGTGAGCCGGGAGGAGATTGTGAAGTTGTGTAGCTTCCACTTCGGAAATGAATAAAGAAAGGAATTAGTCTTTTTCTTTCTTTTTTATAATTTTGTTTGTCAAATAAATAGAAAAATTACTACGTACCCGTGACTCGATCCACTGATCTTTCGGTGAAGGAATTAGTCCTTGAATGGAGGAATTGGCCTGCTGAGAAATTGGCAAAGAGAAAATGCTAGATTTTCCGTTTAGAAGAAAATAAGATGAGATAGCTTTATCTTTATCAAAAAAAAAAAGAAAAAAATGGAAGCTTGTGCCTTCTTCCTCCTCACCATCTACCTGGAACTCCTTCCAGAGCTCACAACCCATACTCTCACAACAAGCCAACCCTCCAACCAGGCACCGCTCTCCGATACTCCCGGGATCCGAAGCATCATCAACAACCACGCATACATCACCTCTTGTCCTTACGGTCCTTGTGGCCCGTCCTCCACGCAACATCCTCACAACGAAGATCCTCCATCATAATTTTCTCCCCTAAAAGGTTCTTGTGGGGTTAAATAATTTATTAAGATTTACTAAAACCTGAAAGATTTGACAACTTCTATTGTCATAATTTATGAGCCTTTCTTAAATACAAATGAATGCTGTCAACCATTAGATTTAACTGTTGGTTTTTTAATGGTAACCAACGGTTAAGATTAGATGACTTAAATAAGATCTAACAGTTGTTAACATGGGGATGCGGATCCCTCCTTATATTTTTTTTCCCTCCATATATATATATATATATATATATATATATATATATATATATATATATATATATATATATATAAAATATATATATATACAAAATGGCCTCCCTCCCGAGCGTTGCAGGCGGAGCGGGAAGTCAGGAAGCTGAATGGGATCCCGACGACTCTCACCCAGTCCCCATAGTCAGTGACGGCAGAAGAACCGAGTGGGAATCCGCAGGGGGGTGGACGACGGTCCTACGGAGGAAGAAAGAAAAGACACCTACGGGCGGCCAGCCCCAGCCAACAGGTGGAAGAGGGGCGCCCCAGCGAAACCAGGCCCGGATGAGAGCCCCCGTGGGTGTAAGAAGCAATGACAACGAGAACAAGGAGCTCGGCCAGGAGTACAAAAGACGCCAAGCCGAAGGCAGAGGGTTGGCTAGGTCCAACGAAGGTGTTCGATTGAATGCCCAAATGGACACGCGAGGAGGCTCTCAGGTTCAGAATAATCTGTTTGACAAGGGTAACACTCGGAAAGGGAAAAGTGCTAAAGGGATCCTCAACGGGGGTCAGAGAGGAGCGGGGAGGACTTGGGCGGAAATATGCAGATCCACCTGTCAAAATGTTAATGACGAGATGCAATACGTCGAACCTTTGGAGAAAGAGGGAAGAGCAGTTGCTGAGTTCACCGGGGAGGACTTGGAAGAGACGGAGGAGTACAGGAAGAACACGATAGTATTGTATGTGATGGAAAATAAACCCTTCTACGAACAAATCAAAGCGTACGCAAGTCGTGTGTGGCATCCCAAGGGAAGTATGGAGTTCTTCTCCAGGGAAAATGGCTTCTTCTTTGTGAGATTTGGGATGGCGGAAGACATGGAACGTATCGTGCAAGGGGGGCCGTGGACTTTCGATGGAAGAGCGATCACCCTGAAGAGATGGACGTCGGGGATACAATATGAAAGAGAAGTTCTACTATCAGCTCCCATCTGGATCAGATTCCCAGACCTTCCTATCTAGTATTGGAGCACGCCAATGCTCATGAAACTCTCCAGCCTCGTAGGTGTCCCTATAAAGGCGGACGAGGCCACCAATAAAAAGCAAAAAATATCCTACGCCCGGGTCTTCGTGGAGATTGAAGCGGGGGGCGAGGTGCCGAGATCTGTTGAATATATGATTCCAAGAGGGGAGATTTTCTCACAGAAGGTCGAGTACGAGTGGGTTCCCCCATCATGCGAATTATGCATTAGTTTTGGGCATCTAAAGTCAGGATGTAACAGGAGGGAAGCTTCAGAGACGAAAGTTTTGCCAGAAATGACTCAAAGTCCCAAACACAGGTGTATTCCCCAGGAAGAGCAGGTCGACCGGATGGAGGTCCAAGCAGAGAATGAGGAGGAAAGCTAAAGGCCTGAGGCGACTCTAAATGGAAGCAGTAGTAAAGATACAGAGGAGGCCCTAGCGATCCAAATCGCAGAAGCAGGTATGTTCAGTGTTGGTGATCACTCAGGAGCTAAGGAAATGGATCTTGTCGAACAAGAAGAGGAAAGAAGGATTTCGGTGCTTGGGAAGAGGCAAGGTCATTCTTCGCCTCTCATTAAGCAGGTTCTAGCCATTGAAAGGGCCCTCCTGTCAACTCAAGGGAAGGGAGGGACCGGAAGCGGAAAGACCAGATCTCCAGAGACGAACAAAGACCCCAAGGCCAGGAAGAAGAACACCCAGGATTCGGTGGCACAAAAAGGCGCAGTCAGAAGCTTAATGCAGGGGGATCGATCGAAGAATCAAGGCTAACTAGAGCTAACCCGCTTTGGGCAGTCAAGCTACAGAGTGCCTCCCCAAACCAGGCAAATGGAGCTGAACTTGCTATCAAGACTCATGAAACCTCTCATGTTCCTTCATGGGTGAGTGCGAGAATACTGAAGGTACCCCCAAGCAATAATATTTAATGCCGATCCTATCTTGGAATGTCAGAGGAGCGAATTCGACAGGAAGATAGTAGAAAATTATGGACCAAATGAGAAAGCTCAATAGCTCGATTGTCATCATTTTGGAATCCAAGATTAAGACGGAGGCTTTGATGAGTAGGAGGATACCCAATGTTTGGGGGCTGTGCATAATCTTCATTTGAATGAGATGGCCAGGATCATCGTTCTATGGAACAAAAAAATATGGAGCGACTCTTTTCTTTTTGAATCTTAACAAATGATTGTGATGGATTTCTCCAACGTTGGGGGGATGAGGATGCTTGTTGCATCCATTTACGGTTTCAACGATAGGAAGCTTAGAATGGCTTTATGGAATGATATGGAGGCTGTTAGCAGAGGTATTGGGGCAGTCTATCCGTTGTTATTCATTGGTGACTTCAACGCCATTATGCACAAGGATGAGAAGAGGGGTGGGAGGCCAGTTCCAGACAATATTCTTGAAGATTTCTCTTCTTGTGCCCTTAAAGCTGGGATCACTGATCTTCACCGGTCTGGCGTGGTTTGGACGTGGAACAACCAGTCGACGAGCAATAGGATCGAGTGTCAGATTGATCGCACGTTAGGCAACTCTCGGTAGTTTAATGTTTTCCCTAACACTGGGGTTATCGGGCACCCAGCCGGTCCAAGCGACCATTCTCCTATCCAGGTGAGTTTCCTTGAGAACACTAGAAAGGGCCCCCCCACCTTTCAGGTTCTGTAATTCCTGGCCACACATAGACGGATATGATAGAGCTGTTCAGGAAGGGTGGAACTCTCAGTTCTATGGCTTTAGCCAATTCCGGCTTATGTCTAAACTTAAGGAAGTTAAGAAGAGCATCAAAGGGTGGCTCCGCAGTCTGCCTAAATCTTCTTTGGATGATATTAGTAAGGAGCTTGAGGGGGTTCAGGTTGCCATTCAGAATAATCCTTCCCCGGATATCCTCATTAGAGAAGGGCGGCTGAGAGACCAGATGAATAAAGGCTTACAGCTAGAGGAGATTACGCTCAGGCAAAAGGCCAAGTGTGACTGGATGAAGGACGGAGATAGATGCTCTAAGTTCTTTCATGGTATTGTGAAAGCCAGGCAAAGTCGTAATCAGATAGCTGTCCTCATCGACGCCAACGGTAGGAAGCTTGGAAACCCGGTTGAGATAGAGGAGGAAGTCGTGGGCTTATTCAGGGAGCTTTACAATGGGGAGAACCACTTGATTGAGCTTCCCCAAGTTACCTGCAAGAGGATTTTGACCGAGGAAGCCGTGCGCTCTTTGCATAATCCTATCTCGCTCGGGGAATTGGAGGATATTGTACTCAAGTCCAAGCTGAATAAGACGCTCGGCCCGGACGGTTTCACCGCTGGATTTTTCATCCGTCACTGGGATTAATTCAAACTGCTCGTGCTTGAAGAAGTGCGCAATTTTTTCCGGACAGGCACGTTACTAAAGCAATTCAACCACACTTTTATTACTCTAATCCCGAAGAAGGTTGGGGCCTCCTCTCTGAATGATTTTAGGCCGATATCATGTTGCAACTTCTTCTACAAAGTGATTGCTAACGTCATGAGTCAGAGAATGAAGAGTCTGCTTCCGGGATTGATATCCCCCAATCAGTCAGCATTCATTAGGGGGAGGAGTATTGGTGAGAATGGTCTTCTGGCTAATGAGTTAGTCAGGGATTTCAACAAAATTGGGAGTGATAAAGCGTGTATCAAGCTTGACCTGAGGAAAGCCTATGACTCCGTGAATAGGAATTTTGTAGTTCACATTATGAAGACTATGGGTTTTGATGACTGGTGGACCACCAGGGTGTACGAATACATCTCTACGCCCACGTTCTCGATTATGATCAAGGGGAGGCCGACTGGATTCATCAGTCACTCGAGAGGATTCAGACAGGGAGACCCCCTATCAGCCTATCTTTTTACGATGGTCATGGAGCACTTCTCGTGCCTCATGGAGATTGCCAAGCACAGGAGGGAGATCACTCCCATCTTTAGGTTGGTCAAGCCCACTATCTCTCACCTGATGTATGATCAAACCTACAAACACAGGTATGCGGTGCTTGGCTAATATTTTACAGGAGTTCGAAGGGGTCTCGGGGATGCAGCTCAATAAGGAGAAGAGCTCGATATTCCTCAACAGGACTTGTAGTGAGAAGGCTAGGTGGGCATCCATCCTACAAGTGGAGGAAGCTTCCCTCCGGGTCAAATACCTGGGGGTCCCTTTATCGATCTCCTACGCTAGGCATTTAGACTGTTCCAGCTTAATCAAGATGGTGGAAGCCAGGCTAGATGGGTGGCAAGCCCAACTGCTGTCATTTGGTGGCCGGGTGGAACTCGTTAGAGCCGTGATTAATGCGATAGTGTCCTATTGGCTGCAAGTGGTGCTCCTCCCCAAGAAGATGATTCAGAAGATTCAGAGTATGTGTGCTAGGTTTGTTTGGAGGGGCGGTGTTCAAACTATAGCGTAGAAGGACTTGTGTCGTCCCAAGAAGGAAGGGGAGTCAGGCTTCGATCTCTGAGCACTACCAAGGAGATGGCTGCGCTGTAAATGGCTTGGACTTTGGTGGATGGGAAGTCCAACTGGTCTTCTTGGATGAGCAGCAGGTATATTAAGCAAAACAATTTTTGGACGATGAAGAGCAACTCTAACTTCTCTGTTGGTTTCAAGAGCATCCTGCAGCAGAGGCCGAGATTAAAGTCCTGCATCCAAAGGGTTATTCACGATGGGGTAGGCACCAGCCTGTGGCTAGACCCTTGGATTGATCATAATATTATCTCTGATATGTGTCACGACCCGCTACCCAAATTGTTGGGCCGGGCCGAGTCATGTCCAGTCTACGCTTGAGATAAAGCGTAGTAAGCTGTTCTAAAGATAACAAGATAAGACTAAAATGTGCTAACAGTTCTATATGTAAAGAAGAGTCATAAATGCTCCAAACACAAAAGTCATCTCATATAATAATAAGTACAAGTACAAGTCTGAAATATAAAACTGGATACAGGTCCAGTTACAAAACACGTAGTCTAATACATGACTACACTAAATATCCCGAGCAACTACACAAACTAGATGAGGTTTCCCGCAGGTACATCTTCGTAAGACAAAGACTGGTCCTCGGCAGTAACTCCATAATATGAGTCACAGAGCAACTCCTCCTCAGTAAGAATACCTATAACGTTATTCTGTCAGGACGGGAGCAAGTACGGATTCTAGCAAACATATAATACTGATCATGTGATGGAAAGAAATGATATATCATGTTTTTATCCAGATTTAGATATATTTTATCATGGCAATAGATATTCATTTTAAACTTTAAAACTGTAGTAGGTGAGTGATCAGTCAATAGGTAATCAGGATGTACAGTGGTACATATCAATTTTCTGAAGCGTACATACGTACCCTTAACGACATCGGTGTATATCCATACACAAATGCGGGAGCAGACATACGACAAAGTTATATATAGAATATAATAGTGCTCGGTAAATACATACGGAGAAGGGGGGCATGATCACGTACACTACTAACAGTTTTTCCTTAACCCGTTATTTAAACATGTGAGAGATATAAAAACTGTCCTAAGCATGGTAGATACTGAAAGTAATACAACATATGAAGTTTTAACTTGCTATCCCAAGGATCAGCATTTAACATGGTTGGAAAATCACAGTTTATGGTTATAGCAGTATGTAAAGTTTGTAGAAGTACTTGCCTTTAGCAAAGCAAAGCAGCGATAAAATGCTATAGTTGCCTGGTAACTCATCACTGTAGAGATAAATACATAAACTTAGTTTTTATACTAAGTTAAACACTTAGACACTAGTTGTGCAACACGACTTTCTAACTGGACACCTAGCCAAATGGTAATTTTAGCATAGGAGACCAATATGGGGTGACACAATACTCTAACTAACTTTCTAGGGTCTTTATACTAGTGCAGGGTGAGGTTCAATACGACTATAACTCAAAATAACACAAAAGTTGCAAGTCGTAACTATGCCATAATTAAATCAAACTGTACTCTATGATCCAACAATTTTTGAGATAGACAAAAAGCTCAATTTTATATAAAATAAAGTACCAAAATGATCCTTGTTAATTATAGAAATTTATACTAATTTTTCTGGAATTTATAAACTCTCATATATATTTATTAAAAATCAGAAAACATAAATATACTGAAAATAAGTTCTGTTTTCCTATTTTTATAAAATATGAAAAGCACTTAATAAATGCTGAAAAAATTATAATAAATTTTCTAAATTAATATAGTATTTAAATACAAATTTTCCCAGATTTTTACAGCAATTAAAATATATATAAAATTCAAAAATAGCAAGAAACAGTTTCTGGAAATTAATTAATTAATTAATTACTATTTTTGTCCATGTATTCGAATTTAACCGAAGTCCAGATACAGGATCCAGAGTCATGAATCAAGTCCAATATGACTTGTACAAACTCTGAATGTATTAGACACAATTGGGTCCAAAAACCCATGCTAAACTTGGACATCAATTGGTCATAACAATTAAAATACAGGAATTTAAATAATAATAATATATTTTTAAAGTAATAAAAATATACAAGTCACAAAATATATAATAAAATAACTTGTAAAATTTTACATAACAATATTTTGTACAAGGTAGAATTTGAAATACATATATAAATATATAACTACAATATTTATATATATACATATAAATATATAGATAAAAAAAACAAAAACAAAAAAAAAACAAAAAAAAAACAAAAAAAAATATAGATATTTATATATATACATAATGGATATATATATATATATATATATATATATATATATATATATATATATATATATATATATATATATATATATATATATATATATATATATATTTATATATAAGAAATACTAAATATAAAAAATATATATATATATACACAAATACTGTATATATATATAACAGTATATATTAATAATATAAATACATATTCATATATATAAATATATATATATATATAAATATAAATATATATATATATACATATACATATATATAGTAAGTGTATATAATATATATATATATATATATATATATATATATATATATATATATATATATATATATATATATATATATATATATATATATATATATATATATACAAAAATACATATACATATACATATATACATATATATATATATATAAATACATATATACATATATACATATAAATAAATAAATAAAACAAAACAAAGCAAAAAAGAAAAGAACAGGGAAGGGGGGTTCGAACTCGGCCCAGAGGGGGGTCGGGTTCTTGGCTCGGTCGGACTGGCCAGGGGGTCAGCCCGAGTCATGTGTTAGGGGCAGGGTTTGGGTTAGTGTTATTTCTGTTTAGGTGAATGGGTTTTAAACCCGATAAAATAAACTTCGTGTCCTGACAGTTAGGGACACGAAGACGGTCGAGTCCTGTGTCTGGGGTCGTGCACGACACGCACGATACGTGAACGCCGTGTCCACACTTATTACTGGACTCCCCATTACTGGATGAGTCCGCACTCGTGTACACGAACACGACTCGACACGGAGGAGGAATGACACGTACGTGTCCGGCGCCTAGGGTTGAAGTCGGGGGCACTGGACGGCGGCTGGGGCATCGTGGACGCGGCGCTCGGGTGGCGCTGCGTTCGTCTCGATGAGACGCGTCGAGTGGTGGCGGTTGTGGGCGGTGATGGTCGCTGTGGGGGGTGGCGCTGCACTCGCCGGAGTTAGGGTTAGCGTTAGGGTTCTCGTCCGGGAAGAAGGGGTCGTGGTGGTGTGCTAGAGTTAGGGTTTGGTCTGGAGGTCGTATTTATAGGAGGGAGAGGTCGGTTAGGGTCTGGGGTCGGCCGGAAATAGCGGGGGAAGTCGGTGGTCGTCGGCAGCTGGCCGGTCGCGGGGTGTGGTTGGGTGAGAGGAGAGAGAGAACGTGGGGGGGGGGAGGGTAGGTAGGTTTGTAGTAAGGTCCTTAGAGTTTAGGAAATTACAGTTAGGTCCAAATCCTATCAGTTTACAAATAACAATTTGCAAACTATAATTAAAATAATTCAATTAATTACAAACTAATATTAAAATAAATCTAAATATTACAAAATGCTATTAAAACATTTCAGTTAATTACAAAATGATATATTTTGATTTTAAAACTATTTATAAAAATTCTAGAAAAATTTCTAAAATCATATTAATCTATTTTAAACACATAAATTCTATTTAATAATATTAAAATATTATTTTGAAATTTAGGGGTTTACAAATCTTCCCTCCTTGAAAAATTTCGTCCTCGAAATTCATAAGGATAGAAGACTCTACAAACATTCTAACATAACAAGCATTACAATAATTGACTAAGGCTACGATCAAAACTAACCTCTAAGGTATCAAGCGGGAACGGGTGGTTCCCTCGCAGCGGTTGGATCGAACAAGTAAGGGTATCTCTCCCTCATGTCCGACTCCCTCTCCCAAGTAGATTCACCCGAAGAGTGACGGCTCCAAGCTACTCGTACTAAGGGTATAACCTTGTTCCTCAGCCTCTTCTCCCTCATGTCTAATATCTCCACGGGCTGCTCAGTAACTGCAAGGCTCGGTCCGATCTCCAGCTCTGAATGATCTAGCACATGACTGGGGTCTGGAACATATCTCCTCAGCTGAGATACGTGAAAGACATCGTGAACTCCTGCTAGGTTGGGTGGAAGTACAACCCTGTAAGCTACCTCTGATCCTGCCAAGTATCTCGAACGGCCCGATGTATCTGGGGCTCAGCTTGCCTCCTCGTCCGAACCGGATCGTCCCTCTAGTAGGTGATATCTTCACTAGTACCATATCACCGTCTGCGAACTCCATCGGTCTGCGACTAGCATCGGCCCAGAGTTTCTGCCTGTCCTGAGCTACTCTGAGCCTGTCTCTGATCATCCCAACCTTCTCTGCTGCATCCGTGATCATCTCTGGCCCAAGCATAACCCTGTCCCAACATCGTCCCAAAAGAGCGGTGTACGGCATCGTCGTCCATATAGTGCCTCGAAAGGAGACATACCGATGCTGGCTTGGAAGCTGTTGTTGTATGAAAACTCTACCAAGTGCAGATGGCTCTCCCATGATCCGCCAATGTCACGACCCACACCCAGATATACGGGTACGAATACGTGGGCCACGCCCAGCCTACGCCGCAGTATCGGCGGTAGAGCGCTGTCTAGTATACTATACTAACTACAACATCTAAAGGTCCATAACTAGAAATGTACTCATGTCACATCACGAAAACTAAGGAAGATAAGACAAGAAATAATAACAATATCACTAGAACAACTAGAATCTACAATGATCATAATACAGGAAAATAAAAAAGAAACAACAAAACTAACTAAGGATAACTACCAGACAACTCACATAGAAGAATAGTGAGATCCACCTCAGCTAGCAACATCATGAGGTCCAATACTGAGGGCACAACTACTCCTAAAATTTTGTCAACATATCCGGTCAGGATGGAACGAGTACATATATCTCATAACAGATCTCAAGATAGAATAAAAGCCATAAGACTGTAAATAGAGCATACACAATAAAATCATGGAGTGTACATATATGTATCATGGCATGGTAAGCTGTAGAGCTAGAGCTAGAACAGGAAAGTAGAACTGATCATGATATGTACACAAATTAAGGTAAGCCATCTATCCAATGTGTGTGAGTAGTAGTTTCAACTTGTGATCGACTTGGGTACCTGTAAGAACTGGCATGGCTAGTCATAAGTGCGATATATGACTAACACTGTTCAAGAATGCAAGATGGATCTGATCACAGGCATACGCTACTACTCCCCCTACCCCTAACTGGTAGAATGGATCCAAACAGGACACGTCACTGCACGAGATTCTAATGAGAAGGGAGCAAGTTTTCTCTAGAATCAGTGACCACATATTGTACAAGAGCTACAAGAGAGCTTGCACAATACATCCCAACCTAAGAAGGAGAAACATCTCTCTTCGAGATCCAGGAATACCAATCCGTGAGAACCATGTGTCAGGAATAAGCATATCTACACTAAGTACATGAATCATAACAATTATCATAAATTGGAAAAAAGTTATCAAAGAATGTACTCGCCTGCGATCTGGTGGAATATGCCAACTGAGTCCTAGAACAGTGCCTCTAGGACCTATAGGTGGAATACTGTATCAATATAAGGGTTTGAAAGTAAATCAAGTCATACTAAGTCAAACTAGGTTAAGGCAATTCAAACAAGGTTAATCTAAGTCAAGGGTTGACTTACAGTTGACTTTTGGTCAACTGGTCAACTCTGGTCAAACTTGACTAACGTTGACTAACAGTTGACTTTGGGTCGACTGGTCAACTTCGGTCAAGTTCTGGTCAATTTAGGCTACGGTTGACTTCCGGTTGACTTTTGGTCAAAATAGTCAACTGTGGTCAACCAAGGTCAAAACTAGCCTAACCTAGGTCAATGTTGACTCTACTTCGACGTTCAGTCAAAGCAGTCAACTATGGTCAAACAGGGTCAAAGCTAGTCTCTATAAACATCTACAAGGTCAACTTATGAATTTCAGTGATTTAGAAATTACTGAAATCGACGGGTCTCTAAAACAACCCAAAAGGAGAAAATATTATAATAATATGGTGGAAACCTACAGATGTTGTCGGATGGTGAAACAACCATTACCAACGTGTCCAGAATGGTTAAATCAGCTAGGATAGCCTGTCCATAAGTCCAATTTGGACACAGGGGTAAAAAGGTAATTTCGAGTCAAAACGGTGTCCGTGTCGGACCCGCTTTGCACCGAAAAATGTGCAAGAATACTAGTCTACCAAACCTAACAAATTATATGTCCACGAATCCAGAATGACGATACGAACCCAACGGTATATCCAGAATTGGATTCCGTTGACCCGATCTCAGATTGGTCCGTTGACCCGGATATTGGAGACCGATTTGCACGGAAAAAACGTGTCGGAGCCAATGTCCTCAAAACTCAGCAAATTATATGTCAACGAATCCAGAATGACGATACGAACTCAACGGTATATCCGAAATTGGATTCCGATGAGCCGATCTCAAAATGATCCGTTGACCCGGATATTGGTATCCGACTTGTACCGAAATGCGTGCCGGAACCAATGTCCACTAAAACCTAGCAAATTATATGTCAACGAGTCCAGAATGACGATACGAACTCAACGGTATATCCGAAATTGGATTTCGATGAGCCGGCATCAAAAAGTTCTGTTGATCCGGACTGTGGGGCCCACTTTGTACCGAAATGCGTGCCAGGGCCCACGTCATCCAAATCTAACAAACTTTATATGAAAACGTGCCAAAACGATGCCATGAGTCTACTGGTGGTGTCAGAAATTGAATTCGGAGTCCCGGATTCAAAAATGGAATTTTACAAGTTGGAAATTACGAATTCGGACGGCCAACTTTGTCGTCGAATTCAACCAATCAAACAAGCTCACAATGAAACGAAATTGGAGGGGTAGGAAGAGGGTTATACCAGATTCGCATATGAACCAGTAGCACGCCAGACGGAGCTGCGATGAAGGAGATACGAGTCGACGAAGTCGGCTCCACAAAATTGTCCAAAAATAACGCAATTTAAAGGGTCAACTTGGTGGCCGATTTTCATATAGCAAACGACGAAATTAACGGGTGAAATTTGAGAGGGATGAAGGGGTATATACCGAGATTGAAACAGAGCGAAGAAATCGCCGATCTAACGGTCGAATTTCTCGAAAAATGCGTGAAAAGTTGCTGCAACAGAAGGCCATTTCTGGATCTCGTTCGCACGCGCGTCGACGGGATTCCGAGAAAACGCTGAAATCGTCTAGACGACGCATCCCGGAGGACGGTGGCCGCCACGGGAGGGTGCGCCTAGGTCGCCTGGCCAGGGGGTGGCCAGTCACGGCGATCGTGGCGCCGACGGCGGTGCCTGCACGGCCGAAGTTGCTGCTGCTGCCGCTGTAGCACGCTGCTACTGCTGTTGTTCCATGCAGCTGCTGCTGCGCGCATGCTGCTGCTGCGCGCATGCTACTGCGCGCGTGGCCAGGACGACGGCGGCGCGACGCGGCGGCGCGCGGCGGCGGTACTGTCACGACCCGATACCCAAATTGTTGGGCCGGGCCGAGCCATGTCCAGCCTACGCTTGGTTAAAGCGCAGTAAGCTGTTCTAGAATAAACAATAAATGATCTAAGCAGCTAACAGTTCTAAAATCACATTTAAGGTTCATCACAACACAGCATCTATAAGTGAAGGTAACATGAGCACAGACTTAATAATACACTTCCAAGTATCTAACTGGAGACAAAGTCCAGTATCCAAATATAAGTACAGACAAAGTCTAAGTCTCAAAACACAAAAAAGATAACTAAGCAAGGTTCCCCGCTGGGGCCTCTTCTGGAGCTAAGGCCAGGTTCTCAATGCAGTACCATAATATGTAACACATAGCGTTTCCTTTTCGAAAAGTATACCTACAACGTTATCCTGTCAGGACGGGAGCAAGTACAACCTCTACAACTAAAGTACTGAACATATAATGAAAGAGATGTACAATAAGAAACATGGTGTGATAAGTCTATAAAACAGGAAATACTAGAAACATGGCCTCATGGTACAACTGGGATCACAATATCATAGTAACACAGGAAACATGGCATATCTGGAATCATGGTATATCTCATAATCTATCATGGCAAGGATACATATGTCATAAAGACAGATGTATATGTAATGTTTAAAACTGTAGCAGGTACGTGATCGGTCAATAGGTGTACAATGTACTGTGGTACATGTAAATAAAATGTACATACGTACAAGTTAACAAGCATAGGTGTACATCCGTACAGAAATGCGGGATAATGGCCTGCGGCAAGGTATGCATATAAAATGCGACCTCGCTCGCTACTATAGGGGGTCATGATCACGTAGTCAACTGTCAGTTTCCCCATAACCCATATATATAACATGTGAGAGACACGAGAACAGTAAAAACATGTAAGAGATACGAGAACAGTAAAAACATGTAAGAGATACGAGAACGATATAGAACATGTGAGAGATAATGGGATCAGTATAAAGCACGGTAGGTACTAATAGCAGTAAAACAGGTGAAAGTACTGAGAGCAGTAAAACATATGAATACTCGGGCAGATATAAGCATAGTGAAACATGTACGGAGAACCAGTAAGAAGCATGTGAAGATATGATAACTGTCCTAAGCATGGTAGGGACTAAATTAATGTAACATGTGAAGATTTAACTTGCTACCTCAAGGATCAGTATTTTAACAGGATTAATACATGTTCTAGCATTAAAAGACAGTAAATGAGTTTGTAGATGTACTTGCCTCGAGCAAAGCAAGAATACTAGTACGAAGATATAGATGTCCGGTGTCCTGTCAATAATGGCATACAAACTCAGTTCTAAGCTATATTCAATATTACAATAGTGGTGTGACCCGACTCCTGACTGGACACTAACTAAGTGGGAACCTAACATAAAAGTCTAATGTAGAGTGCCACTATATCCAAACTAATTTTCTAGGGTCTTTACACTAGTGCGGGGCGAGGTCCAATACGACTAAAACACAAAACAACATAAAAAGTTGCAAGTCGTAATTATTCAATAATTAAATCTACTGTACACTATGTTCCAACAATTTTTGAGATAGACAAAAAGCTCAAATATATATAAAATAAAGTACCAAAATGATCCTTGTTAATTATAGAAATTTATACTAATTTTTCTGGAATTTATAAAACCTCATAAATATTTATTAAAAATCAGCAAAAACATGTATCCTGAAAATTAGTTCTGTTTTCCCATTTTTATAAAATACCAAAAGTACTTATTAAATGCTGGAAAAATTATAATAAATTAGCTAAATTAACATAGTATTTAAATATAATTTTTTTCCATATTTTTACAGCAATTAAAAAATATATAAAAATTTAAAACCAGAAAGTAACAATTTCTGAAAAATAAATAATTATAAATTAAGGAATGACTCATAAACAAAATCTACAGATGTTGTCAGATGATAAAATAAATATCACCAACATGTCCAGAACGGTCAAATTAGCTAGGATAGCCTACCCATAAGTCCAATTTAGACACAGGGGCAAAACGGTAATTTCGGGTCAAAATGATGTCCGCCGTTGGACACACTTTGTACCAAAAAACGTGTCAGAATAGAAGTCTACAAAAACTAGCAAATTATATGTCCACGAATCCAGAATGATGATACGAACCCAACGGTATATCCGAAATAGGATTCCGATGTGCCGATCTCAAAATGATACGTTGACGCGACACTTGGTATCCGATTTGCACCGAAATGCGTGCCGGAGCAAATGTCTTCAAAACTCAGCAAATTATATGTCAACGAGTCTAGAATGACGATACGAACTCAACGGTATATCCAGAATTGGATTCCGATGAACCGATCTCAAAGTGACCCGTTGACGCAAAAAGTGGGACCCGCTTTGCACCGAAATGCGTACCAGGGCCCACGTTCTCCAAATTAAGCAAACTTTATATAAAAATATGCCAGAACGACGCCACAAGTCTACTGGTGGTGTCAGAAATTGAATCCGGAGTCCCGGGTTCAAAAATGGAATTTAACAAGTGTAAATTAAAGAATTCGGACGGCCAACTTTGGCGTCGAATTCGACCAACCGAACGTGCTTATAATGAAACGAAACCTAAAGGAGATAGGAAGATGGTTATACCAGCTGCGCACAGGAACTGGTAGCGCGCCAACCGGAGCTGTGACGGCGGAGTTACGAGCTGACGAAGTCGGCTCCACGAAACTGTCCAAAAATAGTTCAATTTAAAACGTTAACTTGGTGGCCAGTTTTGAGGTATCAAACGACATAATTAACGGGCAAAAATTAAGGAGAGTGAAGATGGATATACCGAGATTGCGACGGAGCAAAAAGTTTACCGATCCAACGGTCGGATCTCCCGAAAAACACGCACGAACTTGCTGCGACGGAGCACGAATTCTGAGTTCCAAACTCGAGCGCGCCGACGGGATTCCGTTGAAAACGCACGAATAGCCTATTCGGCGCGTCGGGGAAGCGGGCGTTGGCCACGGGGTGGCTCGCCGGAGGTTCGTGCGCCTAGGGGGGTCGCCCACGACGGCCGTGCGACGGAGCGGCGGCGCACGACGGCGGCCAGCGCGCGCGCGTACGTGCGCCGTGGCTGCTACTGCATGCTGCTGTCGCTGCTTTGCAGCGCATGCACGACTGCTGGTGGCTGCTGCGGGGGCGGTGCTCGTCGAGCACGGCGACCGGAGGTGGTGGCCGTGCGGGTGGTGGAGGTGGTGGTGCATGGTGGTGTTGGTGAGGGTGGTGGTGTTGATAATGGTGGTGAGGGTGGTGTCACGACCCGCACCCACTGTAAGGGTACGAGCGCGTAACAACGCCCAGCCTACGCCGCAGTGTCGACGGTAGAACGCTGTTCTAGGTCACTATCTAATACAATAACTCACGTAATGAATAATGTACTCATCATGATCAACTCCAAACGGAGGACAAGTATAAGATATCGTAACTCAATCACAGTCTAAGCACGATAAGATAACATAGAAGAAATAACTGAGAATAGAAGACAACTACTAAAATAACAACTCTCAACAATCTCAAATACTACACAAGTCTCAATCCACTACAACAAGTTTAACATAGAAAAACATATGCTAGTCTACTAAACTAAATCTCGATCACTCCTGAGTGTCGGGGCCAAAGGTAGCCATCCTGTCTCCGGGTCCATAATATGTAGGCAAGTGTCCTCAGGGCAATCATCTGTAAAATTTTCAACAGGTCCAGTCAGGACAGGAACGAGTACAACTCATCAAGAAAACCCAAGTAATGACAAAGAACTATAAAGCAGTTGTAGACAGTTTTATTGATGAATATGGCAGTTTATATACAGGTGATGGTGTGGAGAACAGATAAGATACAAGGAAAGTAAGTAACTAAAACAAGAGAAGAATGATGGCAATAAAGACTGTAAAATAAATCTAGCTGAACCACGGTAACAGAATAAGTCCAGAAAGTAATTGCAAAACAAGTGTAAAACTACTATAAATCCAGTACGGGATGAATCTAAAATAATATGAATCCAGTACCAGATGATTCTAGGTAGTGATCAAGAATCCAGGAGAGTCCAGCTAATCTAATAGTGTATTTTAAAATATCGAGATCGACATGTAAACGGTTGTGGGTAATCAGGCACACCTCTCACTGATCAGGCGAGAGATGGCTATACTTCCAGTAGATTCCAGTTGGAGATTCCAGATTTGGGGTATGTCTACATGTCTTACTCGATATTTCCCCGTCCCGTAAAACAAATGAATCCAGAATTCGACACGAGAATCGAGGTGAGTCCAGCCAAAATATGATGATTCCAGTAATAGATTCCGAAATGATTCCAGTGATTCCGGTAATAGATTCCGAAATGATTCCAGTGATTCCAGTAATAGAGGCCAGATAAGTAAGGTATGTGTGTCGCATACATGAATCCAGAAATATCCATACGTGTTGTAACAGAGAATCACATAAAACTAAATAGAACTGAAATACAGTAACTGGCAATTAAATGAGAGAACTATCAGAGAATGTACTCGTCTGCTACTCTGAAAAGAGTAGTACAATATCAGATGTCTGCACCAGAGTCACAATGTCCTAAATAGAGCAGTACAGGTTATAACATGTTTAAAAAAAATAAGGTAAATAAAGTCTACGATGCAATCTACATAAATTCTAGGCCAATCTAGGTCAAAGTCAACTCTAAGTCAACTCTGAAAGTCAAACTAGGTCAATCAAGTCAAACCTAAGTCAAACTAGTCAAACTAGTCTAACAAGGCTATTCTAAGTCTAACTAGACTACACAAGTCTAATCTAGGCTCCACACTGACACACAGGCACAACCATAGGCCATAGGCTAAGAGACTAGGCCATGGGCTAAGCAGAACCATATTCAATATCTATATCTAAACCAAACACATGTATACATATCATACAATCTATATAGGATACATATATATATCTATTTATACAAGCTAATAGGAAAAAAAATCACATATTGATGTGTTATACAAAATAACATAGCCTACACAACTATTATGGAAAACACTTATTAGTATATAGGCTCCTATTGAACCATATACAACATTATATGACATTACATATATATATACATATGTATATAGAGAGGGGGATCACAAGTACATGTGTCAAGTGATATGTGTGTGTGAATGTATGATAGACTAGAGGGTGTGTGTCATGAGTCATAGGCATGTGTGCGATATGTGTTAAAGAGTGCGGTGTGTGTGAGACATATGGGAAAGTGTGTGTGTGTGTGAGACATATGGGAAAGTGTGTGTGTGTACTAGTGATACACATGAATACAAGTGTGTGAGTATATGTGTGGAGGGTGTCCATGTGGTACAATGTGTGTGGGAGAGCATGTGTGTGTAACTGTCAAGCCAAGGCGTCAATGACAGTTAGAATGTGTGTGTAGAAGGGCTGTCCTCAGTTAAAAACAGTGGTGTGGGTATGCTCAATCAGTTTGTGACAAGTTAACATGGTGGCATGCCCATGTGTGTGGGGTGTACTCAGTCAAGTGACAGGGGAGGTTGTGTGTACAATACAGTGATATGAATTCCAGAAATTGATGTGCAAATCAGTGCACATTACAATGATAGTGTTTATATCAAATGAAGCACAAACCTATTTCCCTACTCAAACTAAACCCCATATGTAGTAAAGTAACAATAGAGTTTAGCCTAGTGCTAAACACCAGGGAAAAATTTAGTTTTTAGAAGGAATTTAAAACATAAATGCAAACTCTGAAAAGTATTAGTTGACAGTTCACTAATCGAAGCAATTCGAAATCCATGAAGTGAACAACATTGAACCTCAACCTATTCCCATGCAGGTAATCATACTACAAATTAAAAATGAACAATATTTAACCACACAACAGTAAAAAAAAGAAATGGTATTCATAAACTCAGAACAACATGAGAAAACTGGGTATCAGTCCACCCTTCTACCCATTCCCATATTCAAATTCCAATTCTTATGAAAACAACCTAATCTAAAATGAAAAGCCAAACTAGCAGGAACTAATACATATGTAGGAAATCAATTTATGGCAATTGAATATTACAAATCAGTTGAAAAAATGGAACCCAACTTAGAAACTGAACAATGTACTGTTATCAGAAAATAGGTCAGTACATAACCTATCGAAATCCCATTCAAAGAGCAAAACTCGAATCTCACATGAAATACCCAACTAGCAGCATCCATTACACATATAGGAATCAACTTAGTGATTCAAAACAACATCTAAAACAGATTAAACAGGAAATCAATTCAGAAATTTCGAAATAAGAACATGGTATCAGTAATATGGGAAGAACCAATTTCGAGTACCAAAATCATGTTAAATCTATGAATTAAAGGTTGGTAAATAGTAACACACACGTGCACGTGTCAACCCAAGCATTCGTGTCCAACCAGTGGACACAGCCGTGTCTAAACACTATTCGTACACAGACACCAAACTGTGCACAGACAGCGTCGTACACGCGTGTGTGTCACTCCAGGACACGACACATTGTACGACACATGCCAAAGTCACGTCCACGTGTTCACCACATATAGGGCTACGTGTCCATGGCCCTGTACCGTGTCCTAGGTGTGTGTCGTGTTGGCTTTAGAGTCGTGTCAGTGGCCAAAACGCTCGCGTGTACAGCCTGCGCGCGCGGCCAGTACGACCAGTGCGAGGAGAAGAACTCCTCGCACACAAAACGAGAGGCTCCCAAATTTTGGGAGCATGGTGGCAGTCACTGCCCCAACACTCACCCAAAATTTTGTGTGTCCTCGTGTCCTGTGTCGTGAAAAACAGACCCCGTGATGCAGGACACAGGGACAGTGCACAGATAGCGTGTTCGTGTCCTCGTGTGGACACGACACGACTCTAAAATCAGGAAGAAATTACAGAAATCAATAAGCAAACCCTAGATCTAGGATTCTAATCAAATAGATTTGCAAAATTTGCAAATCAAAACGGTTCGGGCATTTCGTCGAACACCTAGCCTATGGGTTTGATACGTGTCCGATACGGACACGAAATGGGTCCACCAAGACACGAAACTAATTCCTACTGTTAGGGGACTCGTAGGGCTGTCCAAATATGCAAGAAAACTAGAATTTCATGGAGAGAATGAGAAGTTACCTATTGGTGTTCTTCTCCTAAAGAAGCTTCAAAATGGGGGATCCTTCATGCTAACCCCAAAGCTCCAAATTGTCCCAAATTTGAGAATGACCTCCATAAACAGTAGGGGAAGGAAATTTAGATCACTATGGAAGAAGTTGCAATGAAAATGAACTACTATTGAATAAACTATGAAGAAGTTTCAATGGAGAACAAACCTTTCCTTAGAAAAATGAAGGAATGAATAAAAAGGAGGCACAAACTTTGAGAGGGATTTTATAGTGTTGGGGGGGATCCCTAGGCTGGTCATAAATGCTAGGGTTAGGGTTTTGGGGTGAATCTAATGGCTCTCATTCCATCTAGCCTATTCAATGGCCTAGAGTCTAGGTTTCACACATGACTTAAATGCAACCTAGTTAACTCTAACTATCATGACTAAATCAAAACTAATCAATACTAACCATCACTAACCATGGCTAGCTAAGTCTAGGTATGACTAATCTAGGTTAGGTCAATCTAGGTTGGGCTAAACACAACACAAGGTAATCAATTAAATGATATTTAAAATCACATCACCCCATTAATTATATTAAATTCCAAGTAAATATATAATAAATTCAATTAATTCAAAAGGCCAAAATACCCTCAAGCTAAAAATAATGAAATACCCTATTCACATGGCTAGGCTCTAGGGTAGACAGTCTCTACGGTTACACTATCAAAACACCAAAATCATAAGTCATGATTTAAAATAGTTTTAAAATGATTAAAAATCACCAGAAATCATATCATGATTTAAATATCAATAAATAATAATTATAATTACAAAATTTCAAAATTACCCTCGTCTGGAAAACTGGGTGTTACAGGTGGTTTCAATGGTGATGAAGATGATGGTGGGATGATGAAGAGGATGAGAAAGAGGAAGGAGGAGATGGTGAAGGAGGTGGTGGCTGGTGGAGTACTCGGCCAGGGGGGAGAAGTCGGCTATGGGGATGGAAGTGGTGGTGTTGTCGGCTAGGTGTGTGTGTGTGTTGAGTGAGAGAGAGAGTTGTGTTATAAGAGTGTATATATATTATATGTAATATATATGAAGAGAGAGAGAGAGATATTGAGAGGGAATGCGAGAGAGAGGTCGGCTGAATGGGGGGGGGGGGTGTTCTTGTGCTGGAGATAGGGATGGGGGGGGAGTGTGTGAGTGTTTTAAGGAGGAGAGAGAAAGAGTGTATATATATATATATATATATATATATATATATATATATATATATATATATATATATATATATATATATATATATATATTTAATATATATATATAAATATATATATATATATATATATATATATATATAATATATATAATATATATATATATATATATATATATATATATATATATATACTTTACAAATATATATTGTAAAGTATATATAATATATATATATATATATATATATATATATATATATATATATATTTGTAAAGTATATATATATATATATATATATATAGATATATATATATATATATATATATATATATATATATATATATATATATATATATATACTTTACAAATATATATTGTAAAGTATATATATATATATATATATATATATATTTGTAAAGTATATATATATATATATATATATATATATATATATATATATATATATATATATATATATATATATATATATATAAATATATATATATATATATATATATATATATATATATATATATATATATATATATATATATATATAGATATTTGTAAAAAAAAAATATATATATATATAGATATTTGTAAAGTAGAGATAGGACAAGATATTTGAAAAAGAAGAAATATTGTGTGGGGTATTTGGGCAGTCATGGGAGAACAATACGGAGCTTGGGTTCGGGTTCGGTCGAGCCGGGTCGGATCGGAATCGGACAGGGTGCAATAATTGAATTAAAATAGGCGTTTATAACCATGGGTAAATAAATAATATACGGGAACTCCAATAAATGAGACACAAGCGTCATGTGGGTAGTAGGCTTCATATGGGCCACGCCCATACTTTGGGTCGACTAGGTTGGATCGATGTCAGGTCCCGAAATTAAATTGGAAATTAAATCAGGTTTCACGGTAGAAAATAAATCGGCCTAAATTGACCCGAAAGTTGTGCGAAAAAAATAAAGCACAAAATGGAGTGTCTGAGTGGGACACGAAGGTCATGGGTGAAGAGCGTCTCGAGTAGATCATTTATGAGAAGTTGGTTCTGAGAAAACGACTGGTCTGGTGCTCCTAAATTAAAAGTCACGGTGACGTGCAAACGAAGATCAAAAATAAAAGTGGGAATAATTATTCAATTATTAATTGGTCTAAGTTGACCCGAAGTTGCGCGATACAAAAAGAGCACAAGGGAACGAATTCAAGTGGGACACGATATATCAAAACGAAGATAATCTTGTCTACTTCAAAACTCGTGAAGAGAGTTTACAGAGATTGGTATCCCTGACGCTCCAGAAGTCAAAGTCACGGAAAGGTACATTAATAATCTAAACAATTAAATAATAAAATATTTATCGAAAATAATTCATTCAGAAAAATAAAAATAAACCCTGAAATTCAGGGGGCTTACAGGTGCGGCACGGCGGCACGCGGCTGGACGGGAAGGAAGGGTGGTGGTCACGGTGGTGTTGGAAAGATGATGGTGAAGTGTTAGGGAGGAGGAGGAGGAGGCTGTGGTGAAGTCGGGGAGGAGCTCGTGGCCATGGGGCTCGGCCAGGGAGGAGATAAAGTCGGCCAGGGAGTGGCGGTCGGTCTGGGAAGGAGCTTGGCATGGGCTGCATGAAGAAGAAGGGTGAGAGAGAGATGAGTGAGGAAAATAAATGAGTGAAGAGAGAAGGAAGTATAGAGAGAGAGAGAAACTAAAATAGAGATGGGAGGTGTTGCTCGTACATGAGGGGGTGGGTGAGTGCTGTGAGGTGTAAAGTGAGTGAGAGAGAGAGAAATATATATATATATATATATATATATATATATATATATATATATATATATATATATATATATATATATATATGTATATATATATATATGTATATATATACATGAGATATTTAAAAAAAAATATATATATATATATATATATACATGAGATATTTAAGATATTAATAAAGTAGAGAGAGGAAGAGATATTTTCAAAATAGAAAAAAGTGGGAATTTATGTGGGGCGTATGGGTAGTCACGAGAGGACAACATGGAGCTTGGGTTCGGGTTCGGTCGAGCCGGGTCGGGTCAAATCGGACATGGTGCAATATTTGAATTAAAATAGGTATTTATGATCATAGGTAAATAAGTAGTATGTGGGGGCTCAAATAAATGGGACACAAGTGTCATGTGGGTAGTAGGCTTCGTGTGGGCCATGTCTCTATTTGGGGTCGACTAGGTTGGGTTGATGTCGGGTCCCGAAATTAAATTGGAAGTCAGGTCACAAATTACGGTAGATAATTAATTGGCCTAAATTAAACCGAAAGTTGTGCGAAGGAAATGGAACACAAGATGGAGTGTCGGAGTGGGACACGAAGGTCATGGGTGAAGAGCGTCTCGAGTAGATCATTCATGAGAAGTTGGTTCTGAGAAAACGACTGGTCTGGTGCTCCTAAATTAAAAGTCACGGTAACGTACAAACGATGATCAAGGAAAAGAGTGGGAAATCAATTATTAATTAAATGGTCTAAATTGACCCGAACTTGTGCAAAGCAAAAAAGAGTACAAGGGAACAAGTTCGAGTGGGACACGAAATATCAATGTGAAGATAATCTTGTCTACTACAAACTCCAAGAAGGAAGTTTTCAGAGACTGGCATCCCTGATGCTCTAGAATTCTAAGTCACGGTAAAGAGCATTTAATGATCAAAATTAATTAAATCAAAATTAATTATCGAGAATAAATTATTTGGAAAATTCCAAAATAAATCCCGGAAATTCAGGGGGCTTACATCCTACCCACCTTATAAAAATTTCGTTCTCGAAATTAAAGGTTGGTAGTGGGGTTAAAACATGATAGAAGATTTAGGCAATATTTTAGGCACGATCCAAGAATGACGAGTTTCGCACGATCAAGAAAATCAATTTAAAATTGTTCAGACACGATGAGAGATTTGGCACGATAGAATCACGATACGAACAAAATTATATGTGCATGATTTCAAAATAAGTCAAGTCATTGGGACACGATTTTAGAGACGATTAAGAGAATCGAAGATATACATGAAGTTCAAGTACGGATGATTTGTAGGACTTAGGTTGATGGAAATCAACCCGAAAGTCGCACAGGCCCGATCAAGATGAAAAGCTAACCATGACCAAAACAAGGTTGGCATGGCTGAGATGAAATTTCAGACACAACAAAAATTGAAGTTAAGGTCTTATAGGCCCGATCAAAGATGAAAGAGTATGATTAATAAAATCATGAAATACGATCCAAGTTCGAATGTGATTAAAATTAGGATTAGTCTAAGTTCACTTGGCACGATAGAGGTATGATAAAATGTATAGTTATGATCGTTAAAATTACGGTCAAGGAAATCCCAAGTTGTCTTAGTCATGCCAATCATCTAGGCACGACTAATCACAAGGAATTTGGATGTAATCAGGAAATAAAATCAAGGTCGAAAAGAGTTTAGACATGAGTGTCCAAAATTCAAACATGATCAGAATCGGAAGTGAATACACGAGAGTTAATAGCATTGAAATCCAACCACGATAAAGAAATTTGTTTCAACACGATCTAAGTTGATCAACCTTCGAGTAAATCAGAATTTGGGTAAAATGGAGAATAAGATCAACGAAGGCTGGGTACGAGAATCCAAGGATGAAAATCTAAGTCACAAAGGAATTTGAAGTCATCTAGAGTCTAGTCAGCACCCAAAACTCTTTGGCACGATAAACAAGACGACCAAATTTGATTGGTCATGGATAGAAAGGAATCAAAATCTTAACAGTATCGAAATTTAAGAAATAATGGAGATATGAAAATTTCAAATTTTTTAGAGTTTTTAAGTGTAGATGACAGATGTAGATATGAGATAGTTGATTTATGTAATCAAGACATAGCTAAACAAGGAAAAGAAAATGATGGTAAGATGAGAAAATCATCATGCGATGGGAGAGAAAATAATGATAAACAAGAAATAATGGTAGAAATTATCTTGCTCAATTGGTAAAAGAAGTGAATCAACTTAAGATATGACCTGATAACCATACACGTCTATCTAAAATCATGTTGCCAGAATTTATGCCACGCCAGTAAACATAGCTGCAATAAACGTTAGAGTCCATAACTAAGGTATACACCCTATAATCATGTCATCTAGATTCCTTACCACGCCATCCGGTATGGCTGCAAGAGAATCTAAATGCCACAACTAGGATGGTATATCCAAAACCAGGCTCCATGTCCTTGTCAGGCTAGCTAATATGACTGCGATAATTTCTAAACTCCATAAATAAAGTAGACATTTACCGTTCCCGTCGTCTCCATCAAATATGTTTATCAGGATATCTTAACTCAATCCTTAAAAAAAACTTATCTCAAACAAAGTCAAAATCGAAGTCAACAACGAACGAACATCAAGATTCAAAATTTTTAACAACGAATCAAGGATAAGTAGATGGAAACTAACGAAAACATATTTCGAGATAGGGTTTAGAAGAAAATTCTCAGGAGATGTCCAAGGGTACTATCTAGGTCAAGATAAAAGAAAATTATTGGAATATAATCTAAAACAATCTCAACCTGATATGAGACTGGCAAATCATACTCTCATCTCAACCTAGAAGATATATAAGTCCAACTTATACCTTCCCTCTGGGGTCCACAAACTCATTCCAAGAAAGAATAAAGTTTGATACAGACAGATATTTCAAAAATCAGGACGAATGGAAACAAGTGGGAAAAGATTTGAAAGCCTACGAAATAAGATTTCCAGGGGTCATCCCTGGAATCTACCAAGAGTTCCTAATATGTAACTGAGTACCAAATCCTAAAATATGCCATGACTCAATCTTAATCCTAGGGCAGGCTCGCAGTAGTACAGATAAGCTCAAGTACTACCATGACTTCGCATTAATAGCAAAGACTGACCTGCATGGGCCACCACTAAAAACGTGTCACGACCCATACCCGAATATACGGGTACGAATACGTAGGCCACGCCCAGCCTACGCCGCAGTATCGGCGGTAGAGCGCTGTCTAGTATACTATACTAACTACAACATCTAAAGGTCCATAACTAGAAATGTACTCATGTCACATCACAAAAACTAAGGAAGATAAGACAAGAAATAATAACAATATCACTAGAACAACTAGAATCTACAATGATCATAATACAGGAAAATAAAGAAGGAACAACAAAACTAACTAAGGATAACTACCAGACAACTCACATAGAAGAATAGTAAGATCCACCTCAGCTAGCAACATCATGAGGTCCAATACTGAGGGCACAACTACTCCTAAAATTTTGTCAACATATCCGGTCAGGATGGAACGAGTACATATATCTCATAACATATCTCAAGATAGAATAAAAGCCATAAGACTGTAAATAGAGCATATACAATAAAATCATGGAGTGTACATATATGTATCATGGCATGATAAGCTGTAGAGCTAGAGCTAGAACAAGAAAGTAGAACTGATCATGGTATGTAAACAAATCAAGGTAAGCCATCTATCCAATGTGTGTGAGTAGTAGTTTCAACTTGTGATCGGCTTGGGTACCTGTAAGAACTGGCCTGGCTAGTCATAAGTGCGATATATGACTAACACTGTTCAAGAATGCAAGATGGATCTGATCACAGGCATACGCTACTACTCCCCTACCCCCAACTGGTAGAATGGATCCAAATAGGACACGTCACTGCACGGGATTCTAATGAGAAGGGAGCAAGTCTTCTCTAGAATCAGTGACCACATATTATACAAAAGCTACAAGGAAGCTTGCACAATACATCCCAACCTAAGAAGGAGAAACATCTCTCGTCGAGATCCAGAAATACCAATCCGTGAGAACCATGTGTCAGGAATAAGCATATCTACACTAAGTACATGAATCATAACAGTTATCATAAATTGGAAAAAAGTTATCAGAGAATGTACTCACCTGCGATCTGGTGGAATATGTCAACTGATTCCTAGAACAGTGCCTCGAGGACTTATAGGTGGAATACAGTATCAATATAAGGGTTTGAAAGTAAATCAAGTCATACTAAGTCAAACTAGGTCAAGGCAATTCAAACTAGGTTAATCTAAGTCAAGGGTTGACTTACAGTTGACTTTTGGTCAACTGGTCAACTCTGGTCAAACTTGACTAACGTTGACTAACAGTTGACTCTGGGTCGACTGGTCAACTTCGGTCAAGTTCTGGTCAATTTAGGCTACGGTTGACTTCGGTTGACTTTTGGTCAAAATAGTCAACTGTGGTCAACCAAGGTCAAAACTAGCCTAACCTAGGTCAATATTGACTCTACTTCGACGTTCAGTCAAAGCAGTCAACTATGGTCAAACAGGGTCAAAGCTAGTCTCTATAAACATCTACAAGGTCAACTTATGAATTTCAGTGATTTAGAAATTACTGAAATCGACGGGTCTCTAAAACAACCCAAAAGGAAAAAATATTATAATAATATGGTGAAAACCTACAGATGTTGTCGGATGGTGAAACAACCACTACCAACGTGTCCAGAATGGTCAAATTAGCTAGGATAGCCTGTCCATAAGTCCAATTTGGACATAGGGGCAAAAAGATAATTTCGAGTCAAAACGGAGTCCGTGTCGGACCCGCTTTGCACCGAAAAATGTGCAAGAATACTAGTCTAGCAAACCTAACAAATTATATGTCCACGAATCCAGAATGACGATACGAACCCAACGGTATATCCAGAATTGGATTCCGTTGACCCGATCTCAGATTGGTCCGTTGACCCGGATATTGGAAACCGATTTGCACGAAAAAACGTGTCGGAGCCAATGTCCTCAAAACTCAGCAAATTATATGTTAACGAGTCCAAAATGACGATACAAACTCAACTGTATATCCGGAATTGGATTTCGATGAACCGATCTCAAAATGACCCGTTGACCCGGATATTGGTATCCGACTTGCACCGAAATGCGTGTCGGAACCAATGTCCACTAAAACCTAGCAAATTATATGTCAACGAGTCCAGAATGACGATACGAACTCAACGGTATATCCAAAATTGGATTCCGATGAGCCATCGTCAAAAAGTTCCGTTGACCCGGATTGTGGGGTCTACTTTGCACCGAAATACGTGCCAGGGCTCACGTCCTCCAAATCTAATAAACTTTATATGAAAATGTGCCAGAACGACGCTACGAGTCTACTGGTGGTGTCAGAAATTGAATCCGGAGTCCCGGGTTCAAAAATAGAATTTTACAAGTTGGAAATTACGAATTCGGAAGGCCAACTTTGGCATCGAATTCAACCAATCAAACAAGCTTACAATGAAACGAAACTGGAGGGGTAGGAAGAGGGTTATACCAGCTTCGCATATGAACCGGTAGCACGCAAGACGGAGCTGCAATGACGGAGATACGAGTCGACGAAGTCGGCTCCACAAAATTGTCTAAAAATAACGTAATTTAAAGAGTCAACTTGGTGGCCGATTTTCACATAGCAAACGACGGAATTAACGGGTGAAATTTGAGAGGGATGAAGGAGTATATACCGAGATTGAGACAGAGTGAAGAAATCACCGATCCAACGGTCGGATTTCCTAAAAAATACGTACAAAGTTGCTGCGACGGAAGGCCATTTCTGGATCTCGTACGCGCGCGCGTCGACGGGATTCCGAGAAAACGTTGAAATCGTCTAGACGGCGCGTCCCGGAGGACGGTGGCCGCCACGGGAGGGTGCGCCCAGGTCGCCTGGCCAGGGGGTGGCCGGCCACGACGGTCGTGGCGCCGGCGGCGGCGCCTGCGCGCGGCCAAAGTTGCTGCTGCTGCCGCTGTAGCACGTTGCTACTGCTGCTGTTCCATGCAGCTGCTGCTGCACGTATTCTGCTGTGCGCGCGGCCAGGGCAGCGGCGGTAAGGTGCGACGGTAAGGCGCGGCGGCACGCGGTTGGACGGGGAGGAAGGGTGGTGGTCACGGTGGTGTTGGAAAGATGATGGTGAAGTGTTAGGGAAGAGGAGGAGGAGACTGTAGTGAAGTCGGGGAGGAGCTCGTAGCCATGGGGCTCGGCCAGGGAGGAGATGAAGTCGGCCAGGGAGTGGCGGTCGGTCTGGGAAGGAGCTTGGCATGGGCTGCATGAAGAAGAAGGGTGAGAGAGAGATAAGTGAGGAAAATAAATGAGTGAAGAGAGAAGAAAGTAGAGAGAGAGAAAATAAGATAGAGATGGGGGGGGTGTTGCTCGTACAGGAGGGGGTGGGTGAGTGCTGTGAGGTGTAAAGTGAGTGAGAGAGAGAGAAATATATATATATATATATATATATATATATATATATATATATATATATATATATATATATATATATATATATATATGTATATATATACTTGAGATATTTAAGATATTAATAAAGTAGAGAGAGGAAGAGATATTTTCAAAATAGAAAAAAGTGGGAATTTATGTGGGGCGTATGGGTAGTCACGAGAGGACAATATGGAGCTTGGGTTCGGGTTCGGTCGAGCCGGGTCGGGTCAAAATCGGACATGGTACAATATTTGAATTAAAATAGGTATTTATGATCATGGGTAAATAAGTAGTATGTGGGAGCTCAAATAAATGGGACACAAGTATCATGTGGGTAGTAGGCTTCGTGTGGGCCATGTCCCTATTTGGGGTCGACTAGGTTGGGTTGATGTCGGGTCCCGAAATTAAATTGGAAGTCAGGTCACAAATTACGGTAGATAATTAATTGGCCTAAATTGAACTGAAAGTTGTGCGAAGGAAATGGAGCACAAGATGGAGTGTCTGAGTGGGACACGAAGGTCGTGGGTGAAGAGCGTCTCGAGTAGATCATTCATGAGAAGTTGGTTCTGAGAAAACGACTGGTCTGGTGCTCCTAAATTAAAAGTCACGGTAACGTGCAAACGATGATCAAGGAAAGGAGTAGAAAATCAATTATTAATTAAATGGTCTAAATTGACCCAAACTTGCGCAAAGCAAAAAGGAGTACAAGGAAACAAGTTCGAGTGGGACACGAAATATCAACGTGAAGATAATCTCGTCTACTACAAACTCCAAGAAGGAAGTTTCCAGAGACTGGCATCCCTGATGCTCTAGAATTCTAAGTCACGGTAAAGAGCATTTAATGATCAAAATTAATTAAATCAAAATTAATTATCGAGAATAAATTATTTGGAAAATTCTAAAATAAATCCAGGAAATTCAGGGGGCTTACAGCCAAAGTCCAGCACACAAGTCCTCAGCATGTCCTCCAGCGTCTGTATCGTCCTCTGGACTGCCCATCTGTCTGCGGGTGGTACACCCTACTGAACTTGAGCCGACTGCCAAACTCCTCCTGTAAGCTCCTTCAGTAGTGGAACGTGAATCTGCTGTCTCTGTCCGACATGATGCTCACTGGTACTCCGTGCAAGCGAACTATCTGCTGCATGTATAGGTCCGCCAACTTCTCGGTGGAAAGCCCCACCTTGAAGGGTATGAAGTGCGCACACTTCGTCAGCCTGTCCACGATGACCCAAATGGCATCCTTTCCTCCTTGGGAACGAGAAAGCCCTGAGACGAAGTCCATCGTAATGTGTTCCCACTTCTACTCGGGAATGGGTAACGGCTGCAATAGACCAGCTGGCCTCTGGCACTCCGCCTTGACCTGCTGGCAAACTAGGCATCTCGAAATAAAATGTGATACATCTCTCTTCATCCCGTGCCACCAAAGATGTTCTCGCAAGTCACGGTACATCTTGTTAGCACCAGGGTGAATAGAATATCTCGATCGGTACGTCTCTTGTAAGACTGCCTCTATCAGCTCTCCCTTCGGCACGCACAATCGGCTGCCATACCTCAAGAATCCGTCCTCTGCTACGGTAAAGTCATCCAGCAATCCAGCTAAAGCCTGGGCTCGAAGTCTGCGAAGGCTCTCATCTGTAGACTGTGCCTCCCTGATCTGCTCTATCAAACCTCACTGAATTTCAAGCACCATCATCTGTATCACTGATCCTGGCCGAACTATCTCGATACCAAGCTTCTCCAGATCTTCCCGCAAATGCCGATCTATCATCAGATACCATGCCATCGGATGCCTGCTCAGCGCATCCGCCACCACATTTGCCTTCCCGGGATGATACTATAAATCGATGTCGAAGTCCTTCATCAACTCCAACCATCATCTTTGCCTCATGTTCAGCTCTTTCTGCGTGAACACATACTTCAAGCTCTTGTGGTCAGTAAAGATTTTCACACGCTCTCCGTATAACTAATGTTTCCATAACTTGAGTACAAAGATCACCGCAGCTAACTCTAGGTCATGGGTAGGATAGTTCCGCTCATGAGTCCGTAATTGCCTAGATGCATAAGCAATCACTTTCCTATGCTGTTGTAGGACACATCCTAGCCCCTTTCCCGAAGCATCGCTATATATGGTGAAACCTCCAGATCCTGAAGGTAATGTCAGAACTGGAGCGGTCGTCAGCCTTCTCTTCAGCTCCTCAAATGCTGCCTGACAGTCCTCTGACCAGATGTACTCTGCGTCCTTCTGCGTCAGCTTCGTCATGGGTTCAGCTATCCTAGCAAAGTCCTGGATGAAGTTCCTATAATAGCTGGCTAAACCCAGAAAGCTCCTGATCTCTGAAACTGACGTCGGAGCCTTCCATGTCTCAATGGAAGCAATCTTCTTGGGATCCACCGAGATCCCCTCTCCAGTAACTACATGGCCGAGAAACTCCACTCGGTCTAAAAAAACTCACACTTCGACAATTTGGCATACAATCTCTCCTGCCTCAGAATCCCCAAAACTATTCGCAAGTGCTCTACATGCTCCTCCGACGTCTTCGAGTATATCAGGATGTCGTCGATGAATACTACGACGAACTTATCCAGATACTGGTGAAATATCTTATTCATCAAGTTCATAAAGATAGCTAGCGCATTTGTGAGACCAAATGGCATCACCAGAAACTCGTACTGCCCGTACTTCGTGTTGAACGCCGTCTTCTGGATGTCTACAGCCCTGACTTTTACCTGGTGGTACTCGGATCTCAAATCTATCCTGAAAAATACTTTCGCCCCACTCAACTGGTCAAACAAATCATCTATCCTGGGCAGAGGATATTTGTTCTTAATGGTGATGGCATTCAAGGCCCGGTAGTCAATACACAACCGAACCGTACCATCCTTCTTAGGCACAAAGAGCACTGACGCTCCCCATAGAGAAGCACTAGATCGAATGAAACCCTTTTGTAACAGGTCATCAATCTGCTCCTTCATCTCTACGGCCTCCTTGGGATTCACTCTATAGCAAGCCCAGGATACTGGTGATGAACCCGGTACTAAATCTATAGTGAATTCCACATCTCTGTCAGGCGGAAGTCCTGGAAGATCCTCTGGGAATACATCCATAAACTCCCTAATGATAGGGTGTGGCGGTGCTAACTCTCCAACTGTCGCACAACAGTTCGGCTCTAGGCTGATCTCCGGCCCTGTCCTATTGACACTGAATGGTACCGTACCTGGGGGACTGAACAGAATACTACCCTCATGACAGTCTATAGCTGCATGGGCATAGCTAAGTCAGTTCATCCCCAATATGATATCATAACCGGGGAGTGGCATCACAAAGAATCGTCCCCTGAACTCTCTCCCGACTATAGTAATAGAGCATCTATAGATAGCTCTAATGGGCACTGGTCCTCCTTCCATCATTACTCTACTCATCTCCTCGGTAGGTGTAGCTACTAAGTGGTGTTTATGCATAAACTCTAATGACAGGAAGCTATGTGATGCACCAAAATCAAACAAGCATAGAGCTAGAAAAGTATGCAAATAAACATGACCTGTGATGACGTCAGCCGAATAATCGGGCTCCGAATCCTGCTCCGGCTCCGGCTCAATAGCCAGACTATAAGTCTTCCCCTGGGGTCCCTTCTGCTGCTGCAGATGTTGCCCAAACCTCTGCTGCTGAGTCGGAAGCGGCCCTCTAGGTATCTTGGCTACTGGGCAGTCCTGAAGCTGATGGGTGGCAGACCCACAAGCTAAACACTGCCCTAACCTCTTCCTACAGATAGCAGCGTCATGGCCTACCCTCTTACAGAAAACACACAAAGCTCCCTTCTGCTGCTGTCGGGGTCCCGGGGCTCTAACTGGCGGGGTTGGGTGATGTAATATAGGGGGACGATATGTCTGCTGGTGCGGCGTCGGTGCTCTCTGCTGGAAAGCCTGACGCTTGGACGGTCCCTCGAGGTGTACAGAAGCCGGCCTCTTGCAAGACTGAAGACGCTCCTCTATGCTCCGGGCCAACTCTAGCCTCTGGTAATAGTCAGTCGTACCGTTCGCCACTATAAGAATGCCGATGTCTGGAACTAGACCATGGCAAAACCTACGCGTCATCTCCTCTGGGTCTACAACTAGACTAGGAGCGAAACGGCTCAGGCGACTAAACTCTGTCGCATACTCGTCAACAGAACGGTTCCCCTGCGGGATGTTCTGGAATCGTAGTCCCATGGCTACCCTAGTGGTGGTCGAGAAGAATTTCTTCTTGAACTGGGTCTTGAACTGATCCCAAGTGGCCCTCCCTCTCGCGAATAGAGGCTCATTCCGGAACCAAACTCCGGCCAAGTCTGTCAGCAGAAATCCCGTTGCCTCGACCTGGAGGTCATTTGGCAACCTAGCTCCAAGGAACTTCCTCTCTACCGAGTCTAGCCAGTCATCTGCTACAACTATGCCCTCAGTCCCTAAGAACTCCTTGGGGTTCAGACCCATGAAGTCCTTGATTGTCCCTGCTCTCTGCCGTAGCTCTACAGGTGGTGGGACCACGATACATTCCTCAGAACGCTCCATGCTCTGGCGGAGTAGGGTAGTCTGCTCCTGATGGGTCGTTAGAAACCCCTGGATCAGAGTGAGCAGTTGGTTCCCGTCGAGTGTGACGGAAGCCTGGGTAGGTATAGTGATAGGTGGTGGTGGAAGTATCGGGTCCTGCTGGGACTGTGATGTGGAAGGTGGTGGAGGCATCTGGGTTTGTGGATTTATGGAGTAGGAGAATATGGTAGGTGGAGGTGTATCGGTCAACTGGTCAGCTGACTGGATAGGGAGTGCGCCATTCTCAGGTGTGACATACTGGGATGAACGAGTGAGCACCATCTAATTAAAATAAAAATAAAAAGGACTTATAAGGACTCTAAACAATTTATAAATAATAAAAAAAATCTAATTGTAACAACAGACATGTGATGTGTTTCCTATGTTGCAATCCTAGTATTCCTCTAGGTGTTCTAAGCGTCATTCCGAATGTTGTCTAATTACCTTAAGTTTCTAATTGCAGGCATGCTTGGTACTGTAATGTCCCGCTCCGCACGGTGCATTACGCTGAAGTGTTGACTCAACGAGTCACGTTGACCGAATGAAATGTATCGATGCAAAACGATACGAGAGTTAAGTTGTTCCGAGCAATGCATCAAACTAAGTTGATGCGAAGAGTTGCCTTGCCCCGAAAGAATGCATCGAGTTGAATTGATGCGAAGCGCCGCGTTGCCCCGAAGGATGAGTGCGTTGAATCGGCTCGAAGATTCTAAGAAATCGTATCGACCAAGGCGCAAGTCCGAATCGATGCAAGTGTTGATTTTAGTTGGTTTCGTGTGCAGGTTATACTTTGACACGAAAATATTAGAGGTCGATCTTTTGTAATATTTAGTAAGGGGTCCGCGAAATCAAATTGTCGCCTTGTGACGGGCTGAGACTTGGGCACGCTAAGGCAAATCGGATGTATGACTCATTGAAGCACGAAGTGCTCGAGTGTCTAAGTCAGGAGAGTGGCCGTGCAACGAAGTTAAGAAATCGAGCCGCATCGGCTCGGCAAAACGATGAAGGCGTATCGACTCAAAGTGGAAGGATTGACTTCTTTTTACTCCTTCATTAGATAAGTCAAATATATCATTGTATGCTAAGTTAACCTATCGACGCCACGGGCGTGGTCCGATCGGAGATAAATCATAGTGTGTGTCGAACACTAAGTTAGAACAATTGAAATGAAACGTGCATCGTATGCACGAGTCGCTATGGAACATTGGATATCGCAAAGGCGAGCGCCTCGGTGCGCAAGTCGTAAGAACATGGGATAACTGTACTCGGCGAGTGCCTTAGTGCACGAACCATACCGTGCCTTGCTGCACGAGTTAGACGACTAGAACATTGAAAGACAATAGGCGAGCGCCCTAGCGCGCAAGTCCCGAACATTGAATGCTAAGTTATAGAACATAGGAATACGGTCGAAACGTGCCTACGCGCACGGGATAATAAAAGATGGCTTCGTTGCGAGAGAATACAGTTATGGCATGAATGTGGTAGAACTGTCGGATATGACATGGTGCCTCGAAAGGTGTTCGAGACCTTTGGGTCGTTCGGTTGACGAGCATTGAGTTGAGGCACGATGCCATTGAATCATTGAAACGAAGTATGAAATGTAAGAACACAGAAAGTTAACGAAAGAGATGCGAGACGATAAGTCTAAGTCTCGGACTCAAGACTATGTTTGGTTGTTTGAATTTGATTGCTTGAATAATAGGGCGTTGCATGGTCGAATGGGATGGACTTGAGATTAAATGTGATAATTGCCCGTGCACGGGTGTTTCCTCCAAACGGTTAAATGCCGGAGCGCCCCGGAACCGCTTGGCCGCGGAGGGAATCGAATAATCTTTGTAGGCACACATCCTTAAACGAGTAGCGCTCGTCTTATAGATGGGAAAAGCCGCAAATAATGGCATACAGCGGGAACATTTCGGTTGTTGGGCCCGCAACCCACCCGTGAAACGCCGGGCAGCCCGACAAATATTGAGAAAAGAAGGAAAGAAAAGAAAGGAACTCCTTTAGTCTATTCTGGCGCGGATACGCCAACGGCCCTCATATAGTTAAGGAACGATGGGTTGAAAGTGTAGGCGTGTATGCGTCCCGCATAGAGATCCTGCTTAGAGATGCACATATAACATGACATGGAAGGAATGCGGCGTATTCACCTTGCGTCGGTGCAAGGGCGAGTGCGTCGACTTGGTAAGAAGTCGTGCCACGAATCAAACACAAGATTGCTTGTTTGCTTGCCTATTCAATTCGATAAACATGCTGCTATGATAACATGCTTTACGCTTTCAAATATGCCATGAAATTGACCCTAAGGAGAACATAGCAAGATCATAAGCTAAGTTGCATGATTCAACATAAATATTACAATGTCGGTTTGAAAAGTTGATCTTTGCTTCAGTACATGCGAGGACGAACGTACTGATCCCCTACCAGCTTCATGCAGGGTACAGGAAATGGATTGCTCGCGGCGAAGCGTTGCTTGAACGTGTTGAGGCTTGGAATGCCAAAGCACATTGAAGCGTGCGATCGCATTGACGCTCGGACTACGCAACTGGATTGATGCAGCTGAGATATAGAAGGCATGATGTATGGAACGGTAAAATCCTTTGTAGGCAAGAGAGAACCTGAGTGTTGTAGCCAATCTGGCATATATTGTTAGGCTATCAAAAGCCATTGTAATCTCAGTTTCAGATATCAATAAAGAGAATTGTTTCGTATACTCTATTTTCCTTTCGTTGTTAATATCGAATCAAAAAAAGATAACCATTTGAGAACTTGTCATCTTGCCTTGTACGAGCACAACTCCAGGCTCGTGCGGCATCACGCCCCCTGCGAGGACGATGATTCGGGTGACTTCGGGTCGGGGCATGACAGGTACAATAACGTAACCAAATAATTTAGTCAGCGACCTGCATAGGCCACCACTAAAAACATGTCACGACCCGCAACCCAAATTGTTGGGCCGGGCCGAGTCATGTCCAGCCTACGCTTGAGATAAAGCATAGTAAGCTATTCTAAAGATAACAAGGTAAGACTAAAATGTGCTAACAGTTCTATATGTAAAGAAGAGTTATAAATGCTCCAAACACAAAAGTCATCTCATATAATAATAAGTCCAAGTACAAGTTCGAAATATAAAACTGGATACAGGTCCAGTTACAAAATACGTAGTCTAATACATGACTACACTAAATATCCCGAGCAACTACACAAACTAGACGAGGTTCCCCGTAGGTACATCCTCGTAAGTGAAAGCCTGGTCCTCGGCAGTAACTCCATAATATGAGTCACAGAGCAACTCCTCCTCAGTAAGAATACCTACAACGTTATCCTGTCAGGACGGGAGCAAGTACTGATTCTAGCAAACATATAATACTGATCATGTGATGGAAAGAAATGACATATCATGTTTTTATCCAGTTTTAGGTATATTTTATCATGGCAATAGATATTCATTTTAAAGTTTAAAACTGTAGTAGGTGAGTGATCAGTCAATAGGTAATCA